>OU015495.1:103018621-103618621 GCA_907164885.2 Dolomedes plantarius
TTGCCACCAATTATAAATTGTTGAATAATCTCTTGTTTATTCAATTCACTAGCATCAAATGTCAAATCCGACGTTTAAATACAGATTTCATCCGTAACATAAGTTTCCTTACTGTACCAAAACGACTGACGTCATGGCTAACAAATCAAAATACGTACGTACATTTTTAAACAAAACATGTATAATTTTATAATCTATTCACAGAAAGTAACTTAATTTGAGAATACCATTAACGTTCCAAAACAACTTAAGTAAAACAATATAGAAGAACATTCTGAAATAAATCAAAAGTTGGGGAGCAAACACAAATATTCTAAATCCCTGAGATTAGGAACCACATTTTGTTTCCTAATTAATTTCTTCTTAATCCCCAAGTAAAAAAAAAATGGCCTATATACAAATAGACTTGGATGATAAGTCAGAAAAGGAATCAGAAATTCTATGAGAATTCAAACATGCAGAAAAAAAATTGGTAGATTTATATGAAAACAAACATCATGCGACGTGTAAAATTTTAACTGTAATGACAATTTTTTAGAGACATGAATATTCTATTAGAATTTAATATGTGCTTGACAACTGTGTATTATCTAACCCAGAACTAACCAAGCGATATCAGTAGACTTGTTTGAAAAGTCCTTCTACTATTGCTTATTCCATACCAAAAATGAACGATAATCGCACCTTTGCAAGTCATCTATATATATAAAACAGTTCCGTAACTGACTGACTGACAGATAACCCACAGACCAAACCGCTGGACCTAAAGGGCTGAAATTTCGCATGCAGATTCTTCTTACAGTGTAGAGGTGCACTAAGAAAGATTTTTGAAAATTTCTTCTCAGATTGTTTTAATTAAATTTTTAAGCTGTTTTTTGTAACATTCTTTAAAGTTTGCATTTAAAATAATAAGCTGAGGGTTATAAAATTTAAATCACGAGAAAGATCATAAAACTTCTTTTAAAATGAAATCTTTTTCGAATCTTTACCTCCCTTTTTTGATTTTTGGTGAATTTTTAAAGATTAATTTTTAGAATTTAATTTATTAAATGCTGATCATGTGGTTTCTTTTTTTTATACTTTAAATTAATTTTGCGTCACGTGCATAACAATGAAATAAGTTGTCAAAAAGTTATTAAAATTCGGTAAAAGATAAAATTTAACCACTAGACCAATTGAGATGGAAGTTTTAAAATAATTTAATTCAAATTAGTATGTTTTATGGATAATAAACATACAAATTAATTGCATACATTGACCGTTGTATTTAATTTGAATATTTTGTTCTATATTATATTGTCTATAAAAATATCCGTTACGATTATTTTATAATTTTTTTTTGCATTAATTGCATAGATTGACCGTTGTATTTATTATAAATATATGTTTTTGTTTCTTTTCTGGCATTAATTGCATACATTGACCGTTGTATTTCATTTGAATGTACTCCATAGCGAAGCATGGGTATTCAGTTAGTCTTGATATAAACTTTAAATTACCTCTATTAGATATCACAGAATTAAAAATAAACTGTTATGAACGTGTTACCTGAAAAGAAAAAAAATTTCTCTGTACAAAATTAGTTTTCGAGTCATCTAATAAACACTTTATTCAAATGTTCTCTGCAAGATATTTTATTTTATATTTAAATTTACGATTATTCTACTCAATAAAATGGTAGAAAAAGTTAAAACTATGCTAAAGTTTCGATAAATTTTGAATATTTTGGCAGAAATTGATTTGAAAGAGTAAAGACAAACGAATAGATATCTTAAAAGACTAATGCTTTATTCAACTGCTTTTCCATTCTTTATAGGAAGGCTATATACTAAAAAATATTGATAATCGCTAAGCATACAATGAGTAATTTTCTAGGGCTGTCTTTCAATTACTATACCTACCTTAGGCTGGTGCACTTTCGCTCCATTTCTCAATTTCCCATCCCCGTTTCAATTTACACACCGCCCCTTCCGAATCCAACCTTCTCGAGACACCCAAAAATCTTGGCAAGGTTCTGTCTGCACATATTAGATCACATATCGTTTAGGAAAGGACTTATTTCTTTTGCTCCATTTTATCATTCATAAGCATATCTCCCCCTCCCCCTTTTTTCCCAGGAAGAGAGAGAGAAAAAGAAAGAAAAAAAAAGAAAAGATTAAAAAGAAGTCACCGCCAGGCTAGAACTCCACCATTAGCTAAAGTATAGACTTGGCCATAATCTTAGTTGATGATATTCTGGAGTATAAAAATGGCAGCATAAAATCTCGGTGATTACATTGGGACCAACAAGCGTAAGATATGAAAACCGTATGATGCAATGAGCGAAAAAGAAAAAAAAAGAAGAAAGAAGAAGCTAGAGATGAGATATAATACACGGTGAAGCAAGGAAATATTAAACGAAAGACAATAAGAGATAAAGGGAAATGTAATATAAATTTGGAATATTATGATACTGAACTGAGGTATTTCGGATTTAATCTCCTGATTTTGCATTAGTGTTGAAGTAGGAGCATTTGCTTGGAAGGAATCAAATTGCATTATTTCATTTGAATATATCAGAACTTTTTTTATTATTTAATATCGTTACCGATTCTCTCAAAGTACCCCAAAAAGTTGGTGGATTAGTAAGTATTTTTTAATATGATGAGTAAGAGGCGACATTTTTAAGTCTGTAATACAACATTTTAATCTCATTTCCATAAAGTTCTTCAGTTCATTTTCAAATCTTCAGAAGAATGGAATATTATAAAAATTAATTTGTTTCTTTCCGTGTAAATGGACTGATTCAAACTGTAGTCATGAAAATGAATACCAATGCCTGAAAATCTTGTGGATGAGATTTCTTAGCCCTATGACTATCTAAAAAGAGTATAACAATTTCAAATTTTTTGTCTCCTGAATTTTTGACTACTAAATGTTCAGGCACTCCAGAATGAAAACATTTGTTTTATTTATATGCAATATGTAGTGATTTTCTTCCGTCTACATTCCTCTTTCGTGATAAGATCATCCTAAATAAAAAAAATACTTTAAGTTAAATTTTGCATAAAAAAATTAAATTTTAACCATAAAGCATGCATTGTTTATATACACTCTGTCACAAAAAAATATATGCACACAGAAGGAAAACGAGTTACTGTCACGAAACTTAACATGTATGTAGTGTATGAAGAGATAAGCAAATGATTACAAATTCAGAAGAACAGATATGACATGAAAAAGGTTACAAATCAGTAAGTAGTAAATCTACCTCTGGCAGCTATAAAGCGAAAACACGACGTGGCATCGAATCAGTGAGGTCACCTGTTACCTCCTGCGGAAGATCAGGCCATAATCTTTGCAACTGGGCAGTTAATTCACCAGTATTCCGGGACGGCTTTAGTTGCCTTCCCAAGCAGGTCCCAGACGTGCTCTATTGGCGAGAGGTCTGGTGACCTGGCAGGCCGTGGGAGTACGTCTTATCCTTGAAGACATTGTTGGGAGAGTCGCTCAGTATGTGGAAGAGCGTTGTCTTGCTAATAAATGGCACCTTGGCGACTTGATAGCATAGGCAGTATAACTGGCGTTCAAATCTCGTCCACGTAACTGCGTGCCGTCAAAGTGTATTGAAGGACGACTAGAGGTGATCGTGTGTCCCAACAAATCGTTCCCCACACTGGCACACCTTGTGTAATCGCCGTATGCCCCTCGACAACAAATGCCGGATCGGACCGGTGGCCTGGCCGACACCACATGCATATGCGCGGTCATGAGCATTGAGACTGAATCGGGATTTTTCGCTGAAGATCACACGCCTCCAGTCGGTCACACTCCAGCTTGCTCGAGGTCGGCAAAAATCCAATCGACACTGCCTATGATGTGGGGTCAGTGGTAGGCCGCTTAATGGACGTCGGCTCCTTATACCTACGTCGGCTAGTCGTCTCCAAAGGTTTTTCCTTGATACCACCGGATTTCTAGGAGGCGGTAAATGGTGTCTAACCGATTCTAGTGACGTTGTTGGTGCGGACGTGGCCGCTCTTATGATTGCGCGATCCTCTCGTGCATTTGTGTTTCTGGCAAGCCTTTACCCTTCGCGATGGTAGACTATCCCTTCCGTGATCCATTGTTGCCAACATCGAGCAACTACCATATCGCTCCGACCGAGGTGGCGGCCGATACGTCTGTTCGACCAACCTGCTTCTCTGAGGCCTACTATACGCCCTCTCTCAAAGTCCGACAATTGTTCGTACTGTCGCCGGTTACGTCTCAGAGCCATTTCTAGTCACAATACCGCCCATCCAAGTCGACAGATTTGTTTGAATAACCCTATGGCACGAGCAATCATGCTTTTAAATTCTCCCAGGTGCGCATCTCATATGCGCATAGCTCGCTTACCCTTGTCTCATTTTAATCATTTTTAATCATTTGCAATTTTAATCATTTGCATAGCTCAATTTTAATCATTTGCAATTTTAATCATTTGCATAGCTCAATTTTAATCATTTGCAATTTTAAGCATTTGCATAGCTCTTACCAGACTACATTCCTGCCAAGTTTCGTGATAGTACCTCGATTTCTTCTGGGTGCACATATTTTTTGTGACAGAGTGTATATGTATGCCACATCAATAGCTTTATTTGCATATATTTCTCACTTTTGTTCATAAAAAAAAATAATTGGCCTACAGTACCCATAAAAGAGATTTATAAAACTTAAAAGGGATATTATTTTATAAGGAAAAAAAGAAAAAAATATTCTCTAAATTTTTGCATGAAAGGTCAGTATTTATATACTTTTTCTCTTAAGGCTGCTGTGTACTAACCCCATACGATTCGCTCACCTCAATGTAAACCTATCTAGAAAATATGTCTACTATTGACAGCTACATAAATCCTGATATCCAATAAAAATGGTATTTTCAGATAGCCTGAACTTTACTGCACCTTGTAGCAGTGCATTTACAGTGCACATTGTGCATTTTATAAATTTCGACCACCAAAGGTATTTAGGATCGTTAAATATACACTCTACTAGATTTTTCCCCGCATGGTTTAAATTTTAAACTATCATTCGAATTTTTAAGAAAAAGAACAATGTCCTTAGGTGTAAAAGTTCTTTCTCTATTACTGAGAAAATTTTTCTTTTAAATCTTTCAACCCAAGTTTGCCCTCCTTTGACAAATTTTCTCCACTGGTAGAAATAGAAGATATTGGCGAATTCTCCAATCCCAAAATTTATTTTTGCTTAAAATACTTAAATCATTTTATGGAACGGTTGCACAGTTTTGTATGTCCTCAAAAATACGCGGTACTTTATAAAGTTAATTCTGTAGATTCCAAAAATTCGTAAAGTGTTCAGTAATTTTTCTCCTAATCCCAAATTATTTCTCGTCAAGCGCCGGACACCTCTGACTATTCATTAAAGCAAACAGAAGGGGTGGGGGGTATTTCGCTCGTTATATGCATGTTCGTTATAAATGAGCCCCTCTGATTGTCATTTAGGAGCTTAGAATTCGAACTTCCATTTCTCACCCCTTCGAACCCGGAGAAAAATCGACCGACATCCCTCGAGATCCCATCTATTAAAAGCGCCCATCTCCGCCAAACATTCTTGCGCGAGGTGCCTTCCAAATCTTCATAACAAATTAATGCAGGTTAAATCTACACCACTCGATGCGTAACATCAACACTCTGCGAGCGAGTGATTAATTACTGGGCCGGCGGAGGTTCGGGGTCGACATCGGACGCCCTGATTTATTGCTTGACCCTTCGCCCAGGCCGAGATGCCGCAGTCTAAATGTTTACCGAGCGCGCGTGATGAATTGGTTACTTTGAAATCGGTTTTCAATCAAAACGATTTTATGAGGACACGGGGGTTTGCAGATCTGGCCGGGGTTGGGTTGAGAAAGGAGAATATAGGAGAAATGCGGCTCATAGCATTGTCGAATGGCTTTTGCACTAGTGAGGCGTTTTGAAGTCAAAAACATTTACAAGATAAAAAAGAACTTTTTATAAACCATGTTTTTAAATTTTCTGTTGAATCATATAAACTTGACAATTCTGTGTATTAATAAGTACTTTTTAAAATATTTTGATGACTTATCCCATCAACTTTAAAGAAACTGAAGTCAATTGGAAGTTAACTTACGTTTAACTTTTCATTCCCGTCCCTATCGATAGATGGCTGCACCAGTCTACAAAACAAAATTAACTGAAAAAGAATTCAAATTCTGCTTAAAGATGGCTGAAATTAAAATAATACATGGTCATCGTGTTCTGGGGTATTCTAAATGTTTCAAATGTCTAGCTAGTCGGGAAGTTAGTTAAAAATCGATTGCAAGATTTGTACCGGACAAACAAACACACACACACAAGCAAACAAACAAACAAGAAAGCGAGTTAATAAAAACATGGTAATAAAAAATAAAATGTATTTTCTGGTTATAGGGGTAGTAGACAAAGATACACATGCTAAAAATTTACTCTAAGCCAGTGGTGTGCAAAAATTTTTTGACCGAGACCTTCTTTCTTTAAATAAAAAATCACTTGACACCCAAAGAAAATGTTTTGGTAGAAACAAAATTTAAAACATTCGGAAAATGTTAACATAATATATATATATAAGCGGTACAAAACCTGCGAAATCACTAAATTAAGAAGATAAGTAGAATCGAAAAACAGAATATTTGTGAGCATCGCTCCATTAGTCTAATTCTTCTTATTTATTTTATCTAAATGTTTCCTCATATATATATATATATATATATATATATATAGAGAGAGAGAGAGAGAGATACATGCAACTGTTCACAAACTGCTTTAAAAATCCATATTTGAAAACCCAGTTTCACGTAAATAGATAGAAGCAAATGGGAATGTAAATATAGCCTTTGCTGAAGAAGTTTTTATTGTCAGATTGTTATGACACCTTATTTAACAGTATCATAACACATATTTTTTTAACATATAAAAAAATAAAAAATATTAAAAGTATGCGATTATAAAATATTAAACCATACTTTTTAAATAAATGTAGTTCAATAGGATATAAATTTACTTCAGACTCTCCGCGATCCTTCGATTTTTTAGCGCCCCCCCCCCCCTCTCCCTGTGGATCGCATCCCACAGTTTTCGCACCACTACTCTAAATTACCGATTATCTTTTTGCGGATGATTCTTTTTGTGGGTTATATGTACATCAAAAATTAAATTCCATTTAAGGTGACTCCGAACAAATCAATTTTTTTTAAAATAAGTTTTTAAAGGATCTTTTGGTCATTTATGGTAAAATAACATTTAAATATTAAAAAAAGGAAGAAACACTTACCTGTGAATAGCATATTTTTTTATAAATTGGTCAATTTGAAGTAATTTTTAATGAAATTTAGCTAAAAAGCCTATCACTCTGCAAAAAATCCTAATGCTACTATTTTAATTTCCTTCTCAGACATAATACATATGACAGTTATCTTCAAACTGACCTACAATCTAAGAGAAATTTCAAAATGCAAAAATAATACACGCAATTTTATGTTCCAATCTGAAAATTTTTCCCGATTCGTCATTCCTTTCCTTATAAAAACAGCCCCAAATAAAAAAAACTATTTATTATATACCAATTATTGTGCTTCATTTCATTAACAATAGCATCTGATACATTTCCTGAAAATATTATAAAATTATATACATTATTATGTGAGATATCATGATAACCGTAGAGATTTGTGCTAAAAAATATAATTCTGAGAAAAACGCATTTAAAGTTGTTTCTCACTTCAATTTTGTAGCAGAAGATGTTTTTTTAAATAGCTGTAACTCTGCTTCTAATTGGTGTAGAAGGAAAATCAAAACAGTTTTGAAAAGAGAAAAGATTGAATTACACGATTCTTGCAAAAATTGAAATTGACTAAAATAGTCAAAAAATGGCATTTTCAACGTAGGCGGTCAGTCACCTTAATTGAAAGTTAAATTTTCATTTAGAGTAAGATTTTTGAAAATATCCAAGATCAAAAACTGCAATTTTTTTAAATAAAGGGTTTTTTTGAATTCAGAGTAATTAGATATTTAATAAATAAGTTTTAAAAGTTGACACAATATTTTTAAACCTGAATTAAATATTCCCAAAGCTCAAAGAAGAAAAAATATGCAATTAGAGCTGTTAATTCACCAGATATCAGCTTCTAAACATTCTTGAAATTTTCAAAATAGTTAAAATAAAATTTAAAATGAAAGTATTTTATTGGTTGGTGATCGTAGAATAAACATATTTCATAAAAGAAAAATAATAATAACCGCACAATTCATGTAAATCGAAAAAAAGAATAAAATTATCTGTCCCAGATCCCCACAAATACTTCATTAGCCAATTCCCTGTATAGGCTTGATGCAAAGTAGTGTTTGCACGAAAAGAATGTATAAATCCCTTTGTTATACACCCCTTTATATGTATACGTGCTTAAAATTTTACTGAATGGGTAACAGGTTATAATATATATTCTGCTAAATTAAGCTACAAAAAAAACCACTTTATGAAAACAAAACTTTTTATATGTAGTACATTCACAGGGCTCACAGTTTTCTCATGTTCAAAGTCAAAAAGTGAAAATTATAATATCGGAAATAGAAAGATGTATTCCCATAAGATTGAGATAGTAACTTACATTTGTGTTTTTATATCGATATTATATCGTTATATTGTGCTTTTATGTCTCTTATAATACGACAAAAATCCTGTTAATGTTTTGATACGCTTTCTCTTGAATCTTAGCTTTTTTTTCTTACTATATATTACAAACAAGGAAATTTCGGATACTCTATAATGCTATACCCATTATGTCAGTTCGGGGTTGCGACTCATAAATTCCTTTCGACTAGTTTAATTACCTTTGATTTCCCATGTACAAAATAAAGTTACGATATTGCTTTCAGTTGGGTTATAGAACGAGAAAATTTTCTCTTTTTAAACTAAAGAAACTGGGAAATTCGTAAAACAGAAGCATTGACTAATATACTACACTAACATTCCTGCTAGCCTAAACTTCTCTATAAAAACCATCTGCCGTTCCACATCCTCCTTCAGTATATCGGTTTAAATATAAATCATTATATTTCTAAACTACAGGCCCAGATTTAATGAGTTTTCAATGTTTTTCAGATATTTCGTCCTCATTAAAAATATCCTGATAGCACATGTCACCACAAGGAACTAAACTCTTGATGAACAAAAGCATCATCTGCTCTACCCCCTGCAACCCTCTTGCTCTCCCCATGGGAGAGCACAAGTGGCATAGTCAGGGGAGCAGCGAGAGTTTTCAAGGGACTCTTTAACCCCCCGCCGATTCTGGCCAACTGTAGATGCCGTCATGTCGATCCCTTTGATTAACGAACTTGAGACGAAATTGCCCGCAGAAAAACTGTTAATAAGTTAGAAAGAGACGGCGATGGCTAATTTTCTGAGAATGCCAAGTCCTTTAACTCTTGTTAATTCAACTCGTTAACGTTTGTGTAAAGATTTTTTAAATGTATTCGCGTAGGAGTTTATAATTAATTTAGATGAAACTCTAATTTTTTAGAATAAATGAAATCAACAGCAGACTGATTACTTGTAACAGTCGAAAAGAAATGTTTATGAAACTTCAATTTTAAACTACTGAATTTTTCCCTTACTATACTGTACAGCATATAGGACGAATCAGCATATTTTATTGCTCTATATTGTACTCGTATAAAAGAAACTTTGTTCCCAAAATCAGATATATATACATTTTTGTTTGAACTGTAAGTAAACTTTTTCTAGTGTGTTTATCTTAAGAACACGCTAGCAAAGTGCTTTTGCTAGTGTGTTTATCTTGTGAAATAACCTTAGATTTATAATTAACTTCTTCACTTCTTACTATACTGTTCACTTGTAAACCTGAACTTCAGTCATAGTAACAACTTCGTCAAATATTTCCTTGAAGCTTATATTATTCATAATACAAATACACTGCTGGCCACCCAAATTGCAACACCAAGAAAGACAAGAGATATCACAACAAAATTTATTTTGTAGATAACATGTTGACCAAGTATCAAATGATTAAATTTATAGACTTCTGTGAAGTGTGGTTCCTGCCAAAATCAGTAGCCAGAGTAGCCGCCATTGTTGGAGATCACCGCTGCCACACGCCTCGGCATTTATTCAAAGAGACTTTGGATGAGTTCTTGGGGTACAGCAGACCAAGCAGCTTCCACACGTTGCCAAAGTTGATCTGCTGTGGCAGCTGGGGATGGAATCTGGGTCAATCGTAGAGCAACCATGGACCACATGTTTTCTATCGGCGAAAGATCCGGAGAGCGAGGCGGCCAGGGAAGCAATTCAATCTGGCGATTGACGAAGAACCGTTGGACAATGCGTGCCACGTGTGGTCGCGCATTATCCTGTTGAAATATGGCTGTGGGCAAGCCCTGAAGGTAAGGAAGGACAACTGGCTCCTACACCTCGGAGATGTAGCGCTGGCTGTTTAAAGTACCGGCAATGCGTACTAGAGGTGTGCGAGAGTGATATCCAATACCGCCCCATACCATAATGCCCGGTGCAGGACCAGTGTGGCGGTGCATAACGCAGCTGTTCAGCATACTCTCTTCACGGTGTCTCCAGACTCGAATGCGACCATCGTGGTGTTGCAGACAGAAGCGTGACTCGTCAGTAAAGACAATTTCATTCCATTCTGCCGTCCACATCCTTCTGTCATCGCACCATTGGCGGCGGAGACGTCTGTGGTTCTGCGTCAAGGATAGACAAAGCAATGGACGTCTTGAGGACAGACCACTCTGCTGTAAACGGCGTCGAATGATACGCGCAGACACTGGATGATGCGTTACAGACTGCATGTGCTGTGCTATGATTCGTGATGTGCCTGAGCGATCCGTCACTGCCATGCGCACAATTTGCCTGTCATCACGTGAAGTGGTGCGCTGAGGTGGATGCGATCGAACACGCCGGTCCGTCGTACCCTCCTGCATCCAACGATCACATATCCGCATTACAGTTGTTTGGTTTCGTCCAACACGACTACCGATTTCCCTGAAAGATAATCCACAATCTCGGTAGGCCACTATTCTTCCTCTGTCGAACTCGGATACTTGATCAAAAGATGATCGCTGTTTTCGACGAGGCATAATTGATCGTTTTTTGAAAAACCACAAGAAAAACACAATTGCCGAACTTGAAATCGTCGAAATCTCCAAGCCTTAAATAGCGCTTTGAAGTGGCGTCACAGGTGCGCGTGATGTGCGTCTGCGCTGAAATTCTAATCATTTGCATATCTCACCTCCGCTAATGCATGTTGTAAATTTTATGTTATTTGCATGTTTCCTTCAGGGTGTTGCATTTACAGTGGCCAGCAGTGTATTTTCGTATATTAAAGAGAAAGTATAAGCGTATATTTTCTCATATATTGCTCATACAAGGTTAACAGTTTTCTAAATTAGGGAATATAAACATTTTACCTGAAGTATAACCAACTTCAACTGTCTATACCTCGTTAGCTGTAAACAACTTTACCTAAAATTAATGATTTAGTACAACTTTAGAATTGCATTAAATCATTCCTTTCTTACTTAAATTTAAAAATTTAGCAAATTATACATAAATCTATTTCAAATCGTTTCTCACTCATCCCTCCATACACTGAAATAAATTAAACGTCAAATTTATAAGACTTACAATGCATACAAGTACTCTACACTCGTTTCAAAACGAAAATTATAATCACCCACAGTTGCTAGGTGGACGTTTAAACGTCTGTACACCAAATTTTAAGAAAACGTTACCATCCTTGTAAGTAAAACATGTAACTAACTATTAACTTCATTTTATAACTAATTTTAGCTCTAAACGTTATGTTGAATAATATGCCACACCTATTTATGTTTCATTAAGCGGCTTCATTTATCACAACAGACAACACAAATCTTTACTTAAAGCGTTGCATGATTCACTTCCATAATGACCGATATCCACTGTTTTAGTTCTGCCTGTTCATCACTGGCTTGAAAGTTTTACAACTCAAGTTTCGGATTATTTACTTATTATTACTGATTATCTCGTACATATACCATCATGTATCTAAAGTTTTGGACTCTCTATTACAGAGTTTGTACTTATTTAATGTTCCTTGGATTTTTAATCTGGACACTCTTATTTATAAATTTAATTACAGTTTCATTTTATATTAAACATCTTGATATTGTTATTCCGGGTAAAAGAGATACATGGGAGTTTTATCTTGATTATTAATTAAATTGTTTGGATAGTATGCAAATATAATTTACAATATTATGGTACAATAAATGATTAAAAAGGTTACACATAATAACGTGTCACTAAATATGTATTTTGATTATTTTATCTCCATTTTTATCATAATCACTCCAAATATGTGTTAGCACCATCTGAATTTAAAGTATTTTACGGGAATACATAGCCTCTTCAAGTCCCTAGTTTCTCTAAATCCTTAATATTAAGCAAAATCAAAACAGAATCACATAGGAATGTATGAACGGAAAAGCAATCCTGGTCAACTAGAGGATAAACAAATATGCAAATATGTTTTTGAGTTTTCTACCTCCTGCAGTAAAATGTGATATTTCCGGCCATCCAGTGAGGTTGGTAAGAGATATGGCCCGATTAAGTAAATAGCGCCCTCCAGCGTCAGATTTGCCCTTCCGATCATACATTCCTATGTGATTATTGCTCGCCTTAATGCCTTCTATTACCCCTCTGAATTTGTTGGTCAAATTCGGCAACACCTTGTATATGAAGGCCTTATTTAAGTATTGGTCCAACTCCACTTTTAAAAAAAATGAAGTTAGCCTCACTTTCATGTTTATATAAGTCATTTCTATCTGATTTTAAAACTGGTACACGTCTAGCTTATTTCTGCTGGAACAGAGGGCAACAAATCAGACTTCAGCAGTCATTTCTCAGCACTCATTAGACTTTAAGGCTGTGTATCTCAAAATGAACAAGAATGGAGTTGGACCACTATTCAAATAAGGCCTTCATATATAATATTAATATTGTAATATATATATGAAAAAAATTAGATTTGATTCCTGCCCTGGACAAGGCTCAATTGCAATGAGAGAAAAGAAGGTGGGAGAACGGTGAACGGATATAATGATTGATAAGTCTATATATATAAAACAGTTCCGTAACTGACTGACTCACTGACTGACATACAACGCACAGACCAAACCGCTGGACCTAAAGGGCTGAAATTTTGCATGGCGATTCTTCTTATGGTGTAGGGGTGCACTAAGAAAGATTTTTTAAAAAAATCTTCTTAGACTTTTTAAAATTAAATTTTTAAGCTGTTTTAGTAACCTTTTTTAAGTTTGCATTTAAAATAATAATTTGAGGGTTATACAATTTATATCACGAGAAAGATCATAAAAATCCCTTTAAAATGAACTTTTTTCGAATCTTTACCTCCCTTTTCTGCTTTTTCGTGAATTTTTAAAGATTAATTTTTAGAATTGAATTTATTATATGCTGATCACGTGATTTCTTTTTCTGGTACTTTAAATAAATTTATCGTCACGTGATAACAACGAAATAGACAAAAAAATATTTTTTCTTCTTGCTAATGCGGCAGACGATTGGACATTATCCAAAAAAATATTAAAATACATTAAAAGATACGTTCCTCAAACTGTACTATATTAACTGTACTATATTCTTTAGTATGTCCAATTAGATTTAATTTGAATATTTTCTTCTACATTATTTTGTCTTTAAAAATATCCCTTACGATTTATATATATATATATATATATATATATATATATATATATATATATATATATATTACATCAATTGTATACATTGATCGTCGTATTTATTACAAATATATATTTTTTTCTGGCATTAATTGCATACATTGACCATTGTATTTCATTTGAATATACTCCGTAGCGAAGTGCGGGTTTTCAGCTAGTATCAGATAAAGTATCTCAAGCTAGAATTATCGGAATGGTCGATTTAAAACAAAATTATCGATAACATTGCATTGGGAATGTAGTTAGAATTAAGATCAGGTATATGTATGAAATATCTCTCAACATTCACTAGAAATAGCAGAGTTAAAATGCTTGAGATTCCTACTTTATACGAAATTTCGAAAATCCTTTTAAAGATAATTAAGAGGGTTTTTTAGGGATGAAAGAATGTGAATGTAGAAAAACATGCGCATTTGTAATATAAATAATGTTGGCTGACATTGAATTATACATTAGCATTTCATGTATTAAAAATGTATTCCAGTGGGACTTGCTTCAATCTTTGCGTAAGAGTCTATCACAGAATTTTACAAGTTTGGAAGTAATAACTCAGAGCAAAATCCCTCTTAAAAATAAGTTTGACTTTTTAAATATCTCACGCAAACGTATGTATTAAAGGTACAAGTGGATCTAAATGTCTAAAATTGAAGGTAACTTTTGAAGGTAAGAAAATTGAAAGTAATGTTAAAATTGAAGGTGACTCCCCGATGGTGTAGCGGTTAGCGTTCTGACCTTCCACGCAGTGGACTTGGGTTCAAATCCCGATCAAGGCCTGGTCGTTTCAGTGTCGTTTCCCTCATAGGGAGCGATGCTGGCTCACCTATATGGTACTCCCACAAGGAAGTAAGCAGTAAAGCGTCGGAAATAACAAAAAGTGAATGTCTAACGACAAGGCTTTTAAACATATTCAAAGAATCCATGAATTCCATGTATTATTGTTATTCTTTTTTTTCTCTGTTATTATAGATTTTCTTATCTATTAAATTAAGCTAATCAACGTAAACCCAAAAAATAAAAGTTTCTTTGTTTATTAAAAAAAACAGATTTTTAAAGTGAATATAAAATATTAACAGCCGTATTATTAATACCTCCATATGCTAGCATTTAATGTATATGGGCATAATATACATAGTTGCCTTCGTTTCTCCCTATTCTAAAACATTGGTTACGTCCTATTTTATATATATCCAAATGCAATGGATTCATTAGGGATATACTATAATAACATCACTTAAGTATTAAGACTCGGTTGTGAGCAGAAAGGATCTCTTTTCAGTCATGTTAATAGGTTCATTATTAGTGGTAGAGGACCTAAACATAAGAATCATAATATGAAAATAAGGTGATGAAATAATTTCTAATAAGTCTAAGATAGACATTGGGAAATTCCCTGCTAGGAAACTGACGTGTTTGAATTCGTCCCAAATGAGACCTTTTTTTTTATAACTTTGAAACCTGTCGTAAGAGTAAATAGAAAGACACACATTCCCTCAACTGTCTACATACCCCCCTGCCCCCCCCCAGAAAAACTGGTCCCCTTTCTTCTGTTATAATTACACGCTACTCTGGTGCGGCCCTTTATTTGGCAGCATGCTACTCAAGGGATCAATAAGGGCCAGGGAGGGGATGCAGCTTGCAATTAAGCACGGACCTGCCCCGCGTGCAAAAGGCACGATCAAACAGTTGGCGGAACCATCCATAGAAGCGGGTACTTCATCCGCGTTCTTTGGAACCTGTTCACGGAAGAAGTAATTGATGGCAGAAGTGATTAGTGAGGAAAAACTCAGTTAATGAAAAAAAATATTAAAAAAGCGTACGTGTTTTTAATTACATTCTCAATAAATTGGGAATTATTTATGGTTTGTTTGGAGATGTCGTAATATTGAAAAATATTAAGCCTCTTTCGGTGATTGGCGGTGCTTGAAAAGAGAAAAAAACACAATTCGCCGCTTGAAATGTTTCTCAGAGAGAAATTAATATTGCGTGGAAATGTTTTCCGGATTTTTAGATGTCATTAAAATGAAAATATTTGGTCCAAAACTTAAAAATAATTTTTATTAAATAATCATTTATGGATATATACCCAAGAAAGTTATTTTATCAAGTTATTTTATACGTAAATTAAAACCGGAAATAATGAATTTTTGTGTAATTTCCCAAAACGGATATAAGTGACTTCAGATGAATGTTTAAAGACACTTGATTACTATTAAATTTCATTTTATATCCTTACTCAGTGTTACATTATTACTTATTTTCTGTTTAGAAATAAAATTTTAGAAGTTTCTGTCAATAGACTTTTTTTTTTATTCTGCAACAATTTATGCACTGTTCTGATAAAAAAAAAATTTTATGCATTTTTAAAAAATATTTTTCCAAGCTGTCACTTATTTCAAACACAACTGAAAATACTAAACTTAGAAATATAAAATACCTTTTATTGCGTCTATCATGAAAGTGATAATAATTTGAAACATTTGAATTAGGAAATGAATTATTATCTTTGTGTGGATAGCACAGGATTTCCTCATTCTCTTTCCAGTGACTTATTATGACGTATCACAAAAATATTCAAGGATTTGTACATCATTGTAGTCCTTTGTTTGCATATTATGTATATATGTAAAAAAAACCAAAAATGTGTCATTTGATTGTTTTAAATATATAATAATTGAATAAAAACAATGTTTAAACATTTTCCTTGTGCTTGAATTTAAAAAATTAGGTTTTTTTGTCTCTAATTTTAATAATAGACTGATCTTTTGTGCACGCAACCAGTTTTCTAAATCACTTTTTTAAGTTTTTTTAGTCACGAATTCTACTTCCTTACACATGATAAGTTTTCATGAATTAAATATAATATTGTACAATGTTCAATACTTCAAACAAAAAAAATTCAGTGTACATGGAAATCTTTAAAGACAAAATAATTTCAGTTTCTTTTCAGTATAAACATATTTGTTTTAAAATCCCAATCCTTTTTGTATTTCTACTTTGTCATTTTACAACTTTCATTTCTAATTTACCAATTTAAAGATTATTTTCGCTCATGTTAGAAGAAAGAAAAATTTCAGGATTTTTCTTCCCAAAACATGATTTCTTAGAGAATATTTTCTCTTTTCTTCTTGTCTGTATGTGGTGTAGTGACCTCTATTCGTAATTGACTCGTAAAAGATATTTCCATGTAGTTTAGAAAATATTTTCTGAATTTCCTATCAAGGTTAAGAGATTGTAACTCTACCTTTTTCTTTTTTGTATTTGAAATGTACATGGTATGCAATCAGTGCTATGAGCGTAACAATCTTACATTCTACAGACATTTTTCAAACTTTTTTTCAGCAATAAGTAGGAGAAAATATCAAAATATTTCATCAACTTTTTGACCTATGATTCTGGTGGTTATTTATGTGCATATAAGCTGACTGATAAAAGATATTACAAAAGATAATGCATTTCCTTGTAATTAAATATATAGCCAATAAATTTTTTCTTATATTTAACGCCTGAAAAAACTGAAAACTGCTTTTTACACTTATATAACTTTCATTGTACTAGTCATCGATAACAAGGGTCAGATATAAAATAGTCTTAAAATCCCTTTTCAACTCAATTGGAGACAGATTGACTGT
Organism: Dolomedes plantarius; assembly: GCA_907164885.2. Classification (NCBI taxonomy): domain Eukaryota; kingdom Metazoa; phylum Arthropoda; class Arachnida; order Araneae; family Dolomedidae; genus Dolomedes; species Dolomedes plantarius. Next base: position 103,036,053 of record OU015495.1, read on the forward strand.
GGAATTTATACCGTGGGGTAAGTTCCTGTAAGTTTACTCTCAGCTCCATTTCAATGAAAATAAATATTGTACATTCAGAAAGTGTGATTAGGATCATTGTTTTATTTTTTTTCATACTCAAAGTTATTTCTAATCATTCTATGATCAGAGGGTAAAGCGTAGTTGACCAGCGGTACACATGTTTTAGAATACGCTTCACTGTTTATGTAGCTTGTTATATTTCCAACAAAATTTGTTGTTTTCGAAGCTGCAGGCATTTCGTCTATTACGACATTTTTCCATCAACACTATGAATATGTCAGCTTATGGGAGAACCATATCACACCTCTGCTAGAAGAGTGTTACATCTCAAAATAGCCATATTTTCAGGAGGAGCCATTTCATTTCTTCTTTAGCTCTTCCTGAAAATATGGCTATTTTAAGATATAACACTCTTCAAGAGAGGTCCTCTGCTAGAAGAGTGTTGCATCTCAAAGTAACCATATTTTCAGGAAGAGCTATTTAATTTCTTGTTTAGCTCTAAGAGTGTTACACCTCAAAATAGCCATATTTTCAGGAAGGGCTAAAGAAGAAATGAAATGGCTCTTCCTGAAAATATGATTATTTTGAGATGTAACACTCTTCTAGCATAAGTTAGGGATGCGACATCGACAACAATACATCGATGTTTCGAAACATCGATATTCAATATTAAAACATCGATGCTAATAAAGCATCGCCCCAAAACCATCGATGTTTTTAAACATCGATGTTTATGAACTTTCATTTTTTAAAACTGGTTTAGTAACCTCTAAGATTAATGTTACTTCGGTTAGTCATGGAGGGGGGGGGGGGGGGGGTAATTTTACTCTCAGGTTGGGCTGACACAAATGACAAAAACTTGGTTTCTAGAGTCAGCGCAATTTGAAGTACTGATGCGAAACCAACGTATGGGGGAAAACTGAACAAGCTTATTTTTTCTTTACTGTAAATAACAATTATTGGGGCTATTGGGGCATATAATTATTACTCATTGGTTGTTCATTGCCATTTGTCTCTAATCGTTCCCTCTTTTGTATTCGCCCTTTCAGAATTCAGACTTTCAATTACTGAGTGGGAAAATTATGCTACGTGGTTAATTTTTTTTTGTTTATGGTACATTTTCATTTTGAAAAAAACATCGAGACAACGTAAAACATCGAGCACAAAACATCGAGCACAAAACATCGATGTTAAAAAAAATCAACTTCAAAACATCGATGTTTTGAAAACATCGACATCGATGTCGCATCCCTAGCATAAGTGTGATATAAGTAATCCAGCATCGCTCCCTAATCTCAGCCTTGTCCTCGGACAACAGGGAATCGAACCCATAACCTGGCGGTGGAGGCATTCAGAGAATGTCCATGGGCAAAACCACTGCTCCACCCGCCCGGTTTGCTTCCGGCAAAATAGCCTCATCCAAATATGCTACCACCACTTTTATACTTTCAGCCTTACATTACTGCATCAAACAATCACACAATTTACGCGATACAAATGTTACACGCTTCTTACAAAAATTTTGAACTTATCCTCGTTTTTCCTCGGCACCCGCTTTAAATCATTGAGGTCCAATCTTAAGACAACATTGCCCATTTCAGTCTTTTGTCTCTTATTCGTATCTTTACCAAATGTCTTCTTGCTGAACTCAGCCATGCCTTCCGCGGCTTCCTTTAAATCGTTTTAAAAAGTCTGTGGTTTCTTGTCTAATTTATTTACTTTGTAATGGTAGGCAACAGAAGTTAAAGTTGCTTTAGTCCCTCTACTTCGTTGGAGGTTAGCATGATTGCCAGTATGTTTTGACTACTTCAGTGCACTCATCATGTGTGTCAAATTCTTTGACACTCAGATTTCTTTTTTCTTTACATCTCGTTCACTTATCCCATAATCTCAAAGGGTACAAAAAACTAAAATTTTACTCCCTTATTGATAATGAATTCCTGTTGGGAATAACATTTTTGGATCAACATTGGAATGAAGAAATTATTTTTCCCACTTGCCTGAATTAGTGGCAAAACTCGTGTTTACAACTGACTGTCAGATTTCCCAAGCAATCCAAATTTCAACAAGGATCTTAATGTCCTGTTATCTACAAGCAAATTAACCTACAAGCAACCTTCAGGGCAATCTGAAATTCGTGTAGTATTATCCATTGTACTGTTGTCGGATGTTACGTAAAGAAGTATAAATTATTTGTTTTCTCTTACAGTGAGCAGAAAATAAACAAAAGACTGGTATTTTTAGGTTTGAGAATACTTTTACTTTTTTGTTATGAATTGGTTGTTGTTTTTGTTGTTGTTTCTAATCCCCTTGGTGTAGGAAAGCCTACACCAAGTCCAAAGGACCTAGCTACTCAAATCCTAGACCTTTGGGTAGTAAGCAACTTCACTTTAAGGCGAGGTACCACTTAGGGCTGAAGTCTGACTTGACCTCGAAGAACATCGGTCCCGTAATTTTGAACCGAATCAAGTGACGAGACCGGAACACTTGATCCCGCACCTCCAGAGATAAATTTGAGCACTTGGAGGACATTGTAGCCACGACCTATTTTAAGTGTCCCGGCCACCATTAGTGAACACGGCGGGGGATTTACAGCGACGAGCATCGAACCAGGGACGTTCAGATCACTATCCCGCAGCTCTTGCCAACTGGGCCACCGCGCAGAACTGGAATTATGAATTGGTCATTCTATTAGCACATCCGATTGTTTGTTTTTCGTACTTGTATTATTGTCTTCGTATATTTCACTTAAATTTCTTTTGTGGACTCTTAACCATAATTGTAGACTCATTTTGATATAAATGCATGAAAAACTAAATTATGGAAGTTGTTCAAAGTTACCTGTGAGTAGAAAGGCCTTTTTTTTTACTTCCTGAAAGGCATAACTGAGCAGATAATCCTCCCTACGCGCGTATTGTTTGGACTATTTCCAAGTGAATAGCTAAGCCAAAAGTTCCCATTCTTTCCCAACACAACTTTACTCTGATCACTTCCTATTTTCCCTTTTTTATGCGTCAGGCGATAACTTTATCCTATTAATTTGTAACGCACTAAATGATCCCACATTTAATTTAAAAGCAGCGTCTTACAGAGATTGATACGACGCAAAATCAAGTAAAACCGTGACATAAACACTGTAATCTTTAATGCGTCGTAGGATACAGAATCATCAACTTAAGCATATTTTATAATCAGAAAATCTCGGTATAAAAATAAATAAGCGTTTAATCCAATTTACGCAATAATCCTGTCATATTATACTCGACTTAGAAAGAGAAACAAATTTTCAAATTATCCTTCTTTGTCCTGACTACAACTGCTTTCTTGTTAGCGCACAGATCCACTGAGCGCGAGATTATGCTAATAACTGCTTTCAAGCATCCACTCGATCTGTTCAAAATCATTATCATCCAAAACTGAGGAGAGACCAAAAAAAAAAGCAACTTCTAATTTACCAGGGAGCTCTGAGAATCGCAAACCTCAACAAATTAAAAACCTAACTGGGAGGCTTTAATCATGTTCCGATAACAATGCCCGAGTATCCGCAGTCACCTTTTAGCAGGGCTCGGAGAATTATGGTGTGAGGGGGAAAAAATGCGTGTGTGAATTTACTTTAATGAGAACAAGTGAAAGTCACCAATCATCTATAAGCTTAAATCTTAAGCTCCGTGTTACATCATGGACAAAGTTACTGCCGGCATTTAAGCAACAGCTCTTTGCTTCATAACTCGATGAATGCATCTTAGCAAGAACTGAACTCATTCGGGGAAAAATGGAATACAGCCACGATTTTCAGCAATGAAATAGCCATGAATATCGATAAAATATATTTTTATTAAAGGAATTTTAGTCTTTTTTTTCTAGTAATTGAAGATGTTTTGCCCAAAAAATAAAATATTGATGTTAAAACGAATAGCACTGTATCAGAATATTAAGCCTCTATTCCTAGTTCAGTCCCAAGACTATTTTTAAGCAAAAGCAATATGAAAAACACAATTTTGCTATTTTTTACATCATACTTACCTAAAAAATTTGGCTTATCGGAAGCATATAAATTTACGTTTAATAAGATGCTAACGTATCATACACCATATAGTATAAATTTCATCTATAACCAATAAGCCTTTAGCTACTCTGTATGCAGCGATAAAATTTGTGATTTTTAGAAGAAAAAGTTAAAAGCTCTTTCACTCAAAATGTAGTAATTATCTTGATTTATGGGTCTGATAATTACAATAATCTTTTTTTCTTGACTTGTCAAAAATCTCAAGAGTAAACTTTAAAATATAATTGTATTATTTCAAAAATTTTGAATTTCAAAACTTAGTGACTTTAATGGGATTAATTAGGATATCCTTTAATAATGTTAGCTTAAAATGGGAGCAGCAAATAGAACGTAATATTTAAAAATAAAATTACTGCAGTACTCAAAAGCCCCATAATCATGACCAAGTAAAGAAAATGCAAAGCAAACCTAATTGAAAAAAAAAACACAATGAACGACCTAATAATGTCTAATAGATTAACTGGCAAACTAACTCCACATTTCAACTAAATAACCAATCAAAAATATAAATTTCATATTTAAAATATTGAAAAAAAAATCACATTCAAGAAAATTAATTATTATACAACTATAATTTTAAGAAAATATGATAACATTCAATTCTAAAAATCTTGACCTTTATAATGTATTTATCGAAAGTCTTTGAAACCACTTAGCTTCCTTATCTGCACCACTTTTGGGGAGAGCACGATTATAAGCTAACATTTATCAGGTAAGAGTCATAGTTACCCATTTCACCATTGACACTTAAATAAGTATTTATACACACAGTTCATGAAATTTTCGATAACAATCGAAATTTTGTTATCGTAAAAAACCTAACCTAAACGTAAATTAGCTCTTAAACCTAAAAATATTGTCAGTAACATATGAGTTTTTCTTAGGTCATTAAATTTTGCATATGTTTCCAAGATCAGAGTGGTTTACTGTCTAGAAAAATATTGGTGTATTTTTTTTACCATGTTTTAAATGTTTGATACTTGTCAACGCCGTTATTGTTATTTTTCCAGTATTCTCATATCAAGTTTATATTCTTATACCATTACGCTTGTGACTACACCGACGTTTTTTCGTATTGGATTCTTTCAATCTGTCGAATTTTGTCTCTTCACAATCATGGACCTTCATTACAGAATAATTTCTTCTTTCTCAAATATTTTTCTTGGTACCATTGAGTATCAGTTAAGCACGTTTTAGACCAGCAACGTTGTACAGTTGAAGAAAGTGGAGCCTCTGTATATGTAGTTAGAAATAAGTTGTGAAAGTGATATCGTCGTTTTCAAGAAAACTTAGGAAGTTTGTTACTTTCTAAATAGGAGTAAATAATGATGGTGAACTCTTAAAGGGTGAACTTTGAAATTATCCAAGGTTACAATTCATTTACAGTTTACGCGATTTGAAATTTAAAAAAAAAAATTATTAATTTATTTTTATCGATCTAAAGCACCTTATGGTTTAAAATCTAACTATAGTCACTTTTCTTGGTAATATTTTTTTGCTGCTTTCGGCCTTTTTTCTTAATCCCTATTCTTAAAAGATAACTACATCGGGTTTTTTTTGTTTGTTATACCTTTTATAATCAAAATATACAGCAAGTGCACTCATTTTTTAATTTTATTTTTATATTAGTGAAACACTGATTTAGAGGAAGATAATAATAGAAGCACGTATAGATGAAATTGTGTTGTAATTGAACAAAGTTCTTGATTGTAAGTTAGGGAATGATACGAAAAATGACAGAGAAATATGAAAATGAACACTGCCGAGCTTCTGGAAAATATAACAGAAGAAAAGGGAAAAGAGTAACCACATAAAGACCGACGAACAATGATATTCAAATTCTGCAGAGAAACGAAAAATTCATATTCCAAGAAATAACACCACAATTAAATGTAGTAATGATTCTAAGCAATTTATAGGGACCTCCATGCAGACAGATTCAGTACTTATGAAACAACTTCACCTAAGTCTGATGAATCAGAACTTTTACGAAAACTGCTTTCATTCACCGTTAACGCTTGTTTATTATCGTCATTTTAATCTTATCTTTTCAAACTAGACTATTAAAGTGCTGTTTATGATTTTATAAGCAGCTCTCTTGAAAACCCTTTAAAAAACGTTAGTTTTCATAGATATTTTGCCAAAAGTTAAAGGTCTAAAACGCCTACTACCTTTCAAAATATAAAAGTTTCTATTAAAAAAGATTTTTTGCTGTACCTACGATAAATTGAAATAAAACAACAACCATCTTGCTTCTCAGAAATGAGTTATTGGGTATAAAGAAATTTAAGAAGGGGGTGACTGAGGTTTGTTCTTATCGCCTTTACTGAACCTTTTATCTTTTCTAGACTAATTTATTATTTTAAAGATTGATTTTTCGGTTAAAACATAAATATAAAGATTCAACAAAGCTGTTACAAAATTCAACATTTATCAATTAACTATGTTAACATATCCTTGAAATACCCGCAAGGAAAATGAAACGCTAAGGCCATCCAGAAACAGACCCTTTCGAAATTATTACTTGTTTAAAAGAGATTTATCTCATAAATATATTAATTTCCTATACTTAAAACAACCCAGTTTTGAACAACATAACCCACGCCCATTCACAGGGGAACTAATAAATTTGCGGGCATTCCCAAAGAATAATTCACCCTTTATAGAGATGGTGATCAGTTGGTTTAAAATATTTTAACTTGTTTTCTCGACACATACTGTTCAACAGAACTTCTGGTAGCTATTAAAAATTTATAATTACCATTCCGTTTTAATTAATTTTCCTGATATCGATATGTTTGAGGTATAAAGCATTTTTTAAAATTAAAATATGCTTGTTATTTTTCAGGTTGTTTTCCAATTGGACGTAATTTTCTTAACCCGAAAAATATTGAAAACAAACTTTTCTGCGAAAAATTACAGACTTCATTTGCATGAAATTACAAGATTATTGTAAAATAGTAAAATAAACACTTCGATCTCTAGAATAAAAATGTATTGTTGCTGCAGACGTACACACACATTGTACAGATTATAACCTTATTTCTAAACCCATAATTTAAATGTTAGCATAAAAAGATTAAAGGTAGTCCATTTGAACTTAATATTCCATAATTATATGGCAAATTCAACTCTCAAATCAGGCTAGAATATAGAGTATTAGTGAATATGTTTACTGATTGTTTCAAAAGCATTGTAAAATACTTACTTATCATCTCTAGGAGGAAAAATATCACTGCATGCGTGCAATTTATGGAATTAGTCCATTTTAAGAAGTCTAAAAGCTAGAAGGAAATTCAGTAATGAGTATATATGCTTAATTTTACCTTTGTACTGTAAAATATGCATTTTTATTTCTATAATAGAAAGTACACTTAGTTCAATAAAAATGCTGTAATTACAATAATACTTTAAAATAAGCGTTAGGATACAGCTAGAATACATTATTATCAGTCTGTTTGCCATAAAAATTATTGTGTACAAATGTAAAGTACTTTTGCAAGTGCAAAGAACCTTTTATTGTGTGTATGAGTGTATATATGTGTAGGTGTATATTTGTGTGGGCGTGTAAATGTGTGCATATATACTATATACATGTGTGTTATTCTAGTCACATTGAAAAAGTTCAGTCTTTTATTGCACGATACTTTTACACTATTTGAAGTATATACACTATGTATTGAACGATATATGTAATTAGTGAATAAACTTTATTTTATTATGTTTGCTTTGTAAAATGAACAATTATTGATAGAATAAAGGGTGATTTTAAGATTTTTATTGATAGATTTTAAGGGTGTATATACTTTCAATATGTTAATCAAAGAATTATATATTTAATGGTATAGTTATATTAATCACATATTGTCCCGAAAATAAAGAATAAACCTTATGGTATAATTAAATCTATTTAATTCTTTAATTAGATTTTTAAAATCCTGATTGAATGCATTACATTCAAAATCTTCATAATGAGCATCAAATTTTAAAATTACTGCTAATGTACTGCTACTCTGAGATTCAGAAATCTTAGAATTTCGTTTTACTATTTCTATATTTTGAATGCTGACAAATTTTGATGGAAATGTTACTTTCAGTAGAGAATTACAGTCATCTGCATCTAATGACAGCCTTTGATCAAACGTTAGGAGAGCGTAATTACAGTCTGTTAGAACTATTTTTTGTAATATAAATATTTTGATTTATAACAGGATTTTTAACAGTTAATTATGATTATAAATTTCATAATAAACAGTAATTATGTGTATAAACGCCATCCCGTTTAAGGTAGCTGATATCACTGGAATGAAATCAAAAAAGATACCGAAGTATCAGAGAAGGCTGTAATCTCAGTTTTAAAACGAAGCCTTAGAAATCTGTTCCGATTATTCGAGAAAACGCCAGTTAATAAGTTTACTACAGTGATTCCCCACTTTTTGTAACCTGCACGTCAACTCCAAAACGAATTCTTTTCGAGACCTGCAGACCTGCCCTGATCTTATCAGCATTGAGGTGTTTGCTTCACTTTCGCTCCGAAGCCGCTCCATCTAAGGGTGCGAAAAAAAGGCGGTTTGAATCAACAAGAGCCAATAATTCTTCGATTAGCCCGGGTCCTCGTGCGACGCTTGATTGTGTGTGCAGCAGTGGCGAAAGGGATTAAGAGCGAATCGCGCATGCAGACCATAAATATCGCGAAAAGAACTCCCCTTCTGCTAACGCAATAATCCAGCTCGCTCTCCAAGGGTTGCCGCAAAGGCGGAGAGGAAAAAGTCGCCAATGTTGCCTCGGAAAACTTTTGGAAAAGTTTAGGGGGACGTATTTTCCATACCTGATACGATGAAATACGCTTGTCGATTTCTATTTCAACTCTAAACATTGTGAGTGAATGTAAACGCGTGCGTGAGTGCATTTAACCTTCGATTTTCTCTAGTTTAACATTCACTTATAATTTACCTCTGGAGGTGCGGGGTCAAGTGTTCCGGTCTTGTCACTTGACTCGGTTCTAAATTAAGGGACCGGCTTGTAGGGGGTCGTGCTGGCCGCCTATATGGTGCCCCCTTAAATGAATGGCCAGCAGTTTTGAGGTGGGATTTAGGGCGGCCGTCAGCATTCGGATGTTGACAACTACTGGTCTGGTGTCCTGCAAGGCGTTGTCTGCCCGTTAATTTACATTCGGGTGAATGTCCAGCGACAAGTGCCTCCGGATTTGAAAAAAATCCACATTATTTGATTATTTACCTCCTATGATAAAAATGATTTTTTTTCGGTTTGGTTACCAATTCTTGATGTAAAATTAATAAAATTAATTTTAAAAAATACGTACTCTAGTGTGTTATTTTATACCAACAATTACAGTATTATAAACATATTTTTAACCGATTACTTAAATTTTATACATGTATGGCGTCAAATGACACACGAGTATTACACCCTTCACATCCACCCCCATGTCCAGTCTCAACCTGTCTGTGTGGGGTGGGTCATTAGAACTCCTTGCAATTGTGATTTGAAATTTATTAAGCATACAGATGCAGTGTAGTGTAGTCTTTTACTTTTGAGGGAGGCATAGAATAGATCACAGCAGTATACGACGGTGACCTAAACTTCCAATCCCACTACAGGTTTGTCCTGTATTTACGTAATACAGCCAGATAAATCAAATGTTTCAGCTATACGGCTAAGCTAAAATATCTGTAATTCATTCTAATCATCTATTTGAAAGAGAATTTTATTTTTGAACTTGGCATTCGGAATAAATTCATCAAAATCCAAAGAAATGAGCTGGGATACTGTGTAAATAGAAATTTTCTGCTCAACAAAACATAATCATAGTTTCACTGGAACTGCAATGGACACCCAGGCTGTTGTAGAAAATTTTGGGGCTTATATTAGTAGGCGTAAGCATATACAGAAATGCTAAAATAATGAAATTCCTCCGCTAGAAGCTAGTTGAATGACTTCATGTCAAATTGTAGAAAGGGCAAATCTAATATATAATCTCCCATGCATAATTGATATAAGCCATCAGGCATGCTACTTTTGTCTAAAATATGTCAAACAAGCCTCATGCCCTCATATACCATCATCAATTGACCTAAAATGAGAAAATGAAACAAAAGAAAGACGTTTCTGAATAGATAGTTATTCATGTGGCTATACATCATGCTACAGAAAAGGGGAAAAATCGAAGATAAAAACAAATAACGCTACCATTCTATCATCACCGCTCAAATTGAAATAGCAATGAAACTGCATACCTTTGCTTTTTCAGGTTAATAAAACTATTGAAAAACGATCATGGAGCTTAATCCAGAGAATCACTATAGCAGGTACATGGTGATAAGTTTACTGACTATTGAGGGTTAAATTTAACAAACTGTATGAAATGGATTGAATAGAATAGGGGGAAAATCTGAAAAAAAAATCATACAAAGCGTAATTTTACAAAGAACTGAAAAACGCATTACGTGTCAGAAAAAGCCTCAGGCAATTTGTTTTTTAAAAGTTGTTAAGATTCGGTTTAAAACAATAAATTGAAGATCTAATCAGTCAAAGGTAGGCTTAAATACTAATTTTTGCAATGAAAAAATGTTAGTTAGAATTCTAATAAATATGAGTCAATAAGAGACGATATTTTAATTAGAAATCCGCCATATTGTTTGCGCCAAATAAGGCAGGAATTGGATGTGCGCAGTACTGATTGCTTCTAGCATCAGCGTCTACTATGAAGGATAAAATACCATTACAGGTGAATATAAATTAAATATTCACATTAAGTTTATTGCGCCATGTTGTACAGAATATTAATAGAAAATTAAGGAAAATTTTCAAAATAATAATGCAAGGAATAAGTATTTTGTTTTTTAAAGTATGAAAAACTACATTTTTAGGTAACATTGAATACGATAAGCCTTCAATTACTGTTAGATTTGAATTCCAAATTGAATGTCTATAACGTTCTGACCATTAACCATCAAGTGGTATTTCCACTTGAAATACCCGTTAACAACATAAATTGTGGAATTTTATTTTTTATAGAGAAGGTTTAACCATAACCACCATCAAAATCTGCCTTATGATCTTCTTGAAGGAACCTCACCATTTCTATCATTTTGTTGTCATTAAAAATATCAAAGTTCCCAGTCTTAAAAAGTAAAGACTTTTAAATAAGACAAAGTTTCTGAAACTAGGTTTTCAGTAAAGAACTATTAAAATTTTATCATTATTAATAAGTTTTTACTATCTGTTTTACAGCTGAAAATGACACCAATTTCCTAGTCCTATAAAAGCATTGTTGATTAAAACATTTCTCGGCTTTTTTTAATGTTACTTAAAAAATCACAATTTTATGCAATCTTGTGATTTAGGAGAGCTGAATTGATGATTTCCCTACCAAAATGCAGTATCATTGAAACGAACTTACGTGAAGTATGTAGTGAATTAAAAAAAGTTCTTATTATTGACCGAATTAATATGGGTTGCAGAATTTTCATATCCAGAACAAACACGCATTAGCCTTATAAAGTTTCCTGAGCTTCTTATATGAGGTTTTGCACTATGATTTCTTACTATGCACTGTAGCAAAAAATAACTACAGTGGTCCCAAACCGAATGACCAACCTGATTACTCTGGATAATTCATACACGAGTTATCATTCATTAATAAATTTTACTATCTGTTTCAGGTGAATCAATTTCCTAACAGCTCAAATGAATCAATTTCCTAAGCATAAAGCATTATGAAAAATCATTTCTGGCGGATTTTTTATATTTTACTTAACAAATCACAATTTTATGCAATCTTGTGATTTAAGAGAGCTGAATGGTTGATTTTTCCTACAAAATGCAGAATCATTGAACGAACTTACGTGAAGATAGTATTTAGTGAATTAAAAAAAGTTATTATTAATGACCGAATTAATATGGGTTGCAGAATTTTCCTATCCAAGAACAAACACGCATTAGCATTATAAAGTTCCTCGAGTTTCTTATATGTGGTTTGCAATATGATTTCTTACTATGCACTGTAGCAAAAAATAACCACTGTGGTCCCAAACCGACCGACCAACCTGATTACTCTGGATAATTCAACACGAGTTTGCAAGAAAAACCTGATCACAGGGATAATATAAAAAACGGCCATTTCTATATAAACAAATTCTTCACAAGTTTTTAAACAAACTACATATCCAGTTTTAAAACAAGTCTTGTTAAAATAAGTTTATACGAGTTGCCATTTTTATAAGAGATCTGAGTGACTTCCTTTGTGAGAGATTTTTCATTCTTTTCGACAATGTTATATTTTTTCCTACCTTGATTTGTTGGTTCTTTGAAGTTCACCTAAGGGGTTTGTGTGGAATGTAGCATTGAAAAAAGTTCAGAAAAATGTGAGAAAAAATGCGTAAACTAGTGGTGGTTTTTCTCATCATAAAATAAATTAAGTCTCTATTATAGAAGTACGTTATAACTATTGTGCCTCTAAATATTACGCGTTTCTAATTAAGAGTAGGTAGAAATAAACATTAAAAGACAATGTCATACTTAGGAGAAAGTATAGCTAAGTTTGTATTTCTATTTGAATTACATATGAGTCGAACTAATGTTGGTCTTGCGAAATTATTACGATATCACAATTTTTGACTATTATTACATACGATAAAGCATGAACTCAACATCGCTAAATTATATCTACTTTCCTTTTAAAATATAAGATCTCTGAACTATATATGTTTTATACATGGGAGATATAAGTATTCCCTAATAAGTTTATTTATTATAGATTTTTCCTTTTTTTAATATTCCAAATGAAATTTTCGAACACTCAAATTCTGCAACGTAGGAAATAAACATATTTCGCCAAATCGAGCAATAGAGCTAAAATAATGGCAGTCTTTTTTTCCCGATCGCGTTTAAAGAGAAAAGAAGGCAAATGAGAGCGTAAGTTAAGAGTCCCGATGACAGCTTGGAGGTCCCAACTACCATCAACACACTTAATTTGCTTCCCCCACATCTCGCCATACATTTTTCGGGGGGGGGCGCCCCGTGGGTGCAAAGGGCATGTTTCCTAAATTAATTTGCTCGCCGGAAACGAACCTGGATTCTTTTAAGTGGGGTCCACGGTTTCCTTTCGTAAGAGTATAAAAGGTTGGGAAATAACTTTCTTGTATATGAGTTACTACTGTGTTTTGATTTGTGCCGACACTACAAACAGATTGATTGCCATTAGTTCTCAAGAGGGACACTGTAATTTTGTTGAAGAAAAAAGGGATTTTGAAACTTTTCCTCAATGAATGAAATGTCCTGTCAGGTCCAGAAATTTTTTTATCTAAATAAATGCTATAAAAAGCTGTAGTGAGAGAGTTTTAATTTATTTACCGTATTTATTTTTAGACCTTTAGCTTTTTTTTTCCAATGTGGAGACACTGTCGTGATGACATTTCGCCTATAATACACCGCATTTTTTTGCTGGCCATTTTATTATGGGGGCACTATATATAAGCGGACCAGCATTACCTCCTATTGAAGGGACGACACCCATGGAGTCATTTTAGGTGGCGCTACGCCGGGATTCGATCCGAGCACCCTCATCACCGAAAGACAGCGTGACTTAGCTTTACGGCTTCATTATCAAAATATCCTTATTCAAACATTTATCTTCGCTTGTTATGATTTGGGATATAAAAACCATATTAAAATTTGGTAAGATTTGGTTAAAACAATAAATCAAAGAATTGAATAATTTGTGCAAAAGTAACAACCTGCAGACTGTTGGGGCTTGGTGCCATACAGCATATGCCCCAGTCAGGTGGTCAATCTGACGGGGATATCTATAATTATATATAATATATATATATATAATATATATATATATATATATATATATATATATAATATATAATATATATATATATATATGTGGATACTGGGGCAAAGCTGGTTTATTTTAAAGCTGTCAATTGACAAAAATCGATACCATTATCCATTTATTTTAGCATATCTCCATCTATTTAGCAACAATCACCACTTAATGTGTTGTTGTTGTTGCTTATACCCCTGGCGATATGTATTTTAGACCAGGTCATATAAGCTTAGCGGGCTGATGGGGTTCGTACTCCGTTTCATAAGGACACCACAAGGACGGTGTCCGGCTTAGTCAGGTGCCAACTCAGTTTTTGCCGAGCACCTTTAGGAGGGGTGACATCTGGGGGGGATCATACCTTCTCCCACCCTCTCTGGCCTAAGGGACTTTCTGGTCTACTTATTATGGGCCAATATTTCGGCCTATACTGAAAGTTTTAATGGCTCTTGTCAAGATTCGATCCGAGACCCCCCTCTCGCTACCCAGACCGGACGCGCTAGCCTAGGCTGCCTCAAGCCCACAACTTATGTAAGTTGAAATAATCAGTGCAAACTGTTCTTAAAAAGCTTAAAGTTATAGAAGGGTTCTATAAAAATGATGATAGTCATAAAATCAATTTTGCAGACTTCACCAAAAAAGTGTTGCAAATTATTATTACAGCGTTAATAAATTAAGACCATTTGGGGAACATAACATGAAAATATGTTTGCTGTTTTTTCAACATCCTTTTTACATTTAATATAATTCCATAAAAACGTATTTATTTTCAAGTTAAAGTACGTTAAGGACTTTTTTCAGACGTTTTATACACCTCTCGTATGAGTAACATATTTGACTTAAATGTTTTACACTTCTAAAAGTTGCATCTAAAAATATTTAAAATTTTCCCTAACAACAAAAGATACCTTAATTTCGTCTTCAGACTAGAAAATAAAACTAGGTAGTTAAATGCCCTTTATATTTTCTGATACCAGGCTTCAGCAAACAAAAAAATTGCTTGAATACTAAAATCTCCTACAAAACCAGTACGAAACAAGATATGAATAAACATATATGCGAATAGATCAGAAACATGAAATTATTTATTTAGAGCACATGGTTAATCGAGACATTTATAAATCCCCACATGAAATTTAAAATAGAGTTTTCGATCCAAATTAGCTTTGACGTTTTTATGGAGCAGAAATCAAGAACCATCGGCTGTGTTTATTTGATAATAAGACAATTAGTATTTAGTGTGATAGTTATCTAAGTGTAAAGTGCCTTAATGTCGTTTCTTTCTCTAGTCTGTGAAGTTAATTTCTACAAATCACTACATCTAATTAAAATTGATGCAAAATTTGAATTGATTAAGAATTTTAAAATTTGTACTTTAAAGTGATTCAGCCACGTGCCTAAGACGAAGTTTACAAAAAACTTGTTTCTTGGTTGTCTTCTATTTTTCTCTGTCTCTATATCTCCGTGTCTCTGTTTTTGCGTCTGTCTATGTGGTAACTAAAAACAAAGAAAAGCTATTTTAAAAAGAGGGGAAGTAAATGACTGTTAATGTGTGGATCCAACATTACCAAGAAACAACAAATTGCCTGTTTTTGGTTTATTAGTTTAAAGATCGTATTAACACTACTAATAAAAGTGTATTTTAAAGGCAGTCAGTCTTTGATTAATATTTCTCCCTTTTAATAAATATTTCTTTCATAGTGATAATATAAAATTACCTTTGCATATGAAAAAACATCTTTTGGCATCCTTACATGTTGGAGATTTTATCGTTGCTTTATCATTTTCTTACAATCACAATAATTTCCGAATATGAATGCGCTTCGTTTGAGTCCCTTCTTTTGATTATGTATATCTACTACATAGACAGAAGGGCAATTAAAATGGTATCCTTGATCATTTGGCGTTATGCCGTTTAGACTATTGTAAAAAGTTTGGTATAAAAATCATCCTTTGACATCCATGTATGGTAGAGATTTTTTCGTTACTTTATCATTTTTATACATTCGAAATAATTTCTGAATATGAATGCTCTTCGTCTGAGTCCCTTCATTTGAATATGATCCCGTCTTTTGAATATTTATCTCCCTTACATAGGCAAAGGAGCAATTAAAATGGTATCCTTTACCATTTGGCGTTATGCCGTTTAGACTATTGTAAAAAGTTTATGAGAAAACGTCTTTTGACATACATGGAGAGATTTTTTCGTTACTTTATTATTTTCTTGCAATCGAAATAATATCTTAATATGAATGCCCTTCTTTTGAGTCCCTTCTTTTGAATATGAGCCCATCTTTTGAATATTTATATCCCCTACATAGGCAGAAGGGCAATGAGAATGGTATCCTTGACCATTTGGCGTTATTCCGTTTGGACTATTGTAAAAAGTTTGGTTGAAGAAACATTTTTTGACATCCATGTATGATAGAGATTTTTTCGTTAAAGTTTATTATATTCTTACAATCGAAATAATTTCTGAATATGAATGCTCTTCTGTTGAGTCTCTTCATTTGAATATGATCCCTTCTTTTGAATATTTATCTCCCTTACATAGGCAGAAGGGAAATTAAAATGGTATCCTTTACCATTTGGCGTTATGCCGTTTGGACTATTGTAAAAAGTTTGGTTGAGAAAACATCTTTTGACATCCATGGAGAGATTTTTTCGTTACTTTATTATTTTCTTGCAATCGAAATAATATCTTAATATGAATGCCCTTCTTTTGAGTCCCTTCTTTTGAATATGAGCCCATCTTTTGAATATTTAAATCCCCTACATAGGCAGAAGGGCATTGATAATGGTATCCTTGACCATTTGGCGTTATTCCGTTTGGACTATTGTAAAATGTTTGGTTGAAGAAACATCTTTTGACATCCATTTATGATAGAGATTTTTTCGTTAAAGTTTATTATATTCTTACAATCGAAATAATTTCTGAATATGAATGCTCTTCTGTTGAGTCCCTTCATTTGAATATGATCCCGTCTTTTGAATATTTATCTCCCTTACACAGGCAGAGGAGCAATTAAAATGGTATCCTTTACCATTTGGCGTTATGCCGTTTGGACTATTGTAAAAAGTTTGGTTGAGAAAACATCTTTTGACATCCATGAAGAGATTTTTTCATTACTTTATTATTTTATTGCAATCGAATTAATATCTTAATATGAATTCCCTTCTTTTGAGTCCCTTCTTTTGAATATGAGCCCATCTTTTGAATATTTAAATCCCCTACATAGGCAAAAGAGCATTGATTATGGTATCCTTGACCATTTGGCATTGTGCTATTGTTAAAAGTTTTGGCTATTGTTAAAAGTTTGGTTCATACCTCTTGTAATTAAGTTGGAAAACTCAGCATATTTCTTGATTCAAAGCACACTTATATGCATGCGTCAAAAATAGAAATACTGATGTCACATGTTTGTAGGGGAATGATACTCCTATTCTCAACCTAACCTAGTCTATCAACTTCAGTGACAATTCAGGTTTTGTGCATTTATACCTGCGATATTAAGGTATTTCTCTCATTTTTTTTCCAAGCGAGCTCTTGACAAAACTGCATTTCCTTGGTACCATTTTAAAATTACATCACGTATAATCTGCCTCACAGGAATTTCTAGGGACCTATATACTCATCAGAGAATTTGTTTTGCCTCTTTTTGACAGCCATAACTCATTTCCCACAGGCTTTTTCTCGGGGCAAGAAAAAAAAATTGATAACACAAATCGGCTTTGAGAATAAAGAAGAAAACCTATGCTGATAGCAAGCCCACTTTACGAGCGTTCTATGCAGATTCGAGGCATTATTATCTGACACTATAGATTTATACACGTCTTTAGGTTACACATTTTAGACATGCACCGACATTGTGACGCTGGAATTTGAATATGGAGGGAGCGTAATTTATGAATTGCCAAATGCTGTATGTACACTGAATCTTTGTGTTTACGAGCTCTGTAAGTTTGTGTTGGTAGATATGTACTGGGAGAAATGTTTCGATTCGAGGGCGAAATATTTATTACTTGATATAAATATTAATAGAGATGCATAGTTTCTCAGAATCTTGGTATCAAGTTTATTCCATGAGTCTCCAAATGCAGTTTTTCAGACAATCACAGTGTATTTGCCTGTTATCGGTTATCAAGATGCTGGGAAATAGGCGAGAAACATATTAGAACACTTTTTAGAACAATCTCAAACTTTCTCAGACAGGCATCATGAATAACGTATGTTAACCATTTTTCCTGCCGTTATCAATTTTACGTAACAAAATCTCACAATGAACATAATTTCCCTTACATAGCTTTATTTTTACAGTAAATTTTATTCTTCATCATATCTATTTCTAATGTGTGCAAATAATTCCAAATGAGTGTTCCTTTTTGCAGTACAAAAAATGGTTGGATAAAGAGCATTTTAAATATCATCCATCCACCAGAATCTAATCAGATCTGTGATGACGGGATGAGATCTCTATTCTAGTTGCAAAATATCTTACGAAAGACAGTTAAAGTTAAGCAGGTAATAAATTTTTAAATAACGTTCCTAATTACTTAAAAAAAGGGAAACAGTTCCATGTACATCATAAACAGGGTCCATATATATCATAAGAAAATTTTAATTATGCAACCCCATATCATAAATTAAACTTGAGAGTCATAATAACATTCACTATTTTTCTTTTACTAATTTTCAATTTTTTTTCAAATAATTTTTCAATTCTTTTTAATAATTTTTAATAATTGCAATTAAGAATAGAATATTGTGAAAACACTTTCCTACTAATTTAAACTTTTCCCTCAGCACTATCCTCAAATATGTTACATTTTTTGTTTCACAAAAACATCAAAAAACTATTAAAAACTTTTTACCCCCAAAACAACTTCGTCATTTCTTCTTTTAGTTTTTTTTTTTTTAACTTTTACACTAAAGCTTTTTCGAGTGAGTAAAATCCTTAACAAGCTTCATTAGTCTCTGTTACGATGATAAGCTTTTAAAATCGTTCAAAAGATTATCTACTGAATTTCTTATGAAAGCAATTTATATACAGGGTGGTCCAAAATTATGAAAGAATTTCATGTTTGAAAAAAAAGAAGAAAATGAGATAGTACATGTTTATTATTTTCATGGAAACACAATTTAAAACTGTTTTACACAACAAAATTTTAAGCATTAAATAACTTCCACATAAGCCGGTAGATGGCGAGACAACATTTCGCAAGAAAAATTTACTATTTGCGTCAGTCTGGAAATGGCTACCGTACAGGAAAAAGCAATGTCCGTTTTGTGCTTCCATGAAAGCAAATCTGTTATAACTTCTTTTTTTTTTCAAACATGAAATGCCCTGAATAATTTTGGAACCACCCCAGTGTGATCCAAAATGAAAAAAAAAAAAAAAGAAATCAAAATAAGTACAACGGAATTGCCATCATGAAACCACAAACGCACATTGTTTTTTTCCTGTACGGTAGCCATTTGCGGGACTGACGCAATTGGTAAATTTTTCTTTCGAAATGTTTTTGCGCCAGCTACCGGCCTTATGTGGAAGTTATTTAATGTTTAAAATTGTGTTGTGTAAAACTATTTGTCAATTGTCTTTCCAAGAAAACAGTAACATGTATGTACCTCATTTGTTTCTTTTTTTCAACATGAAGTTGCGCTCAATAATTTTGGACCACCCTGTATATATAATTTTTTCATTATATAAAGATACAGATCAATAGGGCCTAACTAATTTGTGACTTTATTATAAAAATCGAATTATTCAAGGTTTTCTCCATATATAGCTATCATTTTTCTTACTCTCTACATAAACAATTTTTACAGTCCCTGGATGTATAAAAGCTTTACTTTTACATATCTAAGGTTTTCACGTAATGTCACCACTCAGTTTTTTTCTACATTGCAGCTTTATAAAAGTTGTGAGCGAATACCCCATCCCCTTTCCCGAAAGTCTCCAATATATCGTCTCCCTACTAAAAACCATTTTAAAAGATAACCAGAGGCATTTCTAATAACATCATTCTTTTCCACCGCATTTAATCGAAACATTTTAACGAAACAGTAAAAATACTTACATTTGCTGGCATATAATTGCGGGGCCTTTTAGAAAACAACAGATATAACCGCACTCCTGGCATAACTTTTATGGCGGCTTCGAATTTCACCCGACAATACGTTGCACAACCCTGCTTTATAACCGGGAGTTAATACACTCCAGTGTTTGATGGCATTTTTACTGGCGATATAAACTTTTCTAACCCGAGGCTTTATTTAGAAGCACGCCAAATCCCTGCCGTTTAACAAAGCCCGTCCAGTGCTTTAAAGGGGAAAGAGAAAAAAATTCCCTCATAAAAATGAAAGGTCTGAGATGTCACTGTTCCAACAAAAAGGTTGTAAATGATGAAATGAGTTCGCTAACGGTCTTTATTTTATTTTATTTTTGTGGCTCACCATCCGACAGTAGCTACCTAAAAAGTTTTTGTAATAGATTGAGACGCGGGAGGGTAAGATGTTAGGGGAGCCACTTAATGGCCGAAGAGCCGAGTGTTTAAAACTTTTCTCTGACCCGTTTGATAATTCTATAGATATAATATACGGAGGGAGAAGCAAAGAGGAAACCACAATGTGTATATTTTTACACTGGAAGTTACGATGTCTTTTAGGATTTTTTTCCAGTCTAATGTCCCCCATCTAAGGATTTTGCTGTTTCCAAGCAAGAGTGGTAAATTCGCTGATGAAGTGTTTATAAGGATGAGTTCGAGGCAATGGACTTTTTAACTAAAATGATCAGTACAAAAGAGGAATAACGTGATTATGCAACTGAAAATTTAAATAAAATGGATCCGCAGGGTAAGTTATAAGTGTTACATTTTAGTATTGATTTCTGGTACTCTTGAAAGTTCAGATGATGAAAAGTGGAAAGTTCTGTGGAAGAATTAGAGCTAAATAATTTTTGAAAAATAGTAATCTTTTCAAAAAGGCATTCGCCAGGTTATTTAAACCTGAATTTCCCTCATAGGTTCAATAAAAATTGTACCTTCATGTGATTTTACCCTTGTGCATAAAAACATGCATTATTGCAATCAATATTTTAACACACCGAATTGAATGCATGTGGGAAAAGAAATTATACTTATGAAACCAGGCTAAAAATTTTTATTTTATGAAAATTTATCGTGTGTATTTCGGTGTCCAATTCGTGTACTTGTCATTTGAATGATAAATTTTTCTCCATTGAATGACTGATTTAAGAGAACGGTGGACGTTAAATTTTTTTTTTGTTTCACTTTTCATCATAAAGATACGAAATTTTGTACATATATACATTTCACTATAAATATATAGAATACTTTAAAAGAAATTTTCAATCTCATTATAATTTTAAGATTTTTTTAAAAAATTGAAATTTATAAACAAAATTTTAAAATGCTCCTTGCTACATAATTTTTGAGATATTTCCTCGATTTTGCATTTTAATCACTTTAAACTTTATAACAAACAAGTTTGGGTATCAATTATTTAATCCGTTGAATAATTAATTTTTGAGAGATTTTTTTTCTGAATCCATCCGATTTTCTCAAACATTTTGCCGTTTAATAAGTTATAAAATAAATTTAATTACCTTAATGAAGTCGAGTTGTAAAATGCATACCCAGTTTTTTTTTCTCAGTATCAGAATTCTTCCTTATCAATTTCATGAATTTTGAACAAAAATTAAGTAGCATGAGACATTTAAAAAATCTAAAAACCTTGAAAAATCTATTTTGAGAAAAACAGATTTAAAGTTTATTACTACACTTACCCTTTATAAATTACTTCGTAGAATCTTCATAAATGATTTTTTATTAGAAAAGACTATTTTGGTATTATTAATCTACAGAAATATATTTTTTTTTACAATAAAAATATATTTCTGTAGATTAATCAATATTACAATGACAAGATTTGCTCAAATAAAGGTCCACCGTTAATTGTTTTATTTTTATATAAATGAAAATGCTTCCTGAAGAGATCAAAGGAAATTTACAAGTGCGTCTTTTTTCGAATATTTATGTACATAAAACGGTATTTTTTCAACTTTTGATAAATCATTTAAATTTTACACCATTAAATTATCATAACTAACAGCTATGAAATTGTCTACTGTTGATTTGCTGGACATCTTAATTAAATCTTTGCATTTTACATCCCCAGTGCTAAAATTCTATTTTTCAGGCAAATCATTTTATAAGATACATGTTGTATAGTACAACAAAAGGGTACAACATAAAAAGGATTGAAAGAGAGATTTTTGAAAGTACCATTATTTTTCAGACCATAAGACGCATCTTTATTAAATAACAACTTTTTAAATTTAATTTGTAAATCTTCAGGTGATTGCTAGTAAAATACTCAAACAGTTGTCAGTTTAACTTTTTATAATTTTATGATAGTTATTGAATGACATTACTAATCCTTTAAAAAGTTTTATAAGAAAAAACAAGCAATAAACTTGTACATTCTAAGATTTCTATTCATTGTAAAGATCTAAGTTCACCTTCAAAAATATCGTTTTATTATCATATACAATAAACATACATTTGCAAATGTATTTCCACTCTCCATTCAAATCAAGGAAATTTTAAGGATGGCAGAAAATAAATGACTCACTACTTGGATCACAATCTGCCATATGAGATTCAGAAACATGGTGTTCCTATATACTGAGTGTTATATACAGGTAGTATTATATACAGACAAAAAAAAAGACTTAGTAAAAATGACTGGAAATTTTACGCATGTTGAAAACAAACAGTGAGGAGGAAGAGAGTAAAGAAAAATAATTAGTTCGGAAAGTCACCACCAGGTACCACTGTGGCATTCTGACTGGAATATATAATGGTAGGAGAATTTTTAATTACTTATCTCTAGGTTGAATATTCTCTGCATGTTATCCTTTATTGGTGGCAGTAACATAAATACTAAATTACACATTACGTCAGGGCATAATGTGCCACCTGTGACATGTTTTAGTGTCCTTAAGATTCATGAAGTCATTATTTTAACCTTTATAAACAGCACTAGTGAAGTATATTTGGACCTAAGGTACAATCGCAAGGAACTAGGTTCCAATTCAAAAGCCGTCATGCATTTTTTTCAGAAAAAGATCCATACCCTGATCCAGACTCAACAGTTTTGAGAGCTAATCTCGATTTCCTTAAGCTTTTTTTTCACTTTCCTTTTCAGTCACCATACCTCTTTTCAAACCTTTTTGTTTTCAAAAATCTCGTAATTTTCGTCCTCGTTACTCCCATACTGATAAAACAGATTCATTAATTAAAGCATCACTAACAAGCGGCAACTCATCGAAAAGCTGATACACGTATGGAATCATTGTCCAGAACTGAAAGAAAAAGCAAAAACATGCATTGAGAGCATGCCTCAACGTCTCGAAGCCGTAATTTCGGCAAAGGGTGGCATTACAAAATATTAAGCGTTTTGCCAAATTTTTTTCAAAATGACTGTTTAAGATAGAATAAATACATATTAATAACAAATATGCTCTTTTCGTGTTCTAAATAAAACACTCAACTAAAATAAATTACATTATCACTAACCCTCGATTTGTAATCATTTTTGCAAATAACAATGGAATTGTCTAATTTTCAAAGTGTCCCTAATAATTTGGCAACCCACTGTACAAAATATGATGCATTTCCATTTAAATAAAGTAACACCTTTGGGTTGATTCCTTTTCGAACATTGTTGATTCTGATACTTTGCGGGCTGCGAAAAAAAAAAACATGCTTGTGGTAGAACAGTAATTAATAGCAGAGATTAAAAATAAATCCTTAAAATGCATGCCGATGAAGATCATTCCTTTGAAAATGACCTATTTACATAAATATATTAAAATTTTGACATTTCACATGGCATATTAAAGAGAGAGGGCCATATTCTCATTTAGGGGTCACTCTCTGGACTTTTTTTCTCTTTAAAAAATTTCTAAAAAAGGTGAACTTTAATAGGCTTTGGTACGTATAAAAGGTATCGTAATTTAAATAATAAAGGTGTCTGGAAGTAGAGTAAATTCTAAATTTCTACACATAATTTAATCTTTGTCATGTCTTTTTTTTTTCGAAATTGAAAAAAATGTAATATATTCTTCTTTTGCTGTGGATCATAATGGCACACAAAAAAGGGAAATTTGTTCTGTACATACCAATTTCTCACATCACATTTAATCTCCATGGAAAGCATGACGAAGTCAAAAAAAAAATAAAATAATAATAATATACATCGATTACGCTTCAGTTCGCTTTACATAAGAAATCCGACACACACTCAGTCCTTTAGAACATTCAAGTTATTTTCGGCAAAACATAACCAAGGGTTTTAAACTGCCCCCAAAAACCTCTTCCTAGGTACTGTGTAAATACCCATCATAAGTAGTATGGGGAGCGGAAAAAAAAGCCCCAGCCACTGATGAAATGACTCCTTATGTTAATATCTCGAGAATTAAACTCGAGTGGGAAAAAAAAATTACACTATCCGCTTAAACTCGAGAAAAAATGGGGAGTTAATGAAAAAATATTGCATCCCCAAAACCTCCCTTTTAGATAAACACTGTAAAGTAAGAATATAAAAATGCAACACTAAAGCCTTGTAAAAGGAACAAATAACGTGAGGACCCTGTAATTCCTCTTCAAAATTGTCATTCCAGCAGAGGGGGGGGGGGGGGTGGAGAGCTGTGTTGACTGAAAGACTATTCAAAAAGGATGGGGTGAGGATTTGTGCATTTTTATTCATTTCGGTCGATGTTCGTCCAGTCCAGAATGTCTTCCACCCTGGAGCCATTCATTTCGTAAGTCCTTCTCTTTTTGGTTTCAGGATGGGAAACCGTCTGCTGGCTTTCATTTTTCGTCTAGCAAGGGATAGATATGTGTTAAGGGGCGCAGAGCATCCGTGCTTTGTGAGAAGGTTTGGAAATGAAGGGTGAATATATTAATGAAATAATGTTAAATGACCTGGTAAAAATGCTTGTAAATTTAAGTAAGCAATTATCTAAGATACAGAAATTTCATTTCTGAAAATTCAAAAGAATTTGAAAGGAATTAAATGCTGTGTTAAGTGCCTTGCATGTGATTTGATGATACATTCTTCGTCTTTTGAACATTAAAAGTCCAAACCAATTTTTCTTAAATTAATAGAAAACAGACTCTATAGGTAATTGAAGGTTTTAGGTTTGGTTTTTGTCCTTGAATATTTTTAATTGAGACATTTACAAATGTATTTCATTTTTATCGATACATTCTTTGAATGGTACATTTGCTGTTTAGTTTTAAGTAAATCAAGTGTGCATAATTTAATATTTAATAATGTGTAAAAACTTTTATTAATGTCTTAATAAAATTTTATGCATTGATGTATGTAAACTTAAAATTCTGTTATGAATCAACTGAGGTTTGTTTGACCATTTACATAAATGTTCATACGGCTTTATTTATTTTTCACATTGCATGTATTGATAATACTTGATAGTTCTATAAAATAAAATGGAACTGGCATCCTTTATAAACTAAGGATTTCCTTTTTCTCAGTGAGAATACTAAAAACATAAACATGTTAAAAATGCAGAAGAAATCACTATTTCGTCATCCTACCTGCTTATTTATACCTCTAATATACATGAACATGTTAAAGCAGTAGAGAAACTCTTTATTCGTCACTGCATTTAAGTAGAAACTCCTAGAAAATAAAAATAGTTTAAAACTATTTTATTTTCTGCATTCGCATTTTAGTCTTTGGGAAAAGTTTATCCTCTTCTATGTTAAACGTCTTATTATCACTGCAAATTTCTCAGAAATCAAAGTTTTTTTAATATTTATTCATTTCTTTTTTCTTATGTAATATTTAGTTTTAAAATTCCAAACATATACTTATAAAATGTTAATAATCTAACCATTTACACATTAAATTACAAACATCTTGTTGTTGTTGCTTATGCCACTTGACCGATAGCAACATCAGATCAAGTCGCTATGGGCGATGAAAGTGCGGCTCCTGTTTTGAATTAGCACCACAAGGGCCGGAGTCCGACTTGGCTAAATGAAAGGTTCCGTAATTTTGAACCGAGTCAAGTGACGAGACCGGAACACTTGACCTCGCACCTCCAGAGGTAAATTTGAGAACTTGGAGGACATCGCAGCCACGCCTTATTTTATGTGCCCCGGCTACCATTAGTGAACACGGCTGTGGATTTGCAGTGACGAGCATCGAACCAGGGACGTTCAGATCTCTGGCCCACTGCTCTTACCAACTGGGCCACCACGCCCTACAAACATCGTAACATTAGTGACCTAAACGTTCTTCGAACTATCAGTTATAGTAAAGAGGTCGAAGGTACTACTAACTGCACTTTTTTTCAATAGCAATTAATGTGTCATAACTTCAATGTAAATGGTCTCTAAACTTACCTCAGCCCCTATTGTCAGTGCTTAGAATGGCGTCTTAACGTAAGAAAGAATTACTATGGACCTGATAGGCAAACTTATAATAAATTAATGCATAAAATAATTACCCTTTTAAAATTTTTGGCATCCTGAGTAATCGGTCTAACAAAGTCAGGAAATAATATGAGTAAAAGCATTCAAAAATAGACTTCCATTCATCGTCTATGATGCATGTTAACTGAATAAACCACCATCCGATAGTCGGAAGACGTGCGGTTTGACACCAAGCTATAGCAGGATGTTGCTACATCGTTCAACAAAAATTATAATAAATCAAACCACTAGACTCATGACCTTTAGAAAAAAAATAATTCATTTTCTTATCCTTAAAAGAACTCTAAAACTTTCATCAGTTCTAGAACTGCAATTAAAAGTCCTTTGTCTTCACATATAAACTAATTTCAGTATTTTTTAATGCCAAATAGCCATTTTAGAGTATTCAATACAGTTTCATTCTTCAGCTTGTTTAACTTTATTTGCAAACTATATTTCAGCCACTTCTCTGAAAAGTAAACTATTTAAACTTTCCCAAATCTACTATGTATAACTTCGATCGTTCATTATATATAGTATACAGTGTATGTATGTGGTGCTTGCTTTAATACTATCACTTTTGCTGAATGCCTGCAACTAATGAATGCGTGAAAGCAGTTAGCAAAAGGGATAGTGTTAATACAATGTTACAGTTTAAGATGTAGGGGTACCCAAAATTTCCCTTTTATAACCCTACAAATAAAACTTTCTATTAGCTTTTGGTTGCGTTATCTAGCTATAATTGATGATGCATTTTCTAATTCTGTTATATTAATATACTTAAATAGCTGAATACCTGTACTTCGTTTCGGAGTACATTCAAATTAAATACAACGGTCAACGTATGTAATTAATGCCAAAATAAATAAATAAATATATATATATATATATATATTGGCATTAAATTTTAACTTTTACTGTACTTTAATAACTTTTTTGGCAATTTATTTCGTTGTTATGCACGTGACGATAAATTAATTTAAAATATCACAAAAGGAAAAGAAATCACGTGATCAGAATTTAATAAATTAAATTCTAAAAATTAATCTTTAAAAATGCACCAAAAATCAGAAAAGTGACGAAAAGATACAAATAGATTTGATTTTAAAGAATTTTTATTATCTTTCTCGTGATATAAATTTTATAATCCTCTGGTTATTATTTTGAATGCAAACTAAAAAAAAAGTTACGAAAACAGCCTAAAAATTTTATTTTTAAAAATCTAAGAAGATTTTTCAAAAAATCTTTCTTATTGCACCCCTACACTATAAGAAGAATCGCCATGCAAAATTTCAGCCCTTTAGGTCCAGTTGTTTGGTCTGTGCGTTATCTGTCATAAGAGCAGTCACGGAACTGTTTTATATATACATAGTATATAGATTGGATTATGTGTACCAGACATAAAAATTTCTCCATTGATTAAAATGTAAACACCCAGTCTTTAAACATGATCTGTATTCATCAATTAATGCTTTAATTGTTAGGAACAAAAAATTGTTTCACTTCAATTTAAACTTTATTTAATCAGGTGGAAAAAAAAAATCTATTTATTTCCTTCAAAAACTATAGTTTAAATACTCTGAACGTGTAACAAATCATAACTGCAACCGAATTTATGACATTTGATCTTTAAAGCTATGCATTAAACTGATTAAAACACTCTCAGAAACATAAATTCTCTCCAACATTCCTAATGCCGGCGAAAACCTCGCGCGGCATATCGATCTCGAAAAGTACAATTCCATCTTCATACTTAATAAGAGTTGTCCCGTCCCCCCCCCTTCCTCCCCGAGTCTGCTTTCTAGAAATCTCTCTATCTGGTGTTGGGAGCGCCGAAAAACTGCTTACTCCTCTCAATGTGCCCCCAGTGCCTGGGAGGCAAGAGCGGCTGAAGATAACCACCTGATGGAATGGGTCTTGTTGAGTCAGCACCCTTTTTAATCACCACAGGTACTTTTCTCTTCGTTTAAGTGGTCTCTCACTCCTTCTCGTTTTGCCAGACTAACCCTTCGGTTGGGGGAGAGAAAAAAAAAGGGGTTCAGAGCAGGGGTTGTTCACATGGAATAAGGGGGTTATATCAAAAGTTCAACAGTGTTGTTGTGAGGATCTTCCTTTTCCTTTAAACCGAAAGTGCTGGAAGAATGTTTTAAAGGTTTTCATACATATACAAACACTACTCCCAATAAAATTATAAGCCACTAGCCGAATACCCGTGCTTCGCTACGGAATACATTCAGATTAAATACAACGATCAATGTATGCAGTTAATGCAAAAAAAAAAAAAAAAAAATATATATATATATATATATATATATATATATATATATATATATATATATATATATATATATATATATATATATATATATATATATATATATATATATATATATATATATATGTATGTAAAATCGTAACGGATATTTTCATAGACAAAACAATGTAAAAGAAAATATTCAAATTAAATACGACGATCAATGTATGCAATTAATTTGTATGTTCAATATCCATAAAACATACTATTTTGAATTAAATTCTTAAAAATACTTCCATCTCAATTAGTCTAGTGGTTAAATTTTATCTTTTACCGTATTTTAATATTTTCTTTTGTCAATTTATTTCGTTGTTATGCACGTGACGCAAAATTAATTCAAATATTCACGAAAAGAAAAGAAAAAAAGCCACATGATGAAAAATTAATAAATTAAACTCTAAAAATTAATCTTTAAAAATTTACCAAAAATCAGAAAATGGAGGTAAAGATTCGAAAAATATTTCCTTTTAAAGGAATTTTTATGTTCTTTCTCCTAATTTAAATTTTTTATTCCTCAAATTGTTATTTTAAATGCAACCTTAAAAAATGCTACAAAAACAGCTAAAAATTTAATTTTTTAAAAATCTAAGAAGAATTTTTCAAAAATCGTTCTTAGTGCACCCCTACGTTATAAGAAGAATCGCAATGTAAAAATTCAGCCCTTTATGTCCAGCGGTTTGGTCTGTGCGTTATCTGTCAGTCAGTCAGTCACTGAACTATTTTACATATATAGATAATAAGTTAAGCATCTGGGTTAGTTGTTTAAAAAAGTCTTATAACAAGTACTCTATCGCTCGTCCTCGTATTACCAGGCTAACTGTTTTGTTGGGGAACAACAAAAAGTGTTCACTTGGGCTTGTTCACAAAATTTAAAAAGGGGGTCATAGTTACAGCTCAGTAATGCTGTCTTGAGAAAAACTTCCTGTCCTTTAATCAGAAAGTGAGATGAAAATGTTATAAAGGTATTCTTTCAAATGAACACTACGTCAGACTAATAGACTATAACAGATTAAGCATTTGGGTTGAGTGTCAGTTTTCACTTATATAAAAAAAAACTTATAACAAGAAGTCCTTAATGGATTGGATTAAAGATTTGATCTGATATGATTTCAAGTGTTCTCTCACGGAATCTATGAAGTGCTCGCACTTAAGTAATTTTCTGACTGATTAAATAGATTAAACTTTCAGATTTGTCCCCTGTTTTATCACGTACTTATAATCTATTTTCAAGACAAAGCAACTTTAACCGATGTACTGTTTTATAAAGGAAAAATACCGTAGTAAATGTCTCAAAAAATTGTAAGCCAGAGCAGAACATGAAATAGTTATAAATCAGTTCTGAAAAATACTTTTAGCTATTTCTCCTGATCGTTGTTATAATATTGTTATTATGAGAAACGCCTTTCTAACTGCATTGACATAAATCATAATCATATTTTATCATATACTTAATGACTATTTCAGGAAAAAAATTTCTAATAGCAAACAAACTTACTGACCTTGATACATCACCTGAACTAGCACTGAAAGTGAATTTATGCTCACATCTTTTAACTTCTTGTCCTCAACTGATGTGGTTTAAATGTCATCGTGAGGAATATCAGCATTGTTACCGTAAATAATTTTATGAAGTATTGTTGTCGTTGTTTCTAATGCTCTCTGTCTGGAAGTTCCAGACTAGGTCCACATAGGCTTTAGGCTGAAGTTTACGGCTCCGGGTTTATATAGCACTTCAAGAGTCGGAGTTCGTCTTAGCTAGTTGCCGCCTCAAGGATTCAGTTCACCACATTTTATCATGTTTTCCTAATATGTGTCAACATCAGTCTAAAATCATGCAAATTTACAGAGCATAATATTTAAGAACGTGAACCAATTTAAAGTGAATTAACCCTTCAGCGGGCGCACAAATTTTTGGAACACCAACAGGCGCGCGTGGAACAAATTCGAACGTTTCTTTCGACCTTGATTATTCCTTTTGTAATGAATTTTTTTTTTCAAATTGAAAGTAATAATTTTCTGTTTTATGACAAGATATAAAATGTTGACAGTATTGAGATATATTTATAAATAGAGGCCAAAGAATGCAGATGCAAACACCTTATTTCAAAACTGCCCGGTTTATTGGATCTAACTACAACTTGCGAATGGATTCCTATTATGTCCAAAATCCTAAAAAAAACAATGAGATTGTCCATCTTCGTGATATACGGGATACCGTGTAATAGCTGCACATTTGATCGACTACATCAACTTCTGCTTTTGTCGTATTGTAACCCAGTATAATCGCTGGTTTACCACGGTTAAATCACGACTAACAATGAATGGAAAGGAATACAAGGGTCAGAAAATCATACCTGCATTAGAAAGGGTGTAGCTATAAATAGAAACTGCTTAGAACATTCAAACCTTACGTGTAAAAACAAACCATTCAAAATTACGAAAACGTTGCACTTTGTACATGGACGCCCCCGCTGAAGGATTAAAAGATAAATTTTCATAAACCGCCATTAACTGATTCGACTAAAATTATTTTGTAAAAGTAATGTATATATTATTCTCGGAAATATTCCTCTGTTTGATTCAACACATCTAAGTTATAGGTCTTCTTATTTCATCATTTACTCCTTTATTTCAAGAAAAAAATTAGGTTACTCTCACACAGTATTATAGACCAGAAAACTTAATGAAAATTGAGAATGATCAATCATTTTTAAAAACACTTTTAACTTTTCGGGGCTCAGTTCGTTTGACTAGAATGAATTATTATGATATAATGTATGTAACCATGCATGTATGTATGTTCGTATGTATGTATATTTATGTATGCATATATATGTATGTTTATGTATGCATGTACAGATGGAGTACAAAATAATACGAACACCTGTGAAAAAGTATGACGTATTTCACATCTGCAGTACAGCCGCGCCACCTGCAACAGAAGTCTGCCACCAAGTGAGCGTGAAGAGGAAGGTATCAGTCCCTCAACAACAGTCACCTACATTGCATGCTTCTATCGAACTGTCTGTGATAAGTTGAAATGTCAGATCTGTCAGAGTTCCAAAGAGGAATGATAGTTGGAGCGCGTTTAAGTGGAGCATTGGTTACGGAAACAGCAAACCTTTTGGGGTTTGC
The DNA here is from genome assembly GCA_907164885.2 of Dolomedes plantarius. Lineage (NCBI taxonomy): Eukaryota > Metazoa > Arthropoda > Arachnida > Araneae > Dolomedidae > Dolomedes > Dolomedes plantarius. Next base: position 103,067,973 of record OU015495.1, read on the forward strand.
AAGGAGTACGGTATCAGCCGTTATGACAGCGTACACGAAACAGGGTAAGACGACGTCTTCAAAGCACAACAGTGGCCGAAAGTCCAAGCTTGCTGATAGGGATAAACGGGTCTTGAAGCGCATAGTAGCCCCAAAGCACAAGCAATCGTTATCCGAGATAACATCCGAAATGAACAGTCATCTCCAGGACCCAGTTTCAACAAAAACTGACAAAAGGGAACTTCATGCTGCGAACATTTATGGCAGAGTGGCAATTCGTAAGCTCTTGGTGACAGCAACTAATGCTTTCAAGCAACGCCAATGGTGCAGAGATCACAAAGGCTGGTCCCCACAGCAGTGGCAACAGGTAATATGGTCAGATGAATCGTTATTCACCCTATTTCAGACGACCGGACGCGTTTATGTCTGGAGAACGCCCAAAGAAGCCGTTCATCCTGAATGCCTCTTGTCGACTGTGAAGCATGGGGGTGGCTCCATTATGGTATGGGGTGCGATATCTTGGCGCGGTCTTGGGCCACTTGTTATTCTGCATGGGAGGATCAAATCCACTCACTATCTAAGCGTTCTAGGGGATCATGTCCATCCTTTTGTCCAGACTGTATTCCCTGGAGAGCGACCGCTTTTTCAAGACGACAACGCCCCTATCCACACTGCTAGGTGTGTTCAAGAATGGTTCGAAGAGCATGACGATGCAGTTGAACATCTTGCCTGCCCCCCCCCCTCCAGTCTCCGGACTTGAATATTATTGAACATTTATGGCAATATTTGGAGTCCAAACTTCGTTCCCGATTTCCACCTCCATCCGGACTTTCGGAATTAGAGATCGCTCTGAAGGAGGAATGGCTTAATATTCCTTTAAATATTGTCCATGACCTTTATGCATCTATCCCACGTCGCATTAAATCTGTACTTCAGTCAAAGGGTGGTCCAACCCCTATTAATAAAGATTTTCCATTATTTCACAGGTGTTCGTATTATTTTGTCCACCATCTGTATATGTATGTATAATACATATAGAACTCCCGTAGATACTTCTCTGGCTAAATTGAAAAAAGATGAATGTTTCGGTTCTTCGTTATATTTCCAGACAAAATTATTCCAATGTCATAGTAGTCATAGGAGACGAATTCTGTTTACGACCTCAACGACAGGTGTATTCGTATTCATTAAGTCTCAAAACGGATCCAATCAAATTTCAATTAGAAATCCTGACGGCTGTCCAGTCTTTCGCAGCGAATTGATTGCAATTAATACGGGTCATGACACGGTTCTTTCGATCTCTGGGGCTGTAGAAATCTGGATTCTGTCTGAGTGCCATCCAGCATCTTTCTAACTGGCACAGTGTCCAAGATAATACTGGAGTAGCTATTTTGGACTAGCTGATGCGGCTCTCCTCATCTAGTGAGATTCATTTACAGTGGATCCCTTCCCATGCAGACCTGGCCGGTAACGAGATTGCTGATACCCTGGCAAAAAGAGGTGCTCTCGAGTCTATGGATATGCCGGTGCTTCTGACATATACTTAACTGTATTCTAAACATAATTGTTCGTACGGTCTGCATTCGCCATCCTCCTCCCCGTGCACTATTGGTACCAGGGTAATCGCCCCGGTGGTTCTATGTCTCTCCGGTGCAGCAGACAGGAGTAAACTACAATAACCCGCTTTCGTAGTGGCCACCTCAGAACATTGACTTATACCGACAAAAAAAAAGTATTTCCAACTTGTACCAAATGTTCCAAAGGCCAAGTCACTCCGAATCATATCTTTCTGTACTTGGAACTTGAAAAGGAACATCTTCTGGAGCGGCCATTGTTGATCATTGACTTCTTGAGAGGGGGCGGTATCATGGACCTAATCTAGCTCTGCTGGGTGACAGGGATCAGCAACAACATATACAACAAGACAGGTGTAAACCAACTTTTTGAGAGCAATAAGTACTACATTTAGAGAACATTTAGTACGTGTCTTTAAGGCTGCTGTGTACTAACCCTATTGGATTCGCTCACCTCAATATTAACCTGTGGAAAAAATTTGTCTACTATTTATAGCTTCATAAATGTTGATAATCTAATGAAATGGTATTTTCAGATAGCCTGAACTTTTCTGCAGGTTACAACAGGATTCATTTTATAAATTTCGTCCACCAAAGGAATTTATGAGCTTTTAAAAGACACTTGACCAGATTTTTCTTCCAAATTATTTAAATTTTAAAATATTATTTGCATATCGTAAAAAAATTAAAAATGCCCCAAGGTGTAAAATTTCTTTCTCTATTACGGAGTACATTTTTTTTAAGTCTTTCAATCCAAGTCGGTGATCCTTGGACACATTTTCTCCATAGGTAAACACTGAGGGGAGCGAATCCAATAGGGTTTACAAAGCCGCCTTAACATTTTTATATTGTTACGTTATTGCGGAGAATATACACATTTCTCTTGAAAATATTTCTCTGATTTCATACATACAAGTTCCAGTTCTCCTTCATTTTTTCAAGGAGATTTTCTGTAGTAGGTGGAGTTGCTCCTTTATGAATGTTTGTGTGTGCGTAGGGGTATCTTCAAGCTTACGTGACGAGAATTGAACTATCGGGTAACTATAATTTATAGCGGATTTCAACCGTCGAATCCTTGCCAATTTTGGGATATAAAACCACAGCTTTGACATTAAACGTCAACAATCAAGCCGTTCAGCAGTCTTCCCCCATTTTATTCAATAAAGGGAGGTGAAACGTCTTGATATCCGATTAAGCACCGCTGTTTCCCAAATTCAGTTCAGAACTCCCCAAATTCAGTTTCAGAACAAAATGAGTGATCTAAAGGCGTAGTAGTCGTATCATATGCAGCAATAACGTTATCGTATATAACCCTCTGATAGCCAGAATTGATTTATATTTGTCTTTACTGCAAAAATTGGGAAAGTTTATATTGATATGTATAAAATGGCACACCAAATGTATGTATAATATGGTATTTCCAAAGACATATAATCATTTGGATGCTATTAAAGTAAATCGTCTCTTACGCGCCATTGCAAGTCTTCTGGGCCTTCCGAAATCAATTGTGGCAGATGTCATTCAAAGTTGGGAAGTTGGCGGTAATGCGGAGTAAAATCCAGACATGGCAGGTCGTGCAGATTGAGCGATCGAGGAAATAGGTGCTTAGTAAGGATAGCTAATGAAAAATAGTTCTTCCACTGCATCAGAATTGGTTTTGTTTTAGGTATGTCTCAAGCTAAAGGAAGTGATATCAGTGCCTGTATAATTCGTTGGTAACTGTGTATTACCGGATACCATGACAAACCGTGACCCATGATTATTTGGCCTAATGACAGAAAGAGATTGCAATAGTGTTTTAGCAAGTCCTTCAGGGACAACAGAAAAGTGAACAAAGTTTATGTGGATAAATGAATCATATTTCGAACTTTTTTCATTAGAAAAGGAAGTTTCTGAACAATTCGTTTGCGTATGTAGCGCTTTTTTTCCGATTGCATTGTCCCAATAGTTAAATTCGAAGGGGGTTCTATGATGGTCTGGCCCTGTTTGTACTTTGGTGATATGGGCAGTTTCTCCCAGATAGCTGAACATGGATTAATTAAAAAATACGGAGTTTAGGATTTTAAACAAAGTATTTAATTATATACAATATTTACACATTTCAGTTGCATGAAATATTACAGTCATAACCGCCCTAAGGCACCGGGGAGTTAGGATTCTTCCCCAAACAGTCAGAGTCCACTGACTACGTGAAACGACACTAAGCCCGGGATTCAAGTTCCCAAAAATGTAATCTGGCCAAAGGCCGCAGGTCAATCACCTTCTGAGAGTAAGTCTCTCTGACTCTTCTTCTGTCCGAGGTTCTCCATGAAATTTCTAAGCACCTCCCTCTCAAACATATTCCGTCCTATCATGCGTTGGTTCATTTGCTTGGACGATGATTTGTTGAAACTAGTGACATCAGCTACTTCCAACGTTCGAGAATTTCCCACGCAGAGGGAAGAGCAGACCCCTTTTTACTTTAAGAATGTCCGACTCTCGGTGTATGGCCTTTGTCTCAGGGTGACACCCTCTTGCCAGTGGACAGGGAGAGAAGCTCCGCCCCTCAGCACAGCGATGACCACCAGTCACTTAGTTCGACACCAGAGGTCAACCCTCTTCACGCCCCCCCCCCTTTTGTTGCCAAGGACAGGCAGCTCTCGGGTGACAAGGACACATCACATATATTCCCACGGTCGACTGCTTGAAGAATTTCCTATTCTTTTCATTCATTTCGAGTCTTTTCATTCATTTGCTTCAACTATGAACTCTGAGAGGTAGGTTAACGTAGTAGATGATTGTGCATTTTCTACAATGCGAAAGTTCGCCGAACAGACTCTTGTTTCTTTCAACCTCACATGACGTCATAACCCCGCTCCCAGCTCTTCTGATTTGAAGAACAATACATAAAAAAAACTAGACTGGCCGGCTCATTGTCTTGATCTCAATCCTATCGAACACTTGTGGATAAACGGAAAATCGTCTCTGACTGAGAATGTCCTCTGCCAAGAGCTCTCCAGCAGAGGCTTTAATTGAAAAGTGGAGATAAAATCCGTTAGACACCCAACAGAAATTGATCGAAAACATATCTGGAAGAGTCAAGGTAGCCAGTGCAGCCAATAAAGTGTCCAGCAATATATTGACTTTTTGAAATAAATGAACTTATTTTCATTTGACCAACGTATTTGATTACATTTGGATATATATATATATATATATATATATATATATATATATATATATATATATATATATATATGTGTGTGTGTGTGTGTGTGTGTGTAAGTAAAATACAATATATTTCGGGTAGGTTAGCTAGCTATCCGATTTTTTGCATGAGAGGTCCGGAGAAGCCAACTTGACCTGTAAAGGATAAAATTAAAAATAACTAAACGGTAATTATTTAACACTTTCATTTTCAGCGTATTCTTTTTCACTGCGTTGAGTGGCTGAAATAGTGGCATACACTTAAAAGGTCGAAGGCATAAGCTGAGTCTCAAATTCCCTCCCAAAACAGCTCTCGAAAATTCTCCGCATCGCTTGCATTTGGGAAAACGGTCACGTGATACCGAGACGCTTGCACTAATTGATAACTGAAAAGGTAAATTTTCGGAAAGAGTGAGTGAGGTCCATTTTTTCCACCAAACTGAAATTGCAGCTTGTTTTGGGATCTCGAATTCGTTCCCTTTTTCCCGTGTGTTTGCCCTCCTTTTATGCTCCTCACAAGCTCTATTGATTTAAAAGGGGGAGGGGGGCGTAGGTGAGAACGTCCCACAGGGACCAGTTGCCTTTCCAGGAGAGAGAAATCTGTTTTATCCGCTGAAAAGAAGTTTATAAACTTCCTACAAAGTTGCATTTTATAGGAATTTTTAGAGGTACTGCGATGTTATGTGAAGCCCTTGCTCTTGTACTTGAAATTAATTTAAATAACAGATCGGCTTGATAACTATTTCTATGATAAATTTCATTGCTTTCCTGGTTGATAACTTTTGCATAAAATCGTTCAGTGAAACAAAATGTTGATTCCAGAATAAATTTTATATTTAAGCATTATCCGCGTCTCAACCTTTTGTGCAATTGGATTTGTTTAAGGGAATGTACTCATACAAGCATTCTAAATTAATAAATTATTAGGGGAGCTAAACTTAATATAAAATTGAAATTCATTGATAGTTGTTGTTGTTGTTGCTTATGGCTCCTACTAGAAAGAAATTCAGGGAGAGTTTTAAAGATGTTTCAGGCTATGAGATAGTAATTTTTTTCTCGTATCTAGGTCTAGTTTAAATAATTGATAAAACTGGGTATTTTTCCTCGTAGAATCTCGAGCATTTCATGAATTGTATATTTTATCGAATGGATATGAAAACATTTTCCTACTTCCCGTTTTGTTTCTCGGTAAAAACAACTTTATAGTTTTCAGTATCATTAATTCTGAGGTTGTGTTTATGAGGTTATGCGGTGGCCTAGTTGGCAAGAGCAGCGGACCAGATATCTGAACGTCCCTGGTTCGATGCTCGTCGCTGTAAATCCACCGCCGTGTTCACTAACGGTTACCGGAGCACGTAGGTCATGGCTGCAATGTCCTCCAAGTTCTCAAATTTACCGCTGGAGGTGAGAGGTCAAGTGTACCGGTCTCGTCACTTGACTCGGTTCAAAATTACGGGACCGGTGATTTAGACAAGTCAGACTCCGACCCTTCTGGTGCTAATTCAAAACAGGAGTTGCTCCTTTCAGCCCAATTGCCTATTAGGATCTGGTGAATGGTACCTCCAACCGGGGAGGCATTAACGACAATAACACACACACACATATATATATATATATATATATATATATATATATATATATATATATATATTGTCTCTACTTGGACTATAGAGTACCTTTCTTAGTGTTTTTTACGATTTATCCGCCCCGCAAATTGATTTTTTCTTTCTTTCACCTTAAAATAAATAGACAAAATCGAACGTGGAATGCAAATTAGAATGATTTGAAGCAAAATAATATTTTTCTATATTTTCAAGTTTCTTCTATTTTTTATTATCTGTCTGTAAGAAAATCACTTTTAAATATCACACATAGAGGAAACTTTTAGTACGCTTACCTACGGCAGTTACTTTGATATTATGACCTCTCTTCCTATGAGAGCGTCATATTTAAATGCTACTAGTGATGGAAACTTAAAGTACTCTTAACCTACGCTTAATCTTTGCCAGTTACTTTGATAATATGACCTTTCTTCCTATGAGAGCGTCATATTCAAATGCTACTAGCAATAGAAACTTAAAGTACACTTAACCTCAACTTAATCTACCACAGTTACTTTGATATTATGACCTCTCCTCCTATGAAAGCGTCATATTTAAATGCTACTAGTAAAGGAAACTTTCAGTACACTTAACCTAGGCTTAACATACGCCAGTTACTTTGATATTATGACAATACTTCCTATGAGAACGTCATATTTAAATGCTACTAGTAAAGGAATCTTTCAGTACACTTATTAATAGAGCGATGTTAACAGAGTATAAGGAATTCTAAAGTGATTAAATGTAAACTTTGAAACATTGAGTGTTTTAACACTTATAAAGTACTCTGAAACTCATTGTCTTTTACGGCAAGAGCGGAACCTACTCTTAAGCTTCCAATTTCCTTTCACAAAATCATTTAAACACAATTCCCAATTTAACCAAATCTGTAATATCATTATTTTTCTTTCTTTTTTTTTCTTTAAACTTAACACAATTAGTTTTCATTACGAATTGTTCGATTCATAAGTACTGGAGGAATACACTTTCTTTTTAACGCTATCCATTCAAATTATAAACCTCTCTCTCAAAACCAAAATATTTCATTCATTATGCCGGCGGAAAAAAAAAATTGCTTTACATCTCTGCCATTCATTCATATTACAAAAGATTCAGGGAGAGTATTTAAATTGTAGCCATATGACGCTCGGGGGTGAAATGCAGCCTCCTCTCTCTCTTCTCTCTGTTTCCAATGAAAGGGGGAATGCCAGGTCAGAGTTCGACGCAGCCCTCATTTAGGAAGTTTTTAGAATGCCCAGAAGGATCGGAGCGTAGCCTAAAGCGTTGCGCCATAATTTACATTAAGCATTGTTAATGAACCTCGATAAATGAATGATAGATGTAGGGGAAAAAAAGGGAAACTATTTATTCTGGAGCTGAAAACTCCCGATGAAAAATTGAGAAACGGCTGTTAAGAGTTTTGAATTTATAAAGGGTGATTAAGTTATGTAAAATTTATCAATTTTAATTTTAAAAAAAAGATGCAGACATTTCTTTCAGTGTGCATGAAAATACTTTTCCTGATTTAAAGATTATAGGTATCATTCACGAACACTAAAAATATTTTCCTCATTAAAACCATTTTTATATAAAGTAGTTGGTATGTTTCTTGGCTATGCATATTTCAAATTTATTTAAAAATTTTACCCTTTCTAAAAAAGAAGAAATTTAATGCATAGGGTGATTGTCCCAAATATCGCCCCTGTGCCTAATATCGCCTCTCGTGTTTCTAAAGTTGGATTCGCGCTATGTATGAGAAAATGCAGTAACTTCTTAGTTCTGGGTTTGTACTAACAGTGGCGATAGCGACAACGCTCTTATCACTGACAACAGAAACTATATGGCGTCTGAAGTTGTTTTGCCGGTTGTCTTTGTAAACTTTGGCTCCAAAGAATCTGAATCCAGTGAATGACCAGGTAGGTGCATTAAAATTCTAAAATTGCTTATACCATTTGAAAGTGCATTAAACAGAGACTTTGCATGCAAAGCCTTTTAACAGGAGCTCCTAATTTCGCCTGGTAGGCGGTAGGAGGAACAGAGTTAGGCGATATTAGGAACCACTCTGGAGTTCGATGGAAATTTCAATTTTTCCAATTTAGCTACATAACTTCAACTGGCACTGGTTTTGAAGCTGATTGATCTCAGGATACCAAAGGAAATAGTTCTTAGGGATGTTCTTTAAGTTTCCAGCCTAATCGAAAACTAAAAAGGGGATGAAATGTCGAAAAAAAGTTATAGTAGGCGAAATTTGCGACACCTACCTTATAGATATCTTATGCACGTATATAAGTTTCTAAAAAGCTTCCTTTATTCTGCATTCATAAATTCCTTTAGTATGTCTTTAACACAGATATTATTGAAACATTTATTTTAAATAATTTATCATAAGTGAATCAACTGCTTAAAGCAAGCTACTCAAATAAGTGAATTTATCCTTTCATTAATACATTTCTTTATACATTCATTAATAGATATACATTATATATCATTTATACATTCATATATGTATCATATATACATTCATTAATAGATCCTAACCAGACTTTATTAGGGAATAATTTCTGTTTATTCAACGTCAAAGCATTCCTTGTCAAATGCAACTAGTGGGGCTAGAAGTGGTTTGAGATAAGATTTTTTTTTATTTAAAGAATCATGAAGACTGAATCTGTCAACCTCTGACACCATCGTGGGTGAGAGTGGACGAAGCGATAGAGACAAAATCACGGCAGTGACGAGGAAGATATGTATCATTGAGGCTGTGAAAGAATGCGGTTTGAAAGATGCACCTCCATTATTCATTTGTAAAATCATACTTAGTCGAGGATAATTTATTTGAATTCGAACATGGAAATGGATCTAATAAGATGAAATGATGATATCATCTCTTCTCTTCACATGAAATCCAGACAAACACAATAAATCATTTTATGAAAAATTAAAGAAAAGCACTTTTTTTTTTAATTTGGCGAATCCGGTACAAAATTTTCATATTTATATACAGAGGTGTGTATGTATATATATATATATATATATATATATATATATATATATATATATATATATATATATATATATATATATATATATATATATATATGACAAAGTTAATAGAGAAAAACCAGTATGAGCACTAAAACTACTTGCAGCCAGGAACTAAAAACATGAAAAGATAAGAATGAGAGAGGTTTTTGACCGCATCCCTTCAACAGAGGTGTCGATACTTTCTAAAAACCAATGGATTGTTTCTGATAAGTATGATCTAAACAATAAACATACTTAGACACTGTACAATCCATGAGAAACTGTAGAATTGAATTAAGAGTTACTTATCCAAAGAACCCCAAGCCTGGCGCTAGACAGAGTGGAAGTTAAGAATAGGTAACCGCAAGATGACTGACGTCACAAAACTTGCAACCAAGGAGCAAATGGAAACACAGAAACTGACCTACTATGGAGACTGTGTTTAGGACAAGTAAACCTAAATTAAATTAGTTTTTTATTATTATTACTAAGAGTAATTTATTATTATTTTATTTTTATTTTTATTTTTACTTAAGTTATTAATTTTATTTATTAATTTTATTTTTAGTAGTTATTTACTCTAATTAAACTTATTATTATGATTTACTTATTTATTGCAACAGAACAAACAATTCATTAAATCTAAAACAAATATATATATATATATATATATATATATATATATATATATATATATATATATATATATATATATATATATATATATATATATATATATATATATATATATATATATATATATATATATATATATATATATATATATGCATACAGTCAAGCCCCGTTATTAGCGAACCAGGTATATAACGAACTCACGAATATAGCGAACGAAAATTTTGGTCCCACCGTTTTGCTATTGTACGTAATTTAATTAGTATTGTTTCAGTTTAATGTAATCGATTTTAGCCTATTTAATTCATTAATGATCATCTTTAATATATTTTATCATTTTTAAATACATCATTATTGAATACACATTGCAACTAATGAATCATACATTTTGTGAACTCTAGCATCTTTCTTAACGGTCAGGATATAACGAACCCCCTGACAAAGCAAACAAAACTTCGGTCCCTTGAATTTCTTTAAAACAGGGTTCGACTGTATATATATATATATATATATATATATATATATATATATATATATATATATATATATATATATATATATATATATGTGTGTGTGTGTGTGTGTGTAAAAGTAAACCAGGTATTGGTCATATTATATAAAGATTATTATTCATACATGAAAAATACTCGGAGGTTAAATTTTTTTTTTAACTAAGACTTGTATTTATTACCATGCTGACCCTAATCAAACCTGTTTTTTACCGTACATCTGGACGAACTTTTAAAAAGTAGAAAATAAAGAATAATCATAACTTGAAGCATCTAAAAAGAGAAATCTGGAGTATATAGGAAGAAGATATATATAAAAAATTAAGAAAAAATTATAAAATTTATAAAATTGATATTAAACACATAAGAAGGACTAGCGATTAAGATGTTAGGAACAAAATTTACTGAATTTACTGCGGGAAAATGTTTGTTTCATGCAGAGGTTATTAAAATCTTAGGCTTATAAAAAATACCAGAACAAGTCGATTTTTATGATACAAAATTCGGAACTTAAAGCTTGTTTATTTCTCAATATATCTGCTGAACCAATAGCTCCGTTTCATTATTTTTTAAATTCTGTTCATAAGTAAAACTTTCAGAAAGTTTTTCTTCAGTATCTATAAAAATTTCATTTGTAAAATTTATAATAACTTTGAAAGTCAGATAAATTATAAAATTAATCCTATCAGAATAAATACTGATAAAGACATTAGGCACATTAATGATTCGATGTAAAGACTTGTTAGATATTCAGAATATGTATTATCTAATTTAATTTGGATACTGAAGTTCAAAAATCATCTCTAATCATATCAAACACTCAATACGGACATTTCTTGTCAATCATCGTACACCAAATTTTATTAATGTGTAAGGAATAAGAAATATAATAAAAAAAAATTATTTAAAAAATCTCGGAATATAAATTTATTAACTCCAAATTCAAAATTTTATCGGGTGTATAAATTTATTTTTTATAAATGTTTTTCATACCTATGCTTATCTAGTAGCTCTATGGCTTCAAGTGTTATCCTTTAAATATTTGTCAGATGATAGGTTCTCGAACATTATTTGAGCAGTATTGTAAAAGATAATATCACATGTGCTATTTGTCGGGAGAAAATGTAATTAAAAGCCTCAACAGTATTCATTTGCGACTCCACCAACACCCCTGAAACCGCTCTCTCCATGGGAAATATAAATCCTCACTTCCACTCCGATGATTACTTACCCTCCGCATTTCAATCACAACCAAATCACAAGGCGGCCCGGAATCAGCGATACAAAAAAATATCCACCCAAACTGGTTGATTGTCTCAGTTTCTATAGCATTCCAATCCATCAGTGCCTCGCCCATTCCACGTGGAGCTTCCCGCCCATAGCTTGGAGAAGAACAAAGAGGCTGCAAAAGGCCGTCACTCCTTTTGTGTACTTCCAGTTTGCACTTCATCACTTCGCGGCTGCATCGGGCAACTGGGCTTTTCACATTTCGACTGCAGTTTTAAAAATCGTTTGCTGGTTTTTATTTTGCGATGACTAGTGGCATTGCAAGATAAATGGATAAGGTCGCCATATGTGACACGGAGGAAGGAAAAAAAATATGGCGCCCGTTTCAGAGCAACAGAGACTCATTCTGGTGTCGAGAGAGAGAGAGAGAGAAAAAAAATCACGTACACAAAAAAAGTAGAAAAAAATTATTAAATTAAAAAAAGCGGAGCAGTGAAGAAAGTTGAATAAGCGAGTTGTGAACAAAAAACACATTTAGGTTTTAAAAACCTTGACACGTTTTTAACACATCATTATTTAATACTTTTTAGCTTTTCTTTCGAGTTACAAAAAAAAAAAATCCTTACTTTTAATAAAAATCTTTTATTTTTTTAACTCTTTATTACGCTATTCATATACCCGAAATTTATGGGATTTCTTTAATTCTTCTTTTGTAGTAACTTTCAGATTATTTTTTCATAGTTGATATAAATACTTTGTCATAAGAAATAAACAGAATTTTTCTATATGCTTAGAAAATGTAACTTCTCCTATTTCTCAATATTTTACCCTTTCAAAAAAAAGAAGACATTCAATGCATATAGATGTATTAAATACTTATATCGGTTCCTTAAAAACTTCCTTCATTATGCATTCACAAATTCATTTAGTATGTCTTTAACACAGGAATTATTTAAACATTTATTTTAAATAATTTCTCATAAGTAAATCAACTGCTTAAAGCAAGCTATTGAAATAATTGAATTTATCCTTTTTTTATTTATTTATTTACCTCATATTTTGCTCATCCATGAATGAAAGTTTAAAAAAAATTATTCTATAAATAAAAGACTAGTTAATTTTTTTTTAAAGAAACCCGATTGCATCTTTGAAATTTTGATAGTAATATGAAATTTGCTTAACGTGAAATGCATGTTGTATGCTAGGATTAACATACATACACATGGATTATGGTAATTCGTCTCGAATTCAACTGTCAAAAAAAAGTGTTCTTGAAAACATTCCAAAAGAACTTTAAAGCACATATCTGACCGCGAATTTCATATTTTATTTATGTAGAATACAGTGTAGTAAAACCTTTTCAAAACTGATAAATTTATTTTAATCATATGGCATCACATTTTAAATGCATATATACACAGGGTGATCAGAAAGTCAGTATACATTTGAAAAAGTAATAATTTACGGAATAATGTAGGTAGAGAGGTAAAAATTGACACACATGCTTGGAATGACATGGGGTTTTATTGTAACCACAAATAAAATTCAAATAATGGTCAACAGATGGCGCTGGACAGCAAAACGTCAGTGACGCTGCATGAGAATCGTGTATAAAAGGAGCTGTAATGAGAGAGGGAATCAGATACACCAGCAGTCGCAGCATGTTGACGTTACCAGAAAAGGTACTGTTAGTGAAGCTCTACTATCAGAATGGGGAATCTGCTACTGCAGCTTTACGATCCTATCGCCATAGGAAGGGCATTCGAAGGGGTAAAGGTCCTATGACAATTGCAGCTGTGAAGAGAATGATTTTGAAGTTCATGATGGACCGACATCAATAGGGATGCTAAAAGATAACATCCAACGCCAAATGTCTCACCATAAATAGAGATATGCTGTTCGCAACATTGTCTATTACAGTGCTGTTCACAACATTGTCTCTCGACTACAGCTATTGATGAGGAATGACGGTCGAAATGTTGAGCATTTGTTCTGAAGAACATCATCTTTGCTTTGTCATAATTTGTTATGCTAATTATTGCTTTTCTTATCACATGAAGCGCCATCTGTCAGCCATTTTTTGAAGTTTTTTTGTGGTTGCAATAAAACCCCATGTCATTCCAAGCATGTGTGTCATTTTTACCTCTCTACCTACATTATTCCATGAATTATTACTTTTTCAAATGTATACTGACTTTCTGATCACCCGGTTTATATGAGGGAGTATATATGAGTTTGCAATCACGTGAGTTCATGCATTTACATTTATAGAGATTAATACATGTCAGAGATAAATGACTACATTCCACGAAGGAATTTAGAAAAGGGGACATTTTATTGAATGCACCCCATAAAAGAGGGAAAATCGCATTACGTCATGCTTACAGAAGAGTAAAGAAATAGTGATTTTCAAGAGGCTCTATAATGATGGTGTGTTTTTGCTTCGTCTTTTCAAATAAAAATTGTTATTGTTGTCTCTGGTATGTCGTCTCTGATACTTATTTATTTCGCCCCCCAAAAAACTATGCTCACTTCACTATATTGCATAATTCATTTCTCCTGCATATTGTACAAGTGTGCTGACCATTTTATCGAGCACGGTGCTATCTTAATAAAGCTAACACGTTCCGCAATTGGTTTAAACTCTACGTCTGAGGGCCTGTTCGCATAGAACCCATCAGCGTCAGTGTTACGGATTGTAATATGATTGGTTAAAAGTTTTTGTGCTAAATCTCCGGATTCTGTGTGAACAGTCCATTATTGGATTTACCTTTCCTTGTAGCAAAAGAAAACAGAAGCTCACAAAATCCGACAAACTCCAAGTTGATAGACAGGAGCAACCCGACCCCAGGCGAAATCATGTTTTCTAACTGGGGGTCATTGTACTAACTACCTTTCTCCCGCCACACTGATTCATAATTTTTCCCCTGCCCAAAAACAAGCTGTGACCGGGGAAAGAAATTCCCTTCATCTTTAGCATCCGAGGGGATATTCTAATCATAGTTCCTACTTGCGATGTTGTTCTTAGAAATGTCATATAAACACCATGCGTTAAGTTAAATTTTGTTGAACTTATATTCATTAAGTGCGAGATATATATGTACAAATTAAAATTATATTCGTGATATATTCATAGTAATAATAGGCAATAATAATTAAATCATTTACAATAATTTTTATAATAAAAATTTATGTTACTACTGAATAACTAACCAATATTTTGATTAACGTTTCGCCAACTGTAAAAAAGTTATATTAGACTAATATTTTGATTATATATACACTGTTTCCCATATATTTAAAAACAGAATTCAACTGACATGCATTGAAATATTCCCTTAAGTTTCTGGAAAATATCTCCAACGAGTCACATAAACATTTCCCCCCAAAAAAGCTTTCATGAGAAATATATTTCGTACAAAAAGCTAATGTTAGGCTAACATTTTCGTTATATTTCTATCGGAAGCAATATTGGATTAATTAGGGCCTCAAATGTAGATACTACCTGCCTAAAATTGACTTAAAGACTTCTCTTAATTTCATAGTTATTAAATACTTGCTAGACTATTCTAATTTTTACATATTTTTTACTTCCATATAATTACTCCTCTTTTTTTTATCAGCGCAAACTTTTCTTATGATTCTAACGAAAATAATAATCAATATCTAAATGTGAAGTTCATTTAGAGGATCAAAGGATCAAAAGAATGATCGTATTTCGTAGGGTTCTCGATAATTACTTCAGAGATCTGAAGACAATGTCACTGTCAGTTACGTGTTGACGCTACAAAAGGCTGAGAAATGGGTGCCTTTTGTAGAGGGTGCTATTGTGGAAGTAGCTGGCAAATCGATTTACCAGGTATTTGATTGTTTTGTGCCCGAATCGAAACTGTCAAAAGAATGTTCGATGCATTCTTAATGGAAGAGCATTGCAACCAGTTGGCGTTTGAGGTGTTGAAACGGATTGCAAGACCAGAAACAATAGCGTTTGAAATTGTTCATTCAAAGATATTTTTGAAATGCATTGTCTTTGTGTGAGATTGAGATTAAAATGTCGAATAGGGTATAAAAAAGTAGAAAAAATATTGTTAATAGATTTTTAGGATCAGGAATAATTGCTTTTACATAAAAAATAATGCTAATTTGAATTAGACATTGATGTCCTTCGAATTTTAACTTGGTGCTCATTCTAAAAAGGACTATTAGATACCAACTAATCTACTAGTTATTTGCTTGGTCAACATTATTCATAAGGTATATAAATTCAAACTAATTTTAGTATTTTGTGGTAAATTTATTAAATATGTCAATCCAATCCCTTCGTGTTAGTAATTAAAATACTGAAGTTAAAAATTCTTCATTATTTTGAACTGCCATCTGTCTGAGCTTAACATAAAGTGATTCTATAAAATTTTTGGTTCAGTTATCATTTAAAATACTAGAGTTTTCGTTTATTTTTCTTCGAATAAGATCCCAATTACTAAGGAAGAAACATTAAAAAAAATTGCCTTGAACGAAAGAGTCTTCGTTTCTAGTGGCAGAATAATGGCACCAATGAAATTCAAAATGGGTCCATCTTTCTTCTAAACTTTATGATTGCACGAAGAAATAAAATTTAAAATGACTATTTATTAACAACCAATCTTGATTTAATCCCTTTTTTTTTGGGGGGGGGGAGGGGCTATTTATTTTCTAGTCTGGCAAACATTGTTTTGAGGATTATAATCGATGTCAAAATGAGATGGGTGTCATCAATTATTCGAGTATTTGTCAATAGTTAAATGAAACTTTATAAAATCACCAAAAAGAAGATGATTGAAATTGCCGCCTTAAAAATACCTACATTTCGTCAACCTTTGAATGCATCTCAAAAAAATTTATTTCATCCCGTTTCTCTTGATCACAGAGTTGTTATTTTTTCTTATAAATGGAGCCTTACCGTGTACTTATTTTTCAGTAAATTATTAAAGACAAGCAAATTTAGGGCTATAATATTTCATAGAGTTTTAGTATACCTCGACTGAAACGTCTAAATGTGATTTTAAGTAAAACATTATCTCTTGGGCTTAGGAACACGAAACATCTCATGAACTGCGTTCACTAAATTGTTCATAATGAGTTTAATATAAAAACACATGTTTAAACAATTTTTATATCACCAAAAGCAAAATTAAAATTTATAATAAATATTTTAAATTTTTGTGGTTGCTAGTAGTTAAATAACATACTTTTGATATTAACCATCTAACGGTAACCCGCACCGTACCGCAACTTTATCGTACCGTTAGAGACCCACCAGCACCGTACCGTTATACTGCGAATATACATTCGCGAAACAGAGAGCGAAGTGTAGGGGAAGGCAGTGATTTATTGGTCCTCTCGCCCGGGGGAGGTTTTATGGGCGTCCCTCGTTCCTTTGATGATTCGTCCTCAAACCGCTCCGAAGAGCGGTTTCAAGACGAATGATCAAAGTGACGAAAAACTTCCCCCACGTTGGGGGGGGGACTAATCGACCCCAAAATGTGTCAAGAGGGGACGGGGGAGCTTATTCGCATATGTGTAGTTGTAGCTTTAGAGGTACCGTTAAGGATGTGTCTTCCCCCTCCCGTACTCTCTCTTCTCATTGCAAGAGATCGAGTTGACAAGAAACCCTACCAGATAGACCTAATAGACAACACTACTAGATATAGAAATATGTAAATACAAGCGTCTTTGCTAAAAAATATTATTCAGGATCACTAGTCATTTTCAAAAAAAAAATTTATTTTAGAATTTTTATTATTTTATTTCGATTTCAGAGGCCAAAAATGTCAGTATAAATTATTTTTTTACATTTTTGTGTTCAGAAAGTTGATTTCACTAACTTTTAAAACTAGGTAGACTAAATTACATATTAGACCTAATATATACAACATTCTATGTAAATGCCAAAGAGATTTTCTTTTTTTGACAAAATTACAATTCGTTGGTCCTTTTTTCTACAAAAAAGGATTTAATTTCATGTAAAATATTATCAATAAATGTTATTATACAACAAAAATGCTTGTTGTGTACTTATTTCTACCAAAAACGTCATCAAAAAAGAGATCGGGTCGGATCCGACCCAACCGTACCATCTATTTTGTCTCAAACCACTGTACCGATTGAGGTTTGATACTACTGATTTCCTTAAATTGCCCGTTTATGTTAAAATACATGAAGTTCCACTAAACCTTCCAAACGAATACATTAATCCAATTATCCTGTATTGCTAAATAAGTATATTTGAATAATACGAATACGTCGTGAGGATAATATGACAATAACCATAAAGTAAGATAGTATACTAGGAAAACTGTAAATACCGAAAATTCCAAAATTTAATCAAACAAAAAAAAACCTTACAAATTGATTTTTCCTGAAAATTCAATTTATGAAAAACATATGACTGCCAACATAAAGGGGTCATACGACTGTTAAACCGTCAAAAAAATCGATTTTTTGAAAAAAATATATATGAAAGATTAACTTTTTCTGAGTATTTTAAGGCAATCCGCTTGAAAAAATTTCTTTAATTTCGGAAGTTATGAATAAAAACGTGTCAGATGTTTACTGTAAACAGATTGAAAGGGCAATACTTCAAAGTGATTTATCTCAAAATGTGTTTTTTTTTTTTCACATAACGCACTTGTTATCCCTAGAACTATTTCATAGTTTTGCATGAAATTTTCGCAGATGGTACATATTATCCTTTGCTTGAAACAAAACCTAAATTTGTTTACAGATCTCTAGAGAATGCACTTTTCATGCGTAGATAAAATTTAATTTAAGAAAAAAAATGCCCTATTTTCAGTTTCATAGTAAAAATAGAAATATACCTTAAATATATACAAATTTAGGTTCAAATTAAACTTTAGTTTCTGCGGTATGTGTTAAAAGCAGAAATTTTGTCTTAAACTCAATTTTTTTGGAATACTTATGTGCTTTAGCTTTGATGTCACTTTTGTCCAAAGCAAACTGCTTATTATTTATGACTATCTAACACAAATTATTTTTAACTATCAAACAAGAAACGGGTATATATCCATAAAACAAACATTGCTCTATTAACACAAAAAAAAATTATGATTTTAAATCTTATACTTTTCAAGATATAGAATGTCGAAAGTGACACAATTTTTATACTTTTTCGACTTTTAACAGTCCTATGATCCCTTAAATATGTTTTCAAAAGAAATTTCCCATTTTATCCTTACATTTTTGCACGCTTTACATAAATATCGTTTTCTGAAACACATTTACTTTTAACAGTACTACGATATTACAAGAGAAAGAACCATGTGAAAACTTTCTTAAGTATCATAAATTACACAAAGATCTTTGTCTAAAATCCTGATTCAAAACACTATTAAAATTTCCCCCATCACTTCATTCCCTGTTTTCGCAGTACGACATATTCTGCAAGAAGTGGATAACAATACCATTCTATGTTTTAATAGCATATATGTGAGAAAAAAAATTTAAAGGCTTACTAAATCCCATTGTTATCCATAATTTTTACACACTTAGCAGTAAAACGCAAGCATTAAAATATTATATTAGGTGGCACCTTGATAGGTATCATAACATAAAAAATGCATCCCCAACTATACCCGTGCCTAGAAAGGTCCTAAAAACTTTCCCTATTTTTTTCCCTTTATTTTTACAAACTTGCCAGCAGACGCTAACAACACTGCTCGAGCAAGATAAAAAATCCCCGTTGTCCCCCGTGATTTATAAATGGGACCAGGGTCCTATCCGAAGTAATAAGTCATTCCTGATTCCCCGGCCCGGCGGGGATTTGACCACATCATTTAGTACTTCGCCTTCCCTCTCCCCCCTCCCACCTTTCCCCGTCCATTCTTCTTGCCGCCCCCAAACCTGACCTAGATCTACATTATCTCTCCTCTTTTTTTATTGTGTCCACCAGATTACCATTGTCCATTTGTTTGTGGTGGCCAAATGCATCAGCGTTGGCCGCAGGTGTCATACCACCGCAGTTTATTAGGATTTGTGCCTCATAGATCTGGTAGGGCCGCAAGGGCTCTCGGCTCGTGTGAGAAATTGCTCTCTTTCATTGTTCATGCGACTTTTCTGTTTGTTTTAACGGACAGGCAGTTATTGAAATTTCTTTTTTTCGCCCGCATTAGTTCCCTACGTAATGTCCATTTTGTGCCCCCCCCCCCCCCCCCGTGGAGAAATCCGGCGGGAATTATACCCAGTTTATGAATTGGGAATTTGCAGCGAAATCCTGGATTGTAATTCCATGAAGTATAGTTCCGATGTTTTACGTTTCGGAGTTTTTTTTTTTTTTTTTTTTTACTTTGCTTTTTACAATTGCCATGTCATGTAATAGGGATGTAACAGCGTGGTATGTTGTACTAAAATATGTAAAAAATTAGCAGTTTACTTTGATTGGTTAGTTTATTGACTGGTTGAGAGCGCTACGGTCAATTTTTGCTACATGAGGGCTAATTAGACAGGGACCTCCTGCTTAAGGCAGCTGTGTACTAACCCTTTTGGATTCACTCACCTCAATGTTAACCCATGGAGAAGATGTGTCCTAGGATTGCCGGCTTGGATTTACAGATTTTTTTTATTGTACTCCGTAATAGAGAAAAAAATTTTGCCCCTTGGGGCATTTTTCGTTTTTTTTTTTTCAAGTGCAAATAATATTTTTTAATTTAAATTATTTGGGGGAAAATATCCGGTAAAGTGTGTTTTAAATGATCATAAATTCCTTTCGTGGATGTAATTTATGAAATGAATTCTACTGCAAGGAGCAGAAAAGTTCAGGCTATGTGAAAGTACAATTTTTATTGGATTATCAGCACTTATGTAGCTGAAAATAGTAGACAATTTTTCTCGTGGTGGAAAATGTTCCATTGGTTAACAAAATATTGATGATTTGCGAGCTGAACTGATTGCCTTAGCACACGTTCAAGTACAAATTAGTTTATTATCCAACACGAGCTTACTGCTCGAACTAGAAGGCAAACTTCTAGCAAACGCACTTAGCTAACAAAATAGCCCCACATCACAGTTCACATCAATTAACACCCTGAATTTAAATTCAAATCTTTAGTCGCATTCTCGAATAAGTAATTTGTGGCAAAAGACGTTCGTTTATACCAAATTAGTGGATAGTACATTGCCTCTTACCTTCGCGAAAGATAGTCTTTCATATAAGAGCACAAAAATAGAATTGGTACCTGCAAATTTCAACGTATATGGAAGAAACTTTAAAAGAAAAACAGGATATCAAACAGCAAATTGTATATCATACGAAGAGTAATCTTTTTATTTTGTGATTCCGATAGTAGTCAGCTACGTTGACAGTTGATGCATGTATGCTTTAGCAGATATGAAAGCGAACCTTTAAAAACAAAAAAGTTGTCAAAAAGAAAAATAATAATACAGTAGAACCCCGTTATAGCGAACCCGGTATATAACGAACTCATGGATATAACGAACGAAAATTTTGGTCCCGCCGTTTTCCTATTGTGCGTAATTTAATTAGTATTGTGTCAGTTTAATGTAATCGATTTTTGTCGATTTAATTCATTAATGAACCTTTTAATAGATTTTTATCATTTTTCAATACACAATTATTGAATACACATTGCAACTAATGAGTTATACATTTTGTGTACTCTAGCATTTTTCTTAATGGTTCGGATATAGCGAACCACCGGATAAAGTGAACAAAACCTTTGGTCCCTTGAAGTTTGTTATAACGGGATTCAACTGTAATCTAACAAATAGTAAAACTGTTACCTTGTAGTTACATGTGTTGATAGAAAGGTTGACAGTTGGTGCCTAGAGATTTCGACGTAGATCAGAGTGAACCTTACAAACCTCTGTTCGATAAGATATAAAACAGAAAATAGCATAATATCTTACAAGTAGTTCAGACGTTAGTGTAGTAAATAGTCGTTTTGACAGCCTGACTCCGATTCGTCACCATGTGAATCACATGCAGGTCAAAATAACTCCACACTAAAGTCACAATGACGTAGCCTCGTAGAGCAATAACTTCTTCACAATGACTTCATATGTACTTCATTTCCATGTACCATGACTGGAAAGTTATTATACTCCGACGCTGATATCTTGTCAAAGTAATGTGGGGGATAGTAGAAGACGTACAGCTATTACTATTTGGATCTAGATCCAAAGTGTAGAGAGTTGGAATGAGAATTTTTGTCTGCACACTTCAGATACGAAATAGGGCCAATAAAACAGGATATCTCCAACAGAAAATAACGTAATGCTTCACAAGTAGTGAAGCGATTATTTTCTGGATTTAGGAGGAAAAGAGAAAATATTTTTTCTTGGTATGAGATCAGTTGATATACATTTTGTTGATGATAATCTTTCTTTGTATGGACCAGGTTTATTTTTTAAAGCAGGGTTATTGAATAATTTTAGTTAAAAGCAAATTGTGATTCTCAAGTTTGAGGGAGGGGGGTAGTTTTGTTTTAATTTGAAACACCTTTTAAGTATTTCTGATGATGCATTTTAATTTACATTTGACTATCCAATTCATGTAAACTATTTTCATGGTTTTTTTTCTATTTTTTAAGCTCGAAAATATGTTTTTCCTATCTATTATGCAAGTTCTTTTATTATTTTCGAGCCTTTGACCGAAGATTAAAACCACTTCTTATTGTCTGTTTGGAGAAACTATAGTGACGGATATTCTGACGTAGGAAAAGGTATTTTTTATGTGTGGGCAGCCAAATGCTGTTTGAAGCTGAGGTTCTGTTTAAAGAAATCACACTGGCTTTCGATCTTCTTCAAAAAATAAAAATGGGACATTATAGTTTAATTTTCTTCACTTTTCAAAATAAGTACTGAACTTCTCCTTCTGTCTTACTTAATATAACACCAAATTATATTATGATTTGATATTTATATATTCTATATACAACGAGTTTTAAGGTTTTTCTTCCCATTTTCCCTTCACTAGTATGTGCTATTACTTACTTACTGTGCTAAGATTTACTGTGCTACATTTCTTGCTAACATTTTTCCCTTTTAGTATGTAACTATTTTGCCTGTTACGGACTATATCTAGAGACCCTGCGTTCCTAAGAGAATTAGCAACCTAACACTGCGTCCACACTCATCTGCAATGCACAGTATTCTGCGGAGAAACGAGTGATTTATGGGGAGCGCTCTGCAGAGCCACTCTGCAGCGATCCCTCTTTTTGGGCAGTTTTGCACAGATCATCAAAGGACCTTGGGGCGGGAGGGTAGGGTCACGCTCCTGGAACGTGACTAATCGACCTCAAAATGGTGTCAAGCGGGGTCGGGGGGTGCTTACTGCAGAATTGTCTGCATGAACGTGGAAGCGCTATTACACGTCAGCATCATAGCCTGTGACCTCCACTAACCTATTGTAATAAGCGGGATGTGAATATGTGGCAATCTAAATTGTTAGGGACCACCCAGCCTGGACTGTCAGCTGAATTTACGACTCCGACGCTTCGGGGCGCCAGGAGTAAGACGTTGTACCGCGCAACAACACGGGCCATAAAAACATAAAAAAAATAAGAAGACAGCAGCAGTAAATCTGAGGTCAAAGATTAAGAAGCAGGTGCATGTTCCTTGAGAAGTATCCCAGACACGAACAGGCGTCAGAATTAATTAGTACGCACAGATATATTTCAGTGGCAGCCAATGCGATTAAAATAAGCTGTGAACGAACCTATGGACAAGGTGGCTCGTCCCTCATCCCAATAAAGGGGTGGGGCGAGCGAATGAGAAGCCAAGAAGGCAACAACCAATGGTAAAAAAAGAAAAGAAATATATATATACGAGTATGAAGCATTTTAGAGAGCGCCCTTTATAAAAAAATGAGATATAACTAAACTGCTACAGGGACGATAAAATTACGAATAGTATAAAATAGAATGCCAAAGTGAGCTCCATACGAAAGAAAGAAGAAGAAAACGTATTTAGCTGCTGCGAGAACGAGGAGCATTCGAGGAAACGCTAATTGATGAATCAACGAATGATCGTGAAGAAAACTAACGCCAACGATATAACCACGGTGAGACGAGGAAGGAATTCTGAAATAAGGTTACCAACGAACAGAGACTACCGGAGCGAGATTTGTTACGCGGTGAGATGATGAATGCGTCGATGACCGACATCCAGTGTTGACTGACCCGCGAAGCAACCGAAGAGAACCATCGCAACCCTATGTACGAGATCAACCCTGAGTTGTCATCAAGCAATGAACTTTTAGTGCCAATATAGAACTCTTTTGACGAACTCAGTGCACAGGGACTATCTAACATTACAAGAACTTAGTGAGCTCCAGTGGTGAAACGAGATTAAGCGATAGTTCCGGCGGCCCATGGGTTAGCATTTATGTTAACTATATCTATTTCACATCCCTAGCTTATTACATACTCGCCACTTGCCCCACAAGAGTCGACATTGCTTAATGTATGCTGAATAATATGCAGTATAATCGTATTTGAATATATATATATATGTATAGATTAATACTTTGTGTGAATAAGACTACGAATTCAGCCTGATGCTAAGTAATGTACGTGTAAATAAATAAATAAATAAATATGTATATATATATATATGTATGTAGGTAAATAAATTGTATATATGTATACCTAGAGTGTCTGCTTTGAGAGTTGTACCCATTTTCTTAGTTGTGTGCTGAAACAGATTTGGTCGCAACGCGACGTTAATTGTACGTATACGATCACAGTCTAATGACCCCAGTTGGAGTTATTACACCTATTCATATCTCTATTCTCCAATGCGTAAAAGTAACAATGTTAAAAATAGATTTCCCGGGTTTTCCTGGATAGATTACGTTATATAAATTACCTACACAGAGACTCTTTTCATTTTATATAAAAGAAAACATACTTCTTACGAAAAAATCCCTTCTTTTAACTTTTTGAACTTCTGATTGTAAAATCAAGAATACAATTAACTAAACGTTTAGCACATTAAATTGAATTATTTAAATAATAACTACACTCATGTCCATAAATTAAGGATAATTCACAATCACTCGGAAATCGAATTCTAAAGTAAAAATTTCACCTGTAGAATTTTCACACATCTTCAAGGATAATATGCAAATTACAGGAAGCCACCAGATGACGCCGATAGTACGTCACAATGACGAGAATATAAGAGAGGGGCAAAAAATGAATGGTGGCAAGAAGTAAAATTGTTCACAAGCGTTCTGTAAGCCGCTCAGTGCCATAACCGAATAGTTATGGCACAGAGGACGTATGTGGATGATTTTTAACGTGGTAGAATTATTGGCCGCCTGGAATGTGTACGTACTCAGATGGAAGTATCCGAAGAACTTGGAATTGCCCAAAGTGTCATCTCTAGGCTTTGGCAATGATTCCAAGATGATGGAAATGTGAGTAGACGTTACAGCCTCCGAGTTACAACGCCGAATGAAGACCTGTATTTGGCAGAAACTACCAAAAGAAGCAGACGGAGAACAGCATCCGACCTGTCTCGTCAGCTTTCTGCAGCCACGGGTACCAAAGTTTCATGGCAAACCGTGTACAGACGTTTGGGAAATATTGGTCTATATGCTCCTAGGCCTGTCAGATGTGTTCCGCTCACGGCAACTCACTGTCCGCAGCGATTAGCCTGGAGAAGAGAACATGCAATGGGGACATCGTCACAGTGGGCTTGTGTGATGTTTTCCGACGAGTCCAGATTTAGCTTGCAGTCTGATTCATGTCGGACTTTAATATGGAGAACGCCAGGTACCCGTTACCACCAAGACGACATCATTGAAGGAGACGGTTACGGTGGTGCATGATTGCTCGTTTGGGGTGGAATTATACTGGGATCAAGAACAGATCTGCATGTTCAAATCAGAATCATGAACCGCCACATTTATCGGGACATCATTCTGGAACAACATGTATGATTGTTTAGGGGTGCCATGGGCGCAGAATTTGTGTTTATGGATGACATCGCCCGTCCTCACCGAGCAAACTTCGTAAACGAATGCCTTCAATCTGAGGATATCACCCGTATGGAATGGCCAGCCTTCTCACCTGATTTGAATCCGAAAGAGCATGTGTGGGACACGCTTGGCCGACGAGTTGTAACCCGTCAACCACCTCCTACATGTGTACCGGAACTTGGGAGAGCATTGCTTGCTGAATGGAGTAATCTCTCCCAATATCAGCTCGATAATTTGATACTCAGCATGCTTAGGCGTTGTACGAAATGTATTTCATCGCATGGGAGATATACAATGTATTAACCATCATACGAACCATGTAATATTAAGTTTTTGCGAAGTAGATATTTTTTACAATTGCTCCAGGGAGCAAAAAACGTAGTTTTTAAGAATGGTATCATACATACACCATCTTTTTTGTTCTTTATCTTTTGTTCAATAAATGTGCTTTATGAATAAGTCACGTTTGTTTTCTTTCTGAACCTTTATTTGCCGGAGCTGGCATTATCCTTTATGGTTATGAGTGTATATTAAAAAAAATACCTACGATATCCACATTGACTATTTCCTGTAAAAGTAGTTCTTCCTACAAATCATTTAATTTGCAAGCAAACAAATATTTAGTATCAAGAAAGATTTATTTTAATATTACTTGCGAACTACACGACTGTGATAAAATTTGATAAGAAGTGGATCTACAGGGTCATCTTTTTTAAACTGACACTACTCAGAACCATCTGTAGCGTGATCTATCAGCCGGAATTCCACCAAATTTGATAGAGGGGCTAAGGCTAAGGACGACATGGGAAAGAGTTTCCGCGAAAAAAATAAAAAATTAGTTCCAAAAGTCGCCGATAGGGGAAGATATTGCGTTTTTGTTCTCGGTGCATCCAAGAATTCGTACAAAAGGCAAATAAAACATCAAAATACAAATTAACGACTGTGTAGTCAACAGCAGCTCCAGTATTTCGGGCTATAAATATAAGGGACGAATACCGAAAAAGTTGTAAGCAGGCAAATGAATAATAAAGAAATTTCACTGCAACACCACTTTATGCAGCAAATTCACTTTTCCCTCCTTCAATGTGACCACAGTCCTAGTATACGACACATTGCACCCTGAACACTACGTTCTCAACGGCCAAGCGTAACATGTCACCAGGAATGTTCATCAAAGTACGGGATACGTTGTCCTTTAGGGTCGTCAAGTTCCAGACTCCACCAAGATACACCTTAGATTTTAATTAACCCCACAGAAAGATGGCACATGGGTTACGTCCGGGGAGCGAGATGGCCATGCTAGTGGAAAAAAACAACTGATAACCCTTTCTTCTGTAAAGCGAAGGCGCAACAGATCCGCACCGATCTTTATAGCCCAAAATACTGGCTCTGCAGTCGACTACGTAGTCATGAATTTGCATTCTAATGTTTTACTTGATGCGTTTCGTGCAATACTCGGGTGCGTCGACATCAACAGCGCCATATCTTCCCCTATCGGTGACTTTCGAACCTTTTTTTTCTTCACGGAAACTCTTTCCCATGTCGTCTTTAGTCCCTCTATCAATTTTGGTTGGAATTCCGGCTGATAGATCACCTACAAATGGCTCTGAGTAGTGTCAGTTTTAAAAAAGTCTCCCTTTATTTCGAGATGAAATATTGGAAAAACATAAACTTATTTTCTCAGAACTCAGAAATTTCTCCTTGTTGAAAAAACTTCAAACGTATTTGCATATATTACGAACTTATTACGAACAAAAGTGGGGGGGTCTAATAGACGATAATTCGACCATCATAGCTAAACCTCTAAACAATAAAAAAAATCCTTAGTAATCTGAAAAATGAGCAGGTCTTGTTGTTTTTACCCTTTTCCATCTAGAAAGGTTTCACATATAGGAACGCCACATATCTATCTCAGTGCAATAATCTTCAGTTATACACATTCTTACAATGTCATGAATCCAATAATCCATCAAATTTCTTTGCATTTACATTATCTCATTTTATTGCTTTATAACCGCAATCTGTTTAAATATTCAAAGCTACAAACTTGGTGGAACATATTTCAAGTCGTCCTTTATCTCTAATAAAAACCGACCTCTATTCTAAGTCATTTAGAACAGGAATTTCAAACAATGAAATCCACTATACCGTCAAAGATTTACTGCATGCAACAGAAAATCAATTCAAACAGGTTCTGTTTTACTGAATCCTCATTTTTCAATTATTTCACCGAATTCAAAGGAAAATTTTACAATCATTAATCATCCCCTCTTCCGAAGGATGATTGTCCTGTTCCTCGTCGCGATGCAACCTTCGACCAGTTGCATAGCTCTTATGTTCTCCACCAGTATCTAATGACATTGACCTCATTTTTGTTTTAGTTTTTCACCGAGGCACAAAACAATTAGATTTTCTGCATTAGGAATCAATGAAACTCGGCTAAAGTTGTCCGCGCACAAAAGGGGCCCATTCTTCACTCCTTTGTGCAGCCGGAGACGAGGCTGACAGAGATAACATTGTCTCTGAAGCCGGGGGAGTAGTTATCGAAAAACACTTCCTCGCGCTGCACCCGTTTGATCTTTCGTTAGAATGATTCATGGATCAATTAATGATTGTCATCGTAATCGAGATAGTAAGGGGGCTCGGGTTCAGTTATCCGATGGAACAATTGCGTTGGCTGCGAATGTGGCTCGTTTTACAAGTGCTTATGTTTGTACACAATAAAAATGGAGTTCTTTTAACTTATTGATCATGAGAAAAAGAGATTACTTTGGCAATACCTAAATTTATACCACAAAAGGAATGGAATGTCCTGAAATGCATCTATATATTTAAGTTGCTTTTTGGGCAGTCCGTGAGAGAAAACTACTGCATCAATCTATTTCATTTTGGTCTTAAACGAAAGATTGTAATCTGTAGATTTGTCAAATTTGGTTTTTGCAACCGAAATTTCTATTAACTAGCGATAATTTACAATTCAAAATTAATTTCTGCGCATGCTCAGTGGCATGTTTAAATCTGTCTTTAGAAACTCACTGTTTCTGCGCATGCTCAGTGACATGTTTTAATGATAAACACGTTTATTCCGAGGAGTCTCTCTAAATCTCTGTCTGCCATTTTTATTTTTATGAAAATTATGTTTGTGAAAGAAGATAAACCTGCTGGAAATTGTTTATTTCGAACTGTTTAATTATCGATAGTTAAAAATTTTTAAAATTACTTTCTGCGCATGCTCAGTGACATTTTTAAATCTGCCTTTAGATACTCACTAAGCCCGAGACCGCTGAAACACATTAATTTGTTTCTGCGTATTATTATGATTTTCAACATTTGGCAATGATGTGTTGAGTATAATTTGTCTATTTGTACATTTATTTACTATCTAGCCGTCATGTTTTGACGGGTACCAACTAGTTTTTTTTTTTTATGCTTGACTAAATTTGGACAGGATTTAGTGAGAGGATAATCAACGCATCTGTAGGGATAAAGTAAGTTCAATGTTCGGTTCCCCTACCAGTAAGAAGGTGTTCGATTACAGGATCCATTTTTTCTAATCTAGATTGTCTTCCTCTCGAGAACGAAACGTGTCGGATGTCTTTAGCCCCATTTTTCATGGGGCGTAGGCGTTTTATGCCCCCTAACAGACGCTAAGTTCGTGCTCGGGGACGTAAATGTTCATGCAGTGTTCGATGTAACTATTAATTCCTGCTCCGGAACCCTTCTTAGAGTTCCATTAAAACCTGAACCCCTTTTAACTTATCAATTGGGTTGTTCTCTGTGTTTTAAAATGCGAAAATTTAATTTTAAGTTGGGAGAAAAGTTTGCCAAAGTGATCGTTACAGGACAAGTGCTAGAAATTAAAGTCAAGAATTTCCGGTTTGATTCATAGTCCAACTAAGTTTCTAAAAAAAAGGATAAATTTAGCAGTTTTATACAAAAAGGAAACAAACCCCACTATAGTGAAACTGAGAAAGTTGGGTTTTAATGATGCAATAAATTAAACATTTCTTTGCTGATGGTTGGTTCTCCAAATAATAAAAAATATATCATTTAGCATAGAATAATAGTAAATTTTCCCCAGAAAACTAAAAATATGGTGCATTTAATCAGCTATTTAACTCAATTTTTGCCCTTTTGTGGGTTGGTTCCCTATTACATAACTCTGTACATTCATGAGCTCGTGTGTGGCAGAAGTAGTCATTATATTTCTGCTAATAATTCAGCAAAAATAAATATATTCTATTTATAGATGAAAATATTTATTTCCAGTCATTTCAACTTTCCTTGCATGTTTAAATACTTTGCGTACTCTCAATTGTGAATATGATTTAATTAATCATTCCCCCCCCCCCTCCGTTACTTAAAGAATGTTTATTATTTTTCAAGCCATCCATATTTGAGATCTTTAAGATATTGCATTATTGTTTCTAGTTCCCAGTCCAAATGGCTTAAGTAAACTTTCCAACTGCAATTTTGTACGAACTTTGGAAGCATCACACGTTTAAAAAAGGCCACATTTCAGATTTTAGTCTATAGATGTGAACTTGTACCAAACAATTATGTACTCTTTAATTTATATGGATTCGTTTCACAGCCTTAATATCCTAGAAACGTAATCTACATATATAAAACAGTTCCGTGTCTGACTGACTGACTGACAGATAACACACAGACCAAACCGCTGGACTTAAAAGGGCTGAAATTTTGCATGGCGATTCTTCATACAGTGTAGAGGTGCACTAAGAAGAATTTTTGAAAAATTCTTCTTAGATTTTTAAAATTAAATCTTTAAGCTGCTTTTGTAATATTCTTTAAAGTTTTCATTTCAAATAATAATTTGAGGGTTATAAAATTTACATCACGATAAAGATCATGAAAATTCTTTTGATATGAAATCTTTTTCGAACCTTCACTTCCATTTTCTGATATTTGGTGAATTTTTAAAGATTAATTTTTAGAATTTAATTTATTAAATACTGATTGCGAGATTTCTTTTCTTTTTATGATACTTTAAATTAATTTTGCGTCACGTGCATAACAACAAAATAAATTCACCAAAAAAATTAAAATACAGTAAAAGATAAAATTTAACCACTAGATTAATTGAGGTGGAAGTTTTTATGAATTTATCTCAAAAGAGTCGTTTTATGGATATTAAATTAAACCTATATATAAAATAGTTTCGTGACTGACTGACAGACCTCACACAGACCAAACCACTGGACCTAAAAGGCTGAAATTTTGGTAGTCGATATACACTGTCTGTAATTCAGATGATGCCGTTAACTATCCGGTAGAGTTTTTAAATTCCCTTAAACCACCTGGTCTTCCATAACATAAGCTCTGTTTGCGGAAGGTTACACCCGTAATGCTCCTTCGGAATTTAAAACCTCCGAAAGTGTGTAATAGCACTAGACTACAAGTCAAAGCCCTGCATGAAAAATTAATCGAAGCCATTATTTTAACCGGGTGTACTCAGGGAGAAAAAGTGTTCGTGCCATGCATTCCTCCAATACGTAATGACCTCCCGTTTGACTTTGAGAGACTGCAATTTTCCCTAAAAGTATCCTCACCATGACGATAAATAAGTCTCAAGGCCAAACTTTAAAATTCGCTGACGTAGAATTAAGAGAAAAATTCTTTTCCCACGGTCAGTTTTACGTAGCTTGCTCACGCGTGAGTTCGCAGACGAGCCTTGTGATACTAGTAACGCCCAATAAAGAAACAAAAAATATTGTTTATAAGGAAATCCTCTAAAAAGCAATTTCATTATTTTTTTATTGTAATTATCCTAAAATGTATTCCGTGGCGAAGCACGCGTATTAAGCTAGTCCGACATACGTTAGGTTTTTGATTTACAAAATAAGCTGCAGCTGTACTAATAAAATTGATAATGACATTCCTCATCACGATAAGCATCATTTTAAGTCAAACAACAAAGTAAAGTAAAATATATATACCACTACATGCATTTATACATAAAACACTTTATATGCATTCACATGCTCGTAAATTTTATCACAAATAAATATCCTCCCCTGATTCTGTTAGCCTTTCAATCATTCCAGAACTTTGGAAAATCATCATTTTGAAATCCTTTCTCAGAGATATGCTTCAAATTGAGATATTACTGAAATTCTTGAAGTTTTACGGCGGAAAGATAAAAAACGCTTTATTCTTTAGAAATGAACTTTTTTTTATATATGTATTTTCTCCTTTTCCAGTAAATCTTTGCGTTAGAGAATAAACAAAAATAAAGGTATGATTGGTAAACACAGACTTTTTACATTCATGAATGTATATATACCATAATAAAACAGAAAGCGATCAAATAGGGGAAAGGAATTTTTTGCTCCTTATTTTTTTACGATTCAGTATCGCAGTCGTTTGAAATTGATGTTCTTTTGTATCAAAAATCGTAAATTGTTATGCTCGAATATTTTTTTTCAACAAAGGAATAAAATCGAACGCCCGGAAAAACATGGCGAATCGGAGTAAAGTGATTATGAAATTTCTTGCAAACGTAACTCTGTAAAATAAAATCATTTAAAGTAGAAATCTCGTTAAATGAAATTATTTTATCGGGATATATTTTTTTCAGACAACGGATATGCAGTTTTGTAGGATTCTATCCCTAAATTCATTCATTGTCTATCACTCAGTACAACAAGATTTCTTTGCATTTGTTCAAAAATCGAAAAGAATTTAGTTTTATATATTTACTATAGACTACATGTAACCCGTAATAGATCATCCGCTATCCATAGGTATTTGAGCAATCAAAGCAATATCGATAATGGAAAGAAATATCAGTGAATTTTTAAAAATATTATTAAATACTTAAAATCATTCGTGTCACTGTTAACTTGGGGAAAGTTTTCCGGACTTGCAAAATGGTACATAAACTGATCATAGCCATAATTATGCATACTTCCAGTTGCGATTATAGAAAGTAAAAATAGCAAAATGCATAAAAGGCTTATTTTAATTGCGTTGTTATGTCCTGTCTGCTAATCTGTGTTTTAAAAGCAATTTCCTGTATGTCGAAGTTCAGAAGCAAATTCTTCAGTAACACCATACTCTACACTCAGCATGCGAAGTGAATTTGTGTCACGTATTCAAATTCGGAAGAAGGATGTTAACTCAAGACAAGTATACTTGGGTGCCTAAGCGGCACGCTGGAGTCTGTGTTTCGCCCACCGGAAGAAAAAAAATTGTGAAACTAACAATAAAGTACAGACAATTTGGGTGTCAATACCATACCGTTAGTTTTACGGTGAAGCCGTAAAAAAAATAACAGAGCTTTCGCAATCTATCATCATCATCAGATCTCAGCAGAGATTCATGACACGTGAATACAAAGTTGTCTTGAAATTATCTGAAGATGTTTGTAACTCATCTGATCTCGAAGTCCAACAAAAAGTTATAGATATTGGCAAAATACACTGGTGGGATCTTAAGACTAAGGGGAGGGGGTAGTAAGTACTGATGATTGTCCTGTTCCTCGCCGCGATGCAACCTTCGACCAGTTGCATGGCTCTTATGTTCTCCACCAGTATTTAATGGCATTTTCCTCATTTTTGTTTTAGTTACATATATATATCTATATCTATATATATATATATATATATATATATATATATATATATATATATATATATATATATATATATATATATATATATATAAGACAAAGTTGAAAGTGAAAAACCAGCATAAGCTCTATTACTACTTGCAGGAACTAAAAACATGAAAAGATAAGTATTAAAAAGGTTTTAGACAGCATCTCTTCATCAGAGGTGCCGATACTGTCTAAAAACCAATGTATTGTTTCTGATAAGTATGATCTAAACAATAAACATACTTAGACACCGTCCAATTCATAAGAAACAGAAGAATTAAATAAAAAGTTGCACAATCAAAGAACACCAAGCCTGGTGCTCGACAAAGTTGAAGTTAAGAGTAGTCGCATCTGTGTATCCATTAACTCCATGGTGGCAAGGTTTGTGACGTCAGTCATCTTGCGGTTTCCTACTCTTAACTTCAACTTTGTCTAGCGCCAGACTTGGTGTTCTTTGATTGTGCAACTTTTTATTCAATTCTTCTGTTTCTTATGGATTGTACGGGGTCTAAGCATGATTATTGTTTAGATCATACTTATCAGAAACAATCCATTGGTTTTTAGACAGTATCGGCACCGCTGATGAAGAGATGCTGTCTAAAACCTTTTTAATACTTATCTTTTCGTGTTTTTAGTTCCTGGTTGCAAATAGTAATAGAGCTTATGCTGGTTTTTCGCTTTCAACTTTGTCTTATTTATTTTATTTCAGTAAAAGTGCA
This sequence comes from Dolomedes plantarius, assembly GCA_907164885.2. Lineage (NCBI taxonomy): Eukaryota > Metazoa > Arthropoda > Arachnida > Araneae > Dolomedidae > Dolomedes > Dolomedes plantarius. Next base: position 103,102,042 of record OU015495.1, read on the forward strand.
GCATTCAGCGCCTTACTTGAAAGTAATTTGTTTTAATGTCCTATACTAATAATGTTCTTTGCTATTTTAAATTTATGTTTTGGCTTTTCAGTCTTATTTCAATTGATTGATCACACGTACATCTTTGTTAATTTATATATATATATATATATATATATATATATATATATATATATATATATATATATATATATATATATATATATATATATATATATACAGGGTGTCCCATAATGACTGGGACAAACTTTAACGGGAGATAGAGCATGTCAAAGGGATTCAAAATTGCATAGCAACCCATGATCGCAAACATCATGGGAAAGTGGTATCAAAGGTACAAGAAATGAAGGAATACAGAGATAATCAGAAATATTTGTTGCTCATAAATATTACATATGCTGTGGTAGATGATACCATTTCAAAATGTTACAAAAGATGCTCAAAGTTCCCACCATTACAAGAGATACAAGCATTACAGCGATGGACCATGGATTAACGGACATGTTCGAAAACACCTGGATTTGCTTGGATATCTGCAGCAGCGCAAACAATTATTGCAACCAGATCCCTTTCAGACTCAACAGGTGTTTCACACACAGCACCTTTAAGTGCACCCCAAAGAAATAAATCCAGAGAGTATGGAGGCCAGGCAACCAGGTCCAAGCAAATCCAGGTGTTTTCGAACATGTCGGCCAATCCATAGTCCGTCACTGTAGAGCTTACATCTCTTGTAATGGTGGAAACTTTGAGCATCTTTTGTAGCCTTTTGAAATGATATTATCTACCCTAGCATATGTAATATTTATGAGCAATTAATATTTCTGATTATCTCTGTCTTGTATTCCTCCATTTCTTGTACCTCTGATACCACTTTCTCATGACGTTTGCGACCATGGGTTGCTATGCAATTTTGAATCCTTTTGACATGCCCTACCTCCCCTTAAAGTTTGTGCCAATCATTATGGGACACCTTGTATATATATATATGGAAACCAACCTCCGTGGGAGTTGGGAAAAATATCACGTTAAAAGTAGATCAAGTGTTCAATACATTAAATGTCGTAAAATATTCTGTGTGAGATTTTTTTTAATAATAAAGCTTTCGCCAAGATATAGGTTCTAAATTCCCCTCAAGTGAAATTCACTCTACATTAATGGGGATTTTTTTAGCTTCAACATTTACAATAATAAAGCGTAAAAAGGGTGCCTAGCTAGCAGACGCAATCGCTCTTGCTAGCAAAGGACTTTAACCAGGGAATCGAAAAGTTTAGTACCTAATGAAGGAATTAATAACGGGAAGTTAGATCATGAGATGAGAGATTTTTAATTTAACATTCAGCGTTCAGTGGTGGGAATTCAAGTTTGTAGATACCCGCATAACAAATTATTTTGCTGCATTTCTGTTCTTCTGTTTATTTGCACACTCTGGTACAGCATTAAACTTTCATTTGTTAAAGAATGTGTCTTTATCTTTTTAACACTTAAACAAAGATATATACCCTGCAATTGAGATTAATTACGTCACATTTTGCTGCCCTGCTTATTCAATTTGTAATGTATGCATATAATATACCGTTCATTGATCTCTTAAACGAATATGATATTGAGATTCTACACTTCAATTGTTCTGCTGCATTGCGAGAAGTGAAAGGGGCATGTGCAGGAATTAAATTTGGATTTCGATATTTTCAAATAATTTATCAAATAATTCCAAACTGATTACACTTATTTCTGATAATTTCCCCTTTTATCTTGGAGATTTTTTTAATTCACTGCTTCTTTTATTATCCATCACAACAACATCTTGTTGCTCGGGTCGAGACTTTCTCCTTAGACTTATAAAGAGTAAGTCCGGCCTTTTATAGCAATAAAACTTTAGAAGGCAAATTCTGCTAGATATAGAAAGCGTTAATAAAATTTATTAAACCGTGCCTTTATATCATCAAATTATGTTTTTCAGTTAAAATAAATTTCTAAAAATGACAAACTGTAGAATATACATTTCATCAAATCATATAAAAATTACAGAGAGAACAGGTAAAAATGAAACTTTGTTTAATTTTACCTGTTTGAATGTAAATAACGGGGATGACAAAACAATTTTTATACACAATTAATTATCTGAAGTGGTCTTTCGACAAAAATTAATTTTTAAAACTTTATAGAACAAAGAACGAATAAGAATCTTTACAATATACATCACACGATTCTGTCTCCGAGTGCTTGAACAACAATCTTTTTATTTTCGTCATTGTGTTGCAGCTATTTAAAAGGACGTTGTTGCTTCATTCGTCAAATATGTAAAAGTAACTCTAAAATACTTTTACGTGCATTGTAATGCTAATGAGCTTCAAACAAACCAACTGGAGCCCACCGGCACTTCAGTCCATTTTATCTTGTTAATTGTAAATGCAAACGTGCAACTCTTTATCTCTCTAGCAGCCGTCTTCTGCTTGAAAAAAAAACACTTAGACTTCCTTAATTTAAAACTACTGCATCAGTTGACATGCTTTTGATAAAAATTCGTAGTCTCGTACAGAGAACACAGTAATACATTTTATATGATTTAGACATGTGCCTGCAGTTTTGAGTAACAAAAGTTATATAACTTTTTAATTTTTGACGTACTTTCGGTTGCTTCTCTTGGAACTTGAATAGGTTTTTATTTACATGATATAAATAGAAACTACCTGCAAAGTTTTAAATGGTTTGAACACTCGCAAATGAAGCAAGTTTGAAAGAATCCTTTTCTCTCTTTTTCAGTTTCTGGAAATATGGAAACCACTGTAACAACTGTAAGATTTAATTCAAATTAACTTGAGAGATCTTAAAATTTTGAGAGACTTCAAAGTCTTCAAAATTCTCACGTTATATTAAAATGCTATATTTGCCAAGTAAGTTGAGATTAATGTCATTTTAATTTCAAGCACGTATAAATAATTAAAGCATTTATTAAATATATTACTTGCTAAATAAAGGTAGAGATGTAATCGCATGATATGTGAATTATTCGCAACCAATCAAGAACAGGACTTTTAATCTAATCTCACAGTCTCAATACGTAAATTGTTTTCGCGAAAAAGTGCAAAACAGATTATCAACATATTAGTTGACGCCTTTTTTTGGGGGGTGGGTGGGTTCGGGGGGGGGGGCTAATGTTCCTGAGGGCTGACGACTTTACATCCCAGTCTGGTGTACATACGAATACAAGGAAACAGAAACACAAATCGCACAATAATTTTATTAGCAAACGGTGACACCGATGAACGATGAGCTACAGCTCCTCTTTCAATCGGGAATAGAGAACCTGCACCCCCGCCGTGGCAGGCTGATGCCTTAACCACTTAGCCACTGGCCGACAGTTGAGGCCCTTAGTATAACTGACTGTAGTACAAAGTAATAATATTCTTTTATACTGTTTTCTTAATAAAAAAAGTAATCTGCTGAAAGCAGTTCTGATATTTTCATCAACTGTCCTCAAAGTTTTATAAATAACACCGATTATGTTAAAAAAAAATTCCTTTAATTTTTCTGGGAACTTTTTAAAACAGCATAAATTTGATTAATATAATTCTGTATTGCAAGGTTTCCAAACTTTTCCTGCAATGGAACACTTCTTAAACCCTGAAATTTTAACAGAACACCTTCTTTATTTCGTATGGTATGTAATAACACATAATCAATAATTTTTTTTAAAGTTAGAAAAAACATTAATTATTAATTTAGTATTTAGCAATTATGCATTAATACTTAATTTTTTAGACATTTTGGAGCGTTAATCCGTCAAACATGTCTGATTTTCTTGTAACCGTTGAAGCATATTAAACAATCTCAGGTATTTGCACCTGTAGGAACACTTATTAACGTTCCGTGGAATACCTGTGTTTTGCGGAACTTAGTTTGTTAAGCCGTGCTGTATAGGATTCATTTATGCTTATTTTTCTGAACACGCTTGCTGTGTAAGAAAAATATCTTCTTTTTTATAATTTATTTTTTCATGAGAAAAAAGGATTTAAAATACAGCAATAGAAAGACTCTTGAAAGACTTTTTGAATGTTTATAAGCTTTTTATTAACACTATTTAAAGAAAAATGTATTTCAAAAACATTAGCTACTGTATATTGACATTTTCCTTTCGTCAAAGGATACAATTTTTTGTCTATATACACTGAAGTGCCACTGAATTAGGGATAGCAAAGCCTATGCAAATTGTGTAGCGCTGCGCATCATGTATGCGCAAGTGAGGGCGCTGTGGTAACTGCATATATAGCGCGTACTGTGGTTGTTCTGAATTAGTTGTTGGAATTGCCAGTATGGGTAAACTGCCTGATATGGACGCCTTCGATCGCAGACAAATCGTAGGTGCGCGACGCATGGGCCATTCAATTTTCGAAATCGTCAGACAGCTAGGATTTTCAAGGTCGACAGTGTCAAGAGTATAACCAAGAATACATGGATGGTGGGAAAAAAACTAGCGATCGGGCAAACTGCAAAGGACAATTAGCCTTGACAGTGCGTGGTGAAAGACGGCTCAGGCGTATTGTACGTAGCCAGCGAAGCCAAACATTAGCTCAAATTACCACCCAGTTTAATGACGGTGCCAGTCGTACAGTCAGTAAATGGACTGTGCAACGCTCGCTTCACCGTATGGGTTTCGGGAGCCGTCGACCTACGAGAGTACCATTGCTCTACACCCGCCATCGGGCTGCACGTCTTGCCTGGACAAGAGAGCACAGAGAATGAAGTGTAGAGGACTGGAAACGAGTAGCATGGAATGATGAGTCTCGATTCCGACTACTTAACGCCGACGGGAGGCTGAGAATATGGCGTCAGGCTCATGAAGCCATGGATCCTGCATGCCTGGCTGGAACTGTACAAGGGCATGGTGGTTCAATCATGGTCTGGGGTGTTTTTTCATGGCACAGTTTGGGATCTTTGGTGCGTGTACCAACCTCCCTCAATGCAATTCGGTACGTAGAGTTGCTGGGTGATCACCTCCATCGTTTATGCTGTTCTGTTATCCGCACGGTAATGGAGTTTTCCAGCAAGACAACTGTACCTCTCACAAGTCCCGGTTGGCTACTGGCTGGTTGCATGAGCATTCCTCTGACTTCTCTGTCATGAATTGGCCACCTAGAAGCCCAGACTTAAATCCTATTGAGCATCTTTGGGATGTTTTGGAACAAGGCGTGAGAGGCCATCACACATCACCAAAGATCCTTACTGAATTATTCACAGCTTTAGAGAATATTTGGCAAGCCATTCCCGTGGAACGTTTCCAGAAACTTGTTGAATCTATGCCTTGTCGTGTGGCAGCCGTTATCAAGGCCAGAGAAGGCCCAACTCGTTACTAGGTAGGTATCCCTAATTCAGTGGCACTTCAGTGTATATAAAACAGTTCCGTAACTGACTCACTGAGTGACATACAACACACAGACCAAACCGCTGGACCTAAAGGACTGAAATTTTGCATGGCGATTCTTCTTATAGTGTAGGTATGCACTAAGAGAGATTTTTGAAAAATTCTTCTTAGATTTTTTAAAATTAAATTTTTAAGCTGTTTTAGTAACTTTTTTTAAGTTTGCATTTAAAATAATAATTTGAGGGTTATAAAATTTATATCAGAAGAATGATCATAAAGATTCCTTTAAAATGAAATCTTTTTCGAATCTTTACCTCCGTTTTCTGATTTTTGGTGATTTTTTAAAGATTAATTTTTAGAATTTAATTTATTAAATGCTGATCACGTGATTTCTTTTTCTGGTACTTTAAATAAATTTATCGTCACGTGCATAACAACTAAATAGACAAAAAACATTTTTTTTCTTGCTAATGTGGCAGACGATTGGACATTATTTTGTCTATAAAAATATCCCTTACGATTTTTTTAAAAATATTTTTTTCTACATCAATTGTATATATTGATCGTCGTATTTATTATAAATATATATATATATTTGTTTTGCCATTAATTGCATACATTGACCGTTGTATTTAATTTGAATGTACTTCGTAGCGAAGTGCGGGTTTTCAGCTAGTAATCTTATAAACATCTTAAAAGTCTGTATAATTTCCTTTCCTCTCAAATGTCTTTTAAGTTTTCTGAGCTTTACTTACATATGTTGTATCTATCTTTTTGTTACTTATTTAATTATTTATATCAAACAAAGCAGTATTAATTATTTTAAACTTATTCCTTATATTTATAACGTATAGTGATTAGTATTGCGTTGTGTTATCAATCTCCTAACTAAAACAATAACCTAGATTCTGTGGCTAACAGAAATTCGCAAATGAATTCTCACAAAACATGACAGACACAATTTTAACTGAGGGATCAAACCAAACAATTTATTCATTACTTTTAACACAAATTAATAAAATCTTATCACCTTACGTTAAACAATAGAATTTAGAGAAATCTTATCTCATTGCCTTAACTTCTTTATACATCAATATACACATACATATTAATAATATCACTCGTTCTATTTGTAAACATAATATTAACTAATAATATCCCTCATAATAAATTAATAAGTATCATCTTGAACAACATAAAGAAAAAAAAATGGTCACAATAAAAAAATTTTAAAAAATTGAGATTGACTGACAAGAAAAACTTTAAAAAATATATTAAATTAAATTAAGCCATGGCAAAAAAAAAAAAAAAAAAAAAAAAAAAAAAAAAAAAAAAAAAAAAAAATTATTGGATAGCTTAAAAGCCTCGAGACCACTTCCATGCTCCATCGTCTTCGTACATCGGGAAAGTCAATACTCCAGGTCCAGGGTCTTTGTTCAACAATCTTCATCATGGCGTTCTACCAAGATTCCAGTAGGCACCGAACAGGCAGCATGGATCAGAGTAAAAGTTAGCGAGTCAGACTGAAAATTCCCCTTATTTTTTTTGTGTGCAGCCTTTTTATAATATTTTTTATTCCATTCCATGTGGCACTTTTTAATTATATCATCTGTGCTGTTATTGGCCGCACACATGTCCAGCGCTTCTGACCCTCTCACATCCGGGTATCAAGCATACGGTGGGGGAGCCCCGGGTGGTCCTCTTATCAGTACATTCCTTACCAAAAAAGTGAGTAAAATCGTCTCTTTTTTGAATGAAACTGAATAAACTGTATCGCCATTTCTTTAAGATTCTCGTGAAGCACTTCTGTGTTTCAAACCAATACGCGATAATTAATATATATATATATATATAAAAGAAAAAAAATTAAACGTATAGAACTTAAAAATAAAAAGGGGAAAATAAATAAACAGACTAAACAAAGCTTAGATTAAAAAAAACTTTACCTTGAGTCAGTCAATCCACATAAAAAAGAATTAAAATAAACTGAAAATTGTCAGTCAATCAAACACTAAAATACATTAAATTCCTGCATGTTACATTTAAAGTACATAAAAACTGATTTATTATTTGCTCAACTTTCATGAATGCCACTATAATTAATTCGCGCGAAAATTAATCTAATGACACTCATCAAAGTTAAACAATAGGTGGAGAAAATTATTAAGGTATTTAATTCACTGTATATTTAATTTATATATATTTTTTTAAATTATAAAACGATACACAACACATAGCTCACATATTCATAGGGAGGGTTGTAAATTGATATCATTTACACAGTTAGTTAGCGCTAGATTTGAGCTTCACTGCATGCGAGAAAAAAATCCCTAAATATGAGTCACCAGAAAATTTCTAAAATAATTCTGCTCAAGGTAGTTGAAATCACGTGCAATCATAAATCGAATGGTTTGAGTAGAACTGGCTGAGTCAATTCATGAATGTGTGAAAGATAAATATAAAATATTATTTATCTGCCTTCTTCGGGAGGTTATACTTACTCATATCACTGGTAAGGTATACGTAAACTGTATAAAAGAGAGTGAAATGGGTATAAAAAATGGGCGTATGTTATTACACTGAAGTTCATTCTGTAGTGTATGAATCATCTCTGAAAATGATATCGCTAATGGGTGACAGGATATATTAAGACACCGTCCCACAGAAGTGCGCTTTCTTACCATGATGTCCCTGCTTGAGCCTAATTTGATTCATAGACTCCACACGTGATAAATCAGGTAGCAGGGACTGAACATAAATCTGATATCGCTGTCACAGAAATGATCGGACCGCTGAAGAACTCTAAATGCGAGAGGTAGTCACCCTCGGGGATCTCCAGACGGAAGAACGCAGCTGACCCCCTTCCCCTCCACGGGCCAATTTCGTTCTCCCATAGGTCCTCTCGACTCAAATGATGCGACCCAGGGGGCTGCCTTGTCCGACTCGGACCCCACATTTGCCCAGAAGCAATTTTATGTTTCCGGATGCATTTGCCGCTGGATTCACGAGGGAAGATGTATTTGGTCTGGGGTCAGTACATTGAATAAAAACAGCTTTTTGTAGGTGACAGAGGCACGTATGGTTTACTAAGATGGAATTATTTTTATTCAAGTAAGTATAAAGTAAAATGCTTGCAGTTCACATAACGAAGTAGAAGAACGAGTTTTGATGTTATATACTGGCCTGGGTTGTGGCTATGTGGTTGTGGATATAGGTCTTCAGGCTTTGCAACCTATGCCGTTAGATTAGTAATTTTTATTTGTTTCCGCCCTAAGCCTGTAGGCCTAGTGAGAAACACATAAAAATTAGCAACTGAAACAAGTGAAAGGTTGTTTAAAACTATCAAACTTCAAACTATTTGTCCTTAAACTTTGCAAAGTGCAATTAAAATTTTATAAACAGCAATTATAATGGAAACAAAAGTTTAAATGCTTTTTCAGCATTTTTTTCTACAGAGTATTTGATTGAAACGAATTCATCATTTCCGTAGCTGTAATATGGAGTGTAGATCATTATAAATTGACATTTTTTTACATCTTTGGTCCTAAAAAATTTGCTAATATTTTTCGGATGAATAGAGTCTATTCAAGGAATTCAAATTGGATTTTGAATTTTCTTTTTGTTTATCTCAGAAATCTGTACGTGATGACAGCATTGTGTTAAGGATTAAAGGTGTATTACTTTAAAACAAGTTGAATTAAACAACACAATTATTGAGGAAACTTTCTCTGAATGCCTGTATTAAAAAAAAAACTATGAAAAACTATAAATATTAGAAGAGGATAAAGGGAAAATACACAAATTAAAATATGTAATTAATAGGACAAAAAAAAGTTAGTTAAGATGAAAGCTTAAATTTTTCACAGTTAAAGTTTTTTAAAACATCCACGCTTATATGCAAACACAAGTGTATACATGTGTGTTAGTAGTTCAGTATAATTACCCCACCATTATTAGAACTTCCTTCCTCTAATTTTCTTTTTGAGGCTGAATAAACACAAGTCTCAACCTCAGAAAATTCTTTGCATAATACTTTCATGATTACAAATAATCCTGTGAATAAGTATACATACATTTAATGAGGATAATTAAATTTCCCTTATAAACTGTTGATCGTTACACCACACCATCCTCCAAGACTCAGAGACGTCAAGAAATTCAACAAGTTCCCAAGAATATTTCTCCTTGTGCAATGAAATCTCTTCTCTTCACTCGAGTCACTCTCGGAGACAAACACTTTTGTGGGGAAACGAGACACCACCGTCTCGTGTTCTGCACGTGACGTCATCCGCCTGTGTGCAATCCAATTTTTCATCCCATTTTTAGCGTTTACAACTTCGGGGGTTTATTTTCGCCATTATTGGTTCTGTTTTCGCTGATGCTTTTTCTTATTCTTTAGTCGTTATTTTTTTTTTGTTGTTGTTGCTATCGGCAAAGATTCCGGTTTCTATAACAAACCGGATTACCAGCCGGTAATGCACCGATTATTTGTAACGATAGAATGTCTGTCTGTTATTTTTATTTCTTATTATTTGCTTGTGAATTTCGAGAGCTTATTTGAACATGCTATACATTAAATGTGCTGTGATATATATATATATATATATATATATATATATATATATATATATATATATATATATATATATATATATATATATATATATGTGTGTGTGTGTGTGTGTGTGTGTGTGTGTATGTATGTATGTATGCATGTATACAGTGTAACGAATAAAACCAAATTTGGAAAATTTGGCTTTATATGAATGTTTAACTTAATGTACAACATCAATCCTGACTTTATCTTTTATATTTCAAAAAAATATAAACTAAACTGTGGTAAGTTCAGATAGGCTTGTAATTATTTCAAGTCAATAAATTCCTAGCAATAAATCCATTATCGTCAAAAGAAGTTTTAAAGGGTTAAAATAAAAATGTTAGTATTTTATTTTTTCTTGGTTGATGCACCTTCAATTTATACCTGAAAAAAAATGATGCAGATTGAATAATTGTTTTATATTTGTTGCTAATTTAATGTTTTAGCCTCCATAAACTACTTTTCTAATGTTATTTGTTGATCAACAAGTATGCTTCATCATTTATTCTGCATTTCTTGAAACTATTTTCCCTTCATTTCTGAAGAATTATTGTCCAGACCCTAGGTGTCTATTTTGAAGGTTCCCCCTTTCACAAAAGTTCATGGTATAATGATAACGTCGGTAATGTTTATTGGAGACATTATCATTACACTTTATTTCAACCCTTTCCTTTAATTTTATTCTGTTAATGTGTACTAATCTGAACATTTATCTATAATGTTTGTGTTATATCTTACAATGGAAATGTTTGTATTAAAAATGTGCTTTTTACAGAATTGTCTTTGTGATATTGTCAACTGGTGCTATTATCTGTTTATTTACATTATATATATTGAAAAAACTATATACAGGGTGTCTCAAAAAAGCTTGACATATTTTAAAAATTTATACTACAAAAAAAAGTATACAAGAAAAGAACTGGAAATTTACAGATGTGTTACTGTAGATATTAGCAATGATATTAGCAATGATAAAGCATATAAGTGTGAACAATGAGTGAATTAAAATGCAATGACAAGAGTATTGCATTTTAATGCACTTTTTTTTAAAACTCATTAACTGTCTGACCTAAGTCATACAAACTAATTTTCTATTACAATTTCAACAAAGCAATTTTATGTCGTCTTTAAAATTCATGTGAAAAGCATATAATTTTTTAAGATGCAATTTTATTTAAAATTTAAGAAAAAAAGAATTTCTGTTTTAACATTTTTTCAAGTTTTTTCGTTTGTTCATTGAAAATTTTGAGAAATATTGTGTAAGTAACAGTGCACTATTTTTCTCTCTCTCTTTTCACCTCGTCTACAGTCAAGAGAGGGGGTGTTGGGGGTAGTTAATTACACTGAATTTATTCCTTATTTGTACTTGCATCGCATGCAGTGTGAACGCTGCTTTGTTTTTTTTTTTTTGGCTAATGTCCCTGGGGGATGACGACATTACACCCCAGTCCGGTGTACATATAAATGCAAGACATAGAAACAGACAAATGACACAATCACAGAAGAATTTTATTGACAAACGATGACACCGGCGATGGACGATGGGTTGCAGCTCCCCTTTCTAGACGGGGCTCCATTTGCAGGCGGAAGACGGACCGGTTCCCCAGAATACAGCCAAGTCTTATGCGGGAATCGAACCCTCACCCCCGGCTGATGCCGTTAACCACTTAGCCACGGAACGCTGCTTTACTGATGGCTAATTCAAACTTTCTTTTTAATAACCAAGTTGATGAAAAGGAACTCTAAGATATCTCAGTTACGTATAACAAGCTATTTAATGTTACATTCAGTTAAAGTTCTTCAACGATTGAAAGATTCAGCTATTACTCTGAAAGACGCACAACGAAAAAACTTAAAAATAGCACTACCCGCAATAGAAGTAACTATTTCTTAACAATGAATCCTACTAATTGATAGAGATAGCCATAGACTCGTTAAAACAACCAACCATAGTACCAAGACTCACGAATCAACCAGTTAAATCGTTGAAACAGCGTTGGACGCTCATACTCAGACATGCTGTCTGATTATGAGCGTCCATCATTTGCATATTGTTCTTCGTGCAAAAACAGTGTTCTTGGGACAGAGGTATCCTATCGTTAGCACATCGGCTTTCCCTACTAAGGGTCCTCGAATCGAATCCCGACAACCCAGAAATCTTTCCCTAGTTAAATACCTTCATGTCTAGGCCGTATATGGGCACGTTAAATTGGTAGACCGGAAAGGCCTTCTATGAGGTCAGTGGGCGGGAAAGGTACGATCCCCCAGATGTTGCCCTTGGGGATAATCGGTCAAAACTGTGGTGGCACCAAGCCAAGATGGACTCTTACCCTTGTGGTGCTATTATAAACCTGAGCCGCCCTTCTCAGCTCAAAACTTATGTGGATTGGTCAGACACTTCCAGATCAATCCATATAAGCCAGGGACATTAGGAACAACGACAACAACAACAACAATGACCTTTCTCTAGAAAGCTTTCCATAGTATAGTTATCTTTGAAATATCACTTTTAGATAGAAATGGGAGTAAAACAAGCAAAAATATGAATATTACTTAATAAAGACATATTGATGAACACATTAATTTTCTCTACTCTGCGAGCAAATCTTGCTTTAAAGGATTTAAAAAATATACCTAGAACTAGCTTATGTTCAAAGAAAAATCCACCACACATGATTCTACCTGAACTGAAGTATTCGCGTTTTAAACCATTAATCTAATTTTTGGTCATACTTTTCCGCAGCATATCTCATTCCTTCCAGCTTATCTCTCAGATATTCACTTGTTAGCGGTTTGACAGCCTATGCGTCAGCAAGTAAAAACGAATCTAAAAATACATCGCCTAAAGAATTCATAAAGAGAGAGCCCCCCGATTAATAATTGGAGAGCCCGAGTTTTACTTGACTGATAGCAATATCTCTAATGTAATAAAGTGTATTTATACAATTAGTATTTTTCGGTTGAACCTTTCGAGTGTAAGGTGTCAGCTCGTGATGAGAGGGCCCAGGGTTGCCGCAGTTTGGCTTTTAATTGATGACTTGACATTCGCGAGGGGTGTCGAATGTCGCCAAGAGCAGCGTTTTAATCAGTAACAGTGGGCGAGGATGATTTTGATTAGATATTGAATGGTGAATTATTCAAGGAGGTATGTTTGATATTTAATATGAAATATTTATTTAATTTGGGCGTGAAGCCTCATAGAAAATATTTTAGCAGAATTGCTAAATAGTACTTATTCTTTACTTCCCAGTTCTTTTTTTTTTCATTTTTAGAGCTTCTTGCGATGCCAAAAGACCAATTGGCCAGTATTTATTTATTTTGTTGGTCATAAATTGATTAAAAAAATTATATAAGTTAAATTTGGAGCAAAACTTGAACCTTAAAATATATTTTTTAATGTTTTTTTGCCATTTTTATAATGGATAGTATGTATATGCAACTTCTTCCTTCATCACCTATTTATAACTAGTGAAAACTTAGTCTCAGTGTTTCACGGAAATGAAAAAGGAAGGAGTATTTTGACGCAATCTTATTAAACACTTCAAATGATTCTAGTCATCAATTTTTAAATAAAAAAGTGTTGGAATAAATTATTTCTTATTATTTCACAAAGTAGCTTCTCTACAAAATAGAATATCTTTAAAGGAAGTAGTAAGAGTCAAAATAATAACTAGTAACTAGTTGACATTGTTTCAATTTATTGGTGTTTGGATTAATTTTGTATTTATTCATGTCAAGATTAGGTGCTGTCTCAAATATGACTCTACTGAGCGTTTGGCATCATGTCATCTTTTGCTCTGCTGAGTTTTCAGTTCTATTTATTTTTTTAATTTCACATATGCGGGTAATGTTTGGAATTAATTTTTCTAATATCTATCACCACTAAAGCAAACATATAGTTTTAAATTGAAATTTAACTTTAAGTCATTTATGTTAAAAACAAAAACAGTAAAAGAATCAACAATCCTAATATCAATGACCCGAACTCTTCTCAAAAATAGGATTAAAAACTGAGTACTTTGAATTATTTTTGTATACATTCTGCAATAAAAAAAATCAAAGAACTAACATTTTATCTCGTTTACAATAAGCTTTAATTTCGTTCATAAAAATTCAAAATAATTCATAATTTTTACATTTCGACACTTACATTCACTGTACTTTCAACCTGATGAAGGTACTAATGAAATCTGTAATGAATGGCTCTTGTATGGTGAATAAATTCTATTGAATATACTTTATAATATATATAATAACTAGCCGCTGCGCGACCAGCATGGTCGTTTTTAGTTTTATATTTTCTTTTGCAAAACGACTCAACTGAAAGAAACGTATGTAAGGAATGTTACTATTACCTGTCCTCATAAATATACGTTGTTAATTGGTAGTGCAATCTCAGCTAAAAAATTTATAATCATTGCAAAATTCTCTATAAGGCTTATTCTAAAACATCGTGATTAAAAAAATTTGAATTTTCATTACTTCAGAACAGTGTTAAAGATAGGACTGAGAAACCCAACAACAAAGATTTTAAAAATTACATTCCTCTCTGTATGTAATATTTTTCAAAATTAAGATATCTACACTTTATCATTACATCAAATAAGAAATTGTTAGATACAATTTTTTTTCACTAAAAGCGGAGTAAGAATTCAGCAAGTACTAAAATATAGTGTGGATTACATCACTCTCTATATGTACTATTGTTCACATTTCAGATATCTACACTTAATCATATCAAATAAAAAATTATTGGAAAAATTTCTTCACTTATAAAATGGAGTAAAAATTCAGCAAGTACTACTAAAAAAGTGTAGAAAATTAACTCTTACTTACTATTAAGATATTATAATGCAATTATTAATATTTTACTATGATATTCCTCAAACTTCTTGATATACGCAGTTGAGTATTTCAGAAATAGGAGATACTGCAGTGACAGAATCAAAAGAACGGACTCTAGATAAACCTACATACAACTGTCCATGACTAAACACTGGATTTGATAGGTCTAAACATATTTTGTCAAAAGTTTGTCTTCTAACATACATTTAGAAAAACCGATGGAACAAAAGAATAAATTATCTCGTGAATAAATTAAAATTATTCACGTGTAAAATACAGCAATTAAATTGTACCAAATTGCTTGGTAACGTCAAACCACTATACACGCGGTTGGCCGCTAATGTTTACATCTGGTAGTTGCAGCCGTTGCCATTCGGAGGGTAGAAATATCGCCGATTTTTGTGCCGCAGACCTATGCGTTTTACATATATAGATACCTGTAAATCCGCGGGCGCGGTGGTCCAGTTAGTAAGAGCAGCGGGCCAATGATCTGAACGTCCCTGGTTCGATGCTCGTGGCTTCAAATCCACTGTCGTGTTCACTAATGGTGGCGTAAAATAGGTAAAATCACTAATGGCAAAATCACTAATGGGCAAGTAAAATAGGTAGTGGCTGCAATGTCGTCCAAATTCTCAAATTTACCTCTGAAGGTGCGGGTTCAAGTGGTTCGATCTTGTTACTTGACTCGGTTCAAAATTACGGGACCGGTCATTTAGGTAAGTTGGACTCCGACCCTTGTGGTGCTAATTCTAAACAGGAGCAGCCCCTTTCAGCCCAAAAGCCTATTAGGACCTGGTGAATAGAACCTCCAACCAGGGGACATTAGCAACAACAGCAACAACATACCTGTAAATGCGTCATTCGTGATGCGATTTTCATAATCAAATGCAATCTGTCGAGTTTTGAATAAATGCTAAGTTCAGATACTACACATGCAATAAAGTGATTTTTCTCTCCATGAAAAGCAGTTTTTAGCCTTTCCAATGATCACCTTGCACTTTTTTCAATCGCATGAAAACAATCCAGCCACAAAAGAGTATAAAAAGCATATTTTAGTAGAAGCCACTATAAGGAACCCAATTTAATTAAGTTAAATCACTACAGTTAGAAGCTCAAATCAAACTTATGTTTATTTGGAAGAACTTTAATGACGTTCTTTCTTTTTCCTTAGTTTCGTACTCCTTCTGTCTGATTTCCCTTTATCCAGTTTATCCATGTCTATTTTAAGGTATAAAAATGTGTTTCAGAGAAATTTAGTGTCACCTAAGAATAAAATTTCAAGCTAATGATGCTCCGACAATAAATATGGAAATGATTTCGGGAAATGATAGTTTCCATAAACCTGCTCCTCACAGTTTTTTTTTCCTGAAAAATTATCCAATGAAAAGGAACTTTTTAGTAGCTTAAAAGAAATCACAAAAGTAGAAAAACCAATAAAAATAGTTAATTAAAAATATAATTAAAAAGAATTTAAAAAAAAGGATTTAAAATATTTCAAGCGAGATCAGATTTTCTCAGCTTGAATACAACTTATAAGAATACTCTTATTCACCATTACTAGTTAAAAATTTTAAAAACAAACTTAATTTCTTTGTTTCTTTTCATCACAATTCCGGCTTGTTTTCTCCTAGACTGCACAATTAAATTTAATTTCACCATAAGTGGATGAAATTTGTCTCTTCATAATAGATTCTCCCTTAACGGATCAGATTTTTTTAAAGTGGTTTTATATTTGTTTTCTCGGAGTGTACGGCCAAAACATGTAGCAAAACTTCAAGTAAACTCTTTAATGATAAGAGGCAATAAAATTAGCTCAAATAAATCGGGCCATTGAAAGTATAGGAGACCAGAATATATACATTACACCTGAAAAATAGAAAATATATTCTAGATTATTTTCAATAATTATCCAATTCAGAATGGACTATTTCCATACATATCATTTTCTAGAAAAGCCTCCACCAGCTCCCTCTGACCCCCCCACTCCCACTTCAGCCAATCTGTCTTCGCCTACCACTTCCGACTACAAACACTTTTTGGACTCGTAACTCGAAACCCTGCCGCGCAAATTTGGGACGTGACGTCAAATAGGCCTGCTGACTCTATTTTCTGCCGCATGTTTACCCCCTGGGATGAGAATTTCCCCTTTCCCTCCTTGATGCTGCGGTTTTGTTTTCAATTCCACGCCGCTTGTTCACGATATCTAGTTACTCTGAAAACATGTGGAAAAAAAAGCATGAATTGTTGCGCGATAATGCATGGATCCCGGTTGCAAAACGTGACACTTTTTTTGAGAAATTTCCGATTTAATGTGAGTAAAACGGCTGATTCAAATTATTCTGAAGGATGAATGATGGCTGTAGGGCCAAAAGAAGCGACAAGCCCCCTCTACACACACACACACGCACACACACACACATATATATATATATATATATATATATATATATATATATATATATATATATATATATATATATATATATATATATATATATATATATATATATATATATTATAAGGATTTAATTAAGACCGTAAATTATGACCTACTGAAAAACAGAAAAACATAGTGCATATAACATCCATTACAACTGTCCATTTACTTTTATCCATATTTTCTGTTATGCAGAAAGAAAATATTATAGCATGTTCCTTCACTAACATTTAAAAATACAGTTTATTTTAGTAAAAAAAATATTTTTAGGAATATTTGACATTCTACCTATTTTTAGAGAAGAAAAGAACGATTTTAAAATATTTTAGAATTAAGTGACATAATGTTTAGTAAACATTTTATCTTCAATTTTCAAATATTGAAATATTGACTGTGTATTACTGAATTATTATAGATAGTACTTTTAACTTTGCCTGTAAATGTATTTCAGCCTTCATAAGCAGTGGTGTGCCTGAAAAACAAATTACGCAATCAAAGTTGGAAATTCCGTCGTGTGAATTATGAAAATATTTTACTGTTTTAATTTTTTTGTTAAAAATTAAGTCTTAAAGCTAATAAATAAACATCATCATTGAAAAATATATGTATATACTTTTAGCTTTACTTACGTGTGGTTTCTCAACGGCATGTTAAGCGTTTCAATGTCAAATTCATAGTCCCCTAATTTTCCATGCATTTATAAAAGGAAAGAAAATATTTTAGTAAAAAAAATATTTTTAGGAATATTTGACATTCTACCAATTTTTAGAGAAGAAAAGAACGATTTTAAAATATTTTAGAATTAAGTGACATAATGTTTAGTAAACATTTTATCTTTAATTTTCAAATATTGAAATATTGACTGTGTATTACTGAATTATTATAGATAGTACTTTTAACTTTGCCTGTAAATGTTTTTCAGCCTTCATAAGCTGTGGTGTGCCAGAAAAACAAATTACGTAACCAAAGTTGGAAATTTCGTCGTGTGAATTATGAAAATATTTTACTGTTTTAATTTTTTTGTTAAAAATTAAGTCTTAAAGCTAATAAATAAACATCAGCTTTGAAAAAAATATATATATATATATATATATATATACTTTTAGCTTTACTTACGTGTGGTTTCTCAACGGCATGTCAAGCGTTTCAATGTAAAATTCATAGTCCATTTATTTTCCATGCATTTATAAAAGGAGAGAAACTTCAAGTTTAAAATTGAAAATTTTAACGGAAGCGAAATTTTAAAAACACACACATACCTTTATAATAAACAGAAATACCTTTATATAGTATGTTTTTTAAGCATGGTATAATGATAAAATAACAAGACCAGTGATTGATTTTAAAACTTTGCATCTCAAGATGGACACTAGATCAATAGAGCTATCCCAAAATCCTTGTCACTATTTTACGTGATTCTTCATCAGGTTTTATTTTTGTTCTTCGGTCGCCACTATTACGAATTCCTCGTAGAATAGATTTTTACGGGGTATGAGGAATGTTTCACCCACTGATTTACCGTTGTGAGGTATTCTTATTTTCAGTCACCTTTCTCTCAGAGTAATATTTGCAAAAGCAGTTTATTTCCTTCATTCTAAAAGAAAAAATTTATATTCAAATAGCTCGATTCAAATTTGCTTCGACATTTACATTTGATAAGTTGCCGAGGTATCAGAAGTGATGGAGGAAAACTTTTGTTCTCAATTCTTGCTAAATGAAGTCGCCATTTTTATCTAATGTTTATTGAAGTATTTTTCTCATTTTAAAACTTTCCTTAAAATTTTTTAAGATACCTATATAAATGAAGCAGTTTTATAGCTCAAAGGACACTGAAATTCATACCATAATTCGCTCGAATACGGCAAATTCGGATGATAAAGGATGTTTTTATCCGAATTTCAAAAAGTTCAAATATATTACTTCATTGTAATACATTTTTTAATCTAATAACTTTTTTATAGTCATAATTAGCTTGAAATATAATATTTCTTTCAAGTATACATTCCCATAGTGCATGAAACGTTCTAGCTTAAACAGAGAGATAATTTTGTTTGAAGGACTTGTAGATGATGGATATTTTAAACACCACATGTGTGTTTTTCTACCTTCTTTTTACTTTAATTTTAATTTTTCAAAAATGAAAAAAAATTCGTAGCAATAGACGTCAATAACAGAATACCCTGTAAAACATAAACTGCTGAAAATTTGAAAATTGAAGAACACTCGTTCTTTATTTATGTATCTAACTTCCTAAACAAGAAAGACAATTCACAAATTATTCATTTGGCAATCTGCTATTTGAAAAATAGAGATGAACATTCCGAATGTCCTAACTTGGGGAAGGAATATCTACGCTGTCAACTGATTTGTATCCTTGAAGACTCTAGCTTCCTCTGTGACGTCACACGTAAAACTTACAATAGAGTTTTCGAAATTTACTACAAATATATCATAAATCTCACTTTTTCATAAAAGATGTCAATCGCTTTTAAACTTTATTTAAGAATATCATGGTTTTCTGAAAAATTGTGAATAATTCTGAATAATTCTTAGTTACTAATTAACATACCCTTTTTTATCAACCGATGACCAATGAATTAAAAATACATTAGTTGTAAAAAATATCATCCTTCAGCCGTATCAAATACTGTACATTACTCTTTTCCTTTTGGGATCTGTAAGTATAAAATAAATTTTATTTCCACTCGTTTCCCCAGTCTTAATTTGGAGCTTAATAAAGCCACAAGTTCCCCTCAAAGTGTTCTTTAATCCAACCACGACTGCAGGCAAACCACTTCTGGAACCGTAACTTGATCTTCCCGCGTAAATCCCGTACGTGACTGTAACTGCTGCAAAGGATTGCATTTACCGTCACATTCTAATATTTACTATCCTGGGATAGGTTTTGTCGTCATTTTCTCCTTTCATCTGCTTATTTTATTGTTTTTGTCTGTGTTGCGTCGCTTGCTTTCGGTTTCCAGTTTCACCAATACAGAATTGTTGATCAGTAATTCGAAGTGTTTTTCTACTTCTGTTTCTTGGGGTGTGTTAAATGTAAGCATTATTTTTAATCTTCATTTTTTTTATATTTGATTTATGTTGGGAAAGGAAATATAAACGCTTTCCATCGGGAAGAAAAGTTTTATTTATTACTGTATCCAGTTATAGTTAAAAACTTGTTTACGCATTTCATGCGCTTCTATTATTGATTCGAATTAAATCGCATTTCGTAAAATCGGAGGCTTATTATCATATTATTCTGTTCGCTAAAAGAAAATTATGATCGCTTATGATCTTGATTCCACAATCTCCAAATAATATTCGAATTGAAAAACTATTACTAAACAAGACCAGCAAAACATAAAGGTATCCGAGTCTCATACCTTTAATTAATGTATAGAAATACTTTATAGTCTTATATTAGAGGTACATATTAGAAACTTAAACAAAATATCTAATATATTATTTACATATAAACTTTCAGCTATAATTATTACAGTTCAGAGTTATCTCAAGATTTTCGACTATTTCTCTCTCTTTGTTCTTTCTAAGTCTAGAGGCATCTATATGCAGGCAGTTAATAATGAGTAGACAGAGAAATCACTGAAAGAAGGAGATAATTATGCACAAAAGAAATTCTTATGGACGATACGGTGGAGCTAGAGATTCATTTCGGTGTATATTGCAGAAATTTTATTCATCGCCAACTGATGTCCTTTGAAAAGGAAGCAGAAAAAGCTCTTAGAACCACTTCTAGAAAGAACAGATGACTTTTCATAAAACATTTCGTCGTCAAAAATATAAGCTTTATTGATTATTAAAAATAATCGACAAGGTTTTTGCTTGTGTTTAACGATTTTTTTTTGACATTCTGTCCATGTTGAAAATTTCACTTTACCAGACTGTTAAGTAAACTAAGTTGGTTCTGATTTTATTAATGTAGAATTATCGACAAAACTGTTTTACACATCATGTCTCTTCTTTCAACACATTAATATTTCGTGTGTCAAAATGAAATTCAAAATCATTTTTATAGCCTTTAAAGTAATTGCCATATAAGGTCTTTTAAACAAGTTTTTCGGTAACATAATTATCTTATTAATATATTTTGCAAATTTTTCCCTTAATTCAAAATGGCAAGAAAAAAGTTCTAGAAAAATTATATATTTCCTTTGGTGTTCAAAACAGTATCAAGTGTTTTTTTTTCTTTTGAGAATGCGAATGCTTATTTACAACAGATTATCAGGAAACAAAAGACAATAATTTTATCAGTATTCTATTCCATTATTCCTTAATTTTCATGCCAGAATAAAATTCGTTGTCATCAAAAATGAATATTTTCAGTTTTTATGTAAATTCGTTTCGACAGTTGTGGAGAAACAGGGAAAACAGGAATGAAATACCGACGAGTGTACTGTAAAATACTTAAAGGCAGTTAGGGATATCTAAATTGATATCTTTGCACAATGAAGGCAGTGATTTCAAGCTATGCCTCTAGTTCACAAATATTCACGATGCATAGATTTGTTGGGTAAATTAATGACTTTACCATGCCCTCTCCCTTTTTTTATAAGGATAAGAAATAAAGGGCAGTTATAAAAAAATTTTAGTTTAAAAATTGACAACTGCATCGTAGTTGATAAGCTGAAAACATTATATTTTAACTATTCTAAACGTCTTTAGGCTATCTTGCTCGCAGTTCAATAAAGCAAAAACGAGACACATTGAACTAACTCTCCCTCTCTCTCTTTATACATATATATATATAAACAAACACACACACATATATATATATATATATATATATATATATATATATATATGTGTGTGTGTGTGTGTGTGTGTGTGTGTGTAGGGTGTATGTGTATATATATATGTGTGTGTGTGTGTGTGTGTGTGTGTAGGGTGCATGTGTATATATATATATATACATAGATAGATTGATTGTTTACATAAGAATACAACAGAAATGTTATAAGTAGAAACAAAACAAAACAGTTTTGATGGGTTTCATAATGTGCAAGTATTCTTCGTAAAGTAGAAACAGAAGGTGGTTAGTTTTAAATATCATTACTGCCATCTATCGACTTTCTAAGAAATCTTTCATTTCCAGCAAACTATTTTATTTTATTTTAAATAGTTCTGACTCGGCAATGTGGCTTACTTTAAAGTTTATAGGTATGAATTATTCCCAAAATCTTACCTATAATATCAACACTAGAACAATAACAGGATCTGTATGTTATTTTAGGGTAGCTTAATTTAATATTACCAGACTGAGCATTCTTTAAAAATATCATTAATTTAGCATAATCCAATAGTTTGAGAATGGAGGGGATGTCTACTAAAACTGACGCAGTTAGTCCTTTACCCCTGAGAGGTATTTATTTTCTTTTACAACAAGTTAATTTATTTAGACGAAGAAAAAGTTGCGTCGTAAAAAGACCACATGTCGTACATTTTCTCGTTTCGCCTTGTTATGTGCATTGGACAGGCCCTGAGCTCTTGAAAGTAAAAAAGAGATAAATTTTTAGATATAAATTTGACCACTTCATATGTACTATTCAAGGGATATGAAGACTTCTGACTTATATCAGTATTCTCTTGAATGCAGGTTTTTGATAAAAAAAATTTCTTCTCATTGTTTTTATTCATTATTCAAGAATCAGAGCTAATTATCCTATAATATTTAGCGAAGTTCTTTGTTATCAATCTGGGAATGATTACGATGACATCCCTCGTAGATGATTTGCTATCAGTCAAAATATTGGATTTTTTTCTTTTCATTTTTACGGCATGAAGCCACTTTGTCCGGAAAAAGAAAGTTATTCGAATCTTAATTGTAAGAAACAAATTTCCTTCCTCCAGAAACGAATAAGGGATGTCCCGGCTGGGGAAGAGTTTTGGTTTGCTGTATTGGTCTTTTGGTTTGTATAATATTCAACAGCTAAGATGACCAGGCCCTGATTTTCCATTAAGCACGGTAGGCCCGGGCCTCGGGGCCCCTGAATGTTGGGGGCCAACCCAAAATTTTTATTTTCAAAGAAAAAAAATTCCCAATTCAATTTTTTTAATTTTACCTTTTTTATTAGCAATTTTTTATATATCCTTTCAAATTTGATTGATTGGTTCATCATATAGATAGTTTTTTGTATAGTTCATTTTATGTAAGGGATTAATAGGTTTTTCTGGTTGCATTGTACTGGTGTTTCAATAATGAAGTTAATATGTTGTATTGCTTTTTGTTACTTGATAATGTTCTAGGGTTCCACACTTCAAATAGCCAATTCTTGGTAAAATGGTCCTTTCACAATGATTCGTTATTATTTTTTTTCTGTGTCAATTTTGGAAATTTTACTCCCACATCAGCATTAGAGGGCCCCCATCCCGAGTTGTGCCTATAGTCAAGAATTTTCTAAATCGAGCCCTGAAGATGACCAAGGAAATAAAATTTACCAATTTTCAAAACAAAACACTAGATTCCAACGACAAAATCGGGCGATGTCGAGCCAAATCTGACAGCCCAGCGATCACCAAAGCGTCGATTGGCGATCGGTGTCATCAGATGCGGAGGGGAAGACAATGGCGTTTAATCTCGAACGAAGAGATCGCGAAGGGGGAAGGTGGTAGTAAGAATGACAGACGGACAGACAACCGCTCGCAATTACCCTAATGGTTCCGTTGGCGATCGTTTTCGCCGGTTCCTTGTTAACAAGGGCATAATGAAATTCCGGAGGTTTGTGGTCGAGAATGCCAAGTAACATCACGTCACAAATTAGCAAGCGGCGGAAAAGAGACGCAATAGGAAAACGGAATCCAGACGAAATTGCTACGCAATAATATGAATTCGAACAGCGTCTTAAAAATTTAATTATTCATGAATAGGCTGCCGAAGATTCGGGGGCCGAAATAAATGTTTGCGCTTGTAGGCAAGAGCAGTTATAACTAATTTAGACTGCTTAATGTATTTCCGCGAATTGTGCGCGAAATGCTTTTATAAATCTGTCCGGCAAATACCGAATGCGTTACTTTCGATTTTAGTGTTATGAAATAAAAGTGATGCAAAATAAATAATGTATGACATATTGTTACATATCGCATCAAATCGGAACTGGGGATTTGGTGTGACATTATTTAAAATATCAAAACATATATTCGTTAAAATATATTCGTTAATTGTTAAAATTACTTTAAACTTATGTAATTAGATGAATATTTCTGATTCATATCACTTAAAAGTTATTTCTATGCTTAAAATCGTTATGAGTGAGAACATAATTTTTTTTTGAGTAACATTGTAATAGATGAAACGTAAGCCCACGGGATGAAAGTTTATGAATATGCTTTTGATGAATTCTGAACATATTCTAAATAAAACCTGATTTGTTCTTCTGTTATTCTTCTGTTTTATTTGGATGAGCATAGTTTGTGTGAAATGAAGACTTCCTATTTGTCCACGTAGAAGGAAAGGTTACGAATATACTTTTAATCATTTTTAACTCCCACCTGAGATAAAGTGCTTTAAGGAGATGGTGGACATTACAAAGCAATTTTTGAAATTTTTACCTCAGACCTATGAAATTTTGCATATATATTCATTAAAGCATAACTGTATCAAACTCGTTATAAAATTTTATAAATATTTTAATTTTTTTTTATATTTTAAAAATTGAAAATTTTATTGTTTTTTTAAGTTTTCTTCAGATCCAATTTTTAACTTCCCGCCGTAATTTTGCATTTATATTGCTTATAAATTCCTTTTGAACAGAGTTATGTATTATTTTGCGATTTCGTTGCATAGTTAATTTTTAGGAAATATTTTTACGCTTGTGCTTTGAATTTTCGTGAAATTTTTGTGCTTTTTTACACTTAAGTAAAACTTTGATAATCTTAATGATGTTGAAACCTGAAATGAATACATAACTTTATTTTAATGTATACGAGGTGTCTTTGTTATAAATTTTGTAAAATTTCGTCAAAAATTGTGACGCAAGGAGAATTCCAAAGACTTGCAGATCTGGAAATTACTCATTTTGATAAAAAGCCATTTAAAAGATTTTTTTTCACCTACCTTTAATATTTACTTTCCTAAACCCACCAAGTTTTCATTTTACTTTTCATTACATACTTTAAATGTATTTTATTCCCATATTTACATATTTTTAAAACATTAATACACCCCAAAAAAATTCTAATTTCTGTTAGATTTTTGGTAATTTGAAAGTCCACCATCCCCTTAAATAAACAACGATACTATGAAACATACCATAAAATGATAGGTGTGAAAGTATGCGTGTAAACTACATTTGATATCTTTAAAGGAAAAAGCTTGTGGTTCTTTAAAAAGTAGATTGATGGTAATTTATATAAAACATGTAAGCTGTTGTCAGGGAAAATTTTCTTATGCAGTAAAAAGTGTACAATAAAATAATATCTAAAACCCATTAAGGGAAATAAAAATTATTATTGGGTATCGTCTATAGTTGAATTGGTCATTTTAAAAAGGAGTCATCTCCATTTTTGAAAATTTTTCATGAGAAGCAAAAAATTATAACTCGCCTTCATGCATTATTAATTAGACTAAATTTAGTATTTATTATGTTTATAAGGTATCAATCCTGATGCAAAAATATAATTTGTTACTATTTTTTTAAACTTGGGGGACCCATAAAAGTTGGAGAAAAGTGGAGAAGAGTTTTTGAAAAGTGGAGATGACATCTTTTCAAAATGACCGATTCAATTTCATTACGGCTTACACATTATTGCAGATTGTGCCTCTCATTAAGTTTTATTATCATTCCACCACTTAACTGAAAGGGAGTTAATATGCTGTTATAATTTTGAATGACCACATGGGAGCAGTGGATTTGCAAGATTGTGCCTCCTAAGTTCATTGGAAGTTTATTGAAACGATATAAATTTCTTTTAAATATACTCATAATAATATAAACTATAGGTCAGGAATTAAACAATTAAATCACACTATAATAAGGAAAAGTTCATAAATACATAAGAGAGGGAAAATAATTCCATAATTTTCTAAAATTGCCATTACATAACTCTTAGACTACCTGTTATATACTGAAATGAATGAGAATCTTGATTTTTCATTAAATATACGGAATATTTAATGAAAAATAGATACAACGAAATGTTGCGGGTTTAATAAAAACGTAATGGATTATAGCAGCGGTTCCCAACCGGTAGGTCGGGGAAGGGTTACAGGTGGGTCGCGACTCGATCCTAAAACTATCAGAAACCATCGAATAAACCATCAGAAAAGATAAGAAAAAGTGCTTATATTTTGTCAACCATTTTCAAATCAGAACGCAAATTGTTTATCAATAATCAATATATATCTTCAAAAAAGCATATATATATATATATATATATATATATATATATATATATATTTGCAATATTTGACGGTAAATTATGTATGCATAAGGAAGGGATACGATACAAAAAAGTTTTTTTACTCCACCATGGACCGACGGACCGTGGAGGTAATCCGATAAGGAAAGGTGGGTTGCCAGCTGAAAAAGGTTGAGAACCACTGGATTATAGGAAAAAAATAAAATATGCCAACAGAAAATCTAAACCTGCCTTAATGGTGAACTCCGTGAATAGAAACTGATATACGAGAGTAGTATTATACTCTTCAACCTCTGTCTGAAATGGTCACAGATAATTAAACTGCGATTTTAAGATTTTAAATTATATTTCTCGTTTTCTACAAATCAGAAAAAATAACAGAATTACAGGAAAGAAACAGAATTACAGAAAAGAAATCTACTTTTACGTTTGGAAAATAATTACCATTCTTTACAATTATATTGGGGAAATTTTATTTATGTACCACAAAGCGAGAGCAGTATCTGTTGCCTGCATTATTCCGAATACTTTCTGCTAAGAGATCGTGTCAGCACCAATTCCTACTGTCAATGGAACTAACTTTTGGCAGAATGTTCCTACTGTAGAACAATAAAACTCAATTTCACTACAGAACAGAATTTATTGACTGTTAAATCTACATATTAAAAAATTTATACTGCAAAAAAAAAAAAAATGGAATAATACTTTAGCCCCCACCTTGATCCAAGAGATCCATGTCTTCTACAAGGAATTTCAATGCAGCATTCAATAAATACTACTTTATTTATACAATTTATATTTACTCTCATGTTTATATAGCAGTTAATTTGATGTTTTGGGGGAGTCTCCTTAGAGATAAGTGTTTTTTTCTATATATAGGATCTTAATTGGATCCTATATATAGAAAAGAACATAAGCACATGATTATCCTGTTTTCATCTTAAATATAATCTGATTGACCTGTCTATGGTTCTTCTATTTAATTTAAATAAGCATATTTTTGTGAGAGAAAAAATTTACTACGTGTACCCGTAAAAACAGCTTTCAAATGATTTTGATCATTTTCACCTCCCCCTTGAAATTAAAGTATTTCAAATCTTGAAAATAAAAATCTAATATACTCTTATGTATTGAAACTCTTGCATTCAAAGCAATTTATTTGAATAACTTATTTTTAAAGTCTATATTCAATTGGTCAAACATTCTTATTTTTTGTATATATGACCCAACTTAGGTTTCTAATCATTTTGTGCCTCACTTTACATATTTTTAATCTTAGTAAATATAAACTAATTTATTGCTCTGTTTTAAGAGGAGATAATTTAAATGAGCATATTTTAAGTGGGTGAAATAGCTTTCTATTTGTGTAACAAAAAAAAGAAAGGTTATAAATGGTTATCATCTTTTTCCCTTGGAGAGGATATACTTTGAATATAGAATGTATAATATAATTTACCCTTCTGTTATAAATGCAGTTTATTTGAATGAGCTTATTTTCAGTGAGAAGCAAACCTTTCTGTTTGGGAGCAAACCATGGAGGGTTACGTATATGGTTTATATCATTTCCGCTTCATACCTTACATTAATTACCTTGAATCTTGTAATACCCCTCCTTTTTAACAGCCGATTATGTGAATGAGGTATACTGATGGAATGTATTTTAAAGGAAAAGCCTTCAAATGTGTGGACATTTAGTGTTAGATTAGACACAATTTCCTAATAATTTTTATTATACTTCAGGGATTACGTATTTTAGCCAGTGTAAATGTAATTTACATTCCAGTTTTATTTTAATTTTTATTAGCATTCTTTTTATATGACTGCATGCTATAAAAGTCAATCTCTCCATTATGCGCCATTATAGGACGCAATTTTGCTGTTTGTCTGCAGATCAATATTTTATTCGAATTCGGAAAATAAAATTTACAACATATAGATGAACTGGAATAAATTAAGAAGCGATTTCGTTTTGAGACCTTGAATTTAATATACAGTCACAGTTGTAATTTAATGTTTTTGTACACACACTAATTTGCTTTTCAAAATTAAAATGGTCAAAACACATGTTTGGTCAACAGCGTACCGTGTTCACCCGTTATGCTATCGCAAAAGGGTTGTATGATGATTCCTGACGATGTTTTCTAAACAATCAGAACTTCGCTACCATAGATTTTTCTTCGTATCACCGAAGCTCATAATTTGAATGTACAATAACTGGGTGTGAGCACTCGGATATTTTGTGAGTTGGGGGGGGGGGCACGTACATGTACACTCAGCCCCCAGTAATCTGGGTGGATTAATTCATGGGTGTGAATGAAAAAAACTCGAAAAATAAGGGCAATCCAAGAATCGTGCAGCCTACCTTAATTTTTTTTATTTTAATTGAACTACTGAAGGTATCAAAACAGGTGTTAATTATATCAATGATAAAATTATATGGATTTTTTGCTTTTCATCTCGTGAAAGTCTGTAAAGTGTTATTATAAACTATATTGGCATTATATCTAGCAATTTAAGCTATATTTTTAACCCTTTTCCATTGCGTTGTTACAGATGGTTTATCTACCCTCAAATAACTGGGTTTGATTTTTCCTGTAAAACGTTTTTCTCTGCATAAGGTGTAATGCCCAGGAATAGTTTACTTTAAAAGCATTACAAAAGAGTTAATCAGTTTAACTTGAAGTACAGCCTTTCGCAACATTATTAACATACTTATATCAACAAGCTCATTTTTTTCTGTAGATCAGGCAGCTTTATTATTATATATATATATATATATATATATATGTGTGTGTGTGTGTGTGTGTGTGTGTGTGTGTGTATGTGTATAAGTATATCTATCTATCTATCTATCTATCTATCTATCTATATATATATATATTTATTTATTTATTTATTTATTTATGTGTATGTGTGTGTGCGTGTGTGGACGTGCGTATGTGTGTTTGTGTGTTAGCAAAGCAAAACAATTAAACTGTTTAAATATCTCATGATATGAGTTTTTATTTGCATATTTAAAGTTAGTTGTCTCGAACTGTTAAATTTCTACTAAAAATTCATCTACTTTAAAAAATTAAATCCGTACATTTGTATGCAAATTTATTTTATTCGATGCCATTTAAAATTTACGAAATTTCCAACACTACGATATTTATTCATATGTATCCAAATACTCTCTGTGGAGGCTGATTTTCAGACATATTTCATAATTAAGTAAAACCTTAATGAGTTATGTTAATCTACATGCTACCAGTGTATTTTAATCTAACTATATAGTGAATCATAATGACACTGTCAGACTCGCACCTGACTAATTCTTAATTAGGAAAGATCTGACGAATTTAAGTATGACCGACAGGACCATTCACAACTCAAAGAACTTTTAAAAAGAGGACTATTCCGATACTAAGTGGAATGGACACATCATTTATAATGGTTAAGAAAAAGATCGTTAGCACAGGAAGGGAAACGACGTAAGAATTTGGGGAGCCTAGCGGAGGTGGCCGAAATTCAGGTGAATGCTTAACCGCAGAGAAGCGGGCTGCCGACAAAGGACTGAAAAGATGACTCCCGGTAAGCATGATAGATACTACACGTTGTGAGGTAGAACTTACGAGAATTTTTCAAGGAAGGTGATAAATGAATGAGACAGCACGTTGCGAGGAGCATTACAGACTGAACTTGGATTATGTGTTGACGGAATGAGAGAACGCGGAGAATCGAGAGACTAGGGTCTCAAATTTGGACTGCGTTATGTTCCCGCTCCCTCTATTCTATGTTACAATGGTTATACGGAACGAAACTACTGTATATAATGATCAATGTAAGTAGTTTTAATTAAACAAGATGTACATATGAGTAACTTCTCAATTTATGCTGTAATTCTACGAGACATGTATACATCGGGTCACGACGACACAGCAACACCCATTAGATATCACAGTCTGTTGAACATTTTTTGAGAACGACTTAATACGGAACAAAATAAGGATTACACTTTGTAATTGAAAAATGTAAAATATAAGACTGTATGTGTGGGAAAGGGAGGTATCAAAATTCAGAAATATTTCAGGAGTCCTTCTCCCTTGGTTCCATATTTTGTTCGTTATGAGTCGTAATTAACCCTCAATAAATAGATCTAGTTTCAAAAAACTACTTTCTCACAAAGGTAAATCTCTTGCTTGAGAAAAAATAATTCATTAACAAAAATAAAATAATAATTATAAATAAATATATAAAGTTTTTCAATCCATAGCAGTGATGAAATATTAGTATTTATGGATTTCAGTACGAAAACGTTCCATAGCAGAACAAGTGGTTTCCTTGATTTCTAAGAGAATTTTTCATCCATAGTTTAAGTATAGAACTGTGTCTACAATGAAATGCACTTACAAAAGCAAAGGAGTTCCCTTTTCTCATACGTAAAGAGTATACGTAAAATTACTGCGTCAAATATGGTTATTATAAACTTGCATTAAACAGCACATCTTAAAAGAGCGTTTTCCACACTTTTCAGACAATAATGACACTCCACACTCATAGACATGAACTTATTGTATGCTCTCAATCACTTGAATACCCTTTTTTTCTACTATTACATGCAATTTACACACTGTTACCTTTATATACATATGACAATTGCGAGATTTTCTTTTTCCCATTCCAGCAAACATACAACTGAAAAATTTTAGATTCGGGAATAAATATAAAGTACAAACTACAATAGTTAGTTGCAAATACAGTAAAACAGAGAAAACTTGTAATATAAGATTTTGAGAGACAATATGTGCACGTCATTCCCGTTAAAATACATGCTGTATAAAGGGTTTTATTATAGTTCATATCTCGACTCTATAACTTTGGAACACGCAGAATTGCTGTCCTACGAAACGGTTAAAATTGTTCATTCCGATTCCTTAGGCCCTTCTATTGGCTTTTTTGACGCAGTAATTTTACGTATACTCTTCTATTGGCTTTTTTGACATATCTCGACTCTATAACTTTGGAACACGCAGCAGAATTGCTGTCCTACGGAATGGTTAAAATGGTTCATTCCGATTCCTTAGACCCTAAAACTAAATAGATACACCGCTAGAGAAGTGAAAGTAGATTTATTCATCAAACACGCGTAATTCAGCAAAGAATCCCGCTATTTTCTGAGATAAAATTTTCCTGGCCAAACAAACATTACGCAGTCGCGTAATCACAGTTAACATAACACTGTTTGTTTCCCCCCCCCCCTCCTGTTCCCTCCACCGCACACAAATCACATTTATCCCTCGCTTTTGCAAAAGTGTTGCGTCTGCAAACGAATAGTGTCACACCTTGTTCTCCCGGATGAACCTTCTAATCAACCTCTGACATTACACTCCGACAATTAGCCTTTCAATAAATCAGACGCCCGCTCCGGAAAACACTTCATCGATTCTAAATTTGCTGCACCCCCTGCCAACCTAAACAACATTATTCATCAACCAGTGGGATGCCTTTATTCCGTCGCCGGCATCTGATTGCCAGTTCCTTCGAGGGAGGCTGGAGGGGGTGAAGAGGGGGGCGGGGGCGAACACGGTTCCAGGTTAGGATCCAGTTTGAAAACCGGACAAGTTACGCCGATGACTGATGAGCAGTGGGCAGTTCCGCAACAAGGCTCTGGACCACCCTTCCGCTGTCGGGCGATTTGCTGACCGATGCCATTCCCGACTACCTATTAGTCTCTAACCCCCCTCCATCCCACTCGAACAGGTGCTTGCTGACGTTTGGTTGCGTGAATCAGACGATCCCCTGGCTGTTTTCTCGTTCTTCCCTTTCCATCCTCCCCCTTCTCCCATCTACTCCACAATTGCGTTCTTTCAGAGGGAGGGATTGGGATCCCTTCTAACGAGGGATGAGATCTTTTCGGGACGCTTTTTCTTTTCCTGCAGTGGGAGCACCACAAAAGCAAGTCGGGGTTGCTGTAATTGAAAATGGTTTTGAAGTGGCGCCAAATTGAAGCCTGTGAGGAAACTTCATTCAGTCGGAAAAATTGTTCGAGCTATAGATAGACGACTAAATTACATATCGCGTAATAGCTTCATGCTAATGTGCACAAATAAAAAAAAAGGAAAAAGATAAGAAAAAAAATTTTATTTTCAGCTCTTTTATAAGCGCTTTATTTTAAAAAAAATATTTTTTAAGAAATGGATTTGAAAATTAATATTATGAGCTGGGAAACTGAATTCAGTAACCAATTCTGATATGAATAAATGTCGATGGTTATGACTGTTATTACTTGCCATTGATTTTAATTAGTAATACCTACTGAATACTAATGATATTTAAATAATAATATTAATGACAACAAAGTTGATTTATAATTGCTTTAATTAATAATAAAAGAATTAGACTTTATTGATAATAACTAAAGAACTGTATATAAAAATAATAATGAAAATTACTATTAGAATACCAATATTGTAATATTATAATTACGAGTACAGTCGAACCCCATTATAACGAACTTCAAGGGACCAAAGATTTTGTTTGCTTTATCCTAAATAACTAAAGAATATAATAACTAAAGAACTGTATATAAAAATAATAAGGAAAATTGCTATTAGAATACCAATATTGTAATATTATATTTACGAGTACAGTCAAATCCCATTATAACGAACTTGAAGGGACCAAAGGTTTTGTTTGCTTTATCCGGTGGTTTGTATTTATCCGAATCGTTAAGACAAATGCTAGAGGTCACAAAATAACTCATTAGTTGCAATGTGTTGCAATGTGTATTCAATAAGGATGTATTAAAATAATGATAAAATCTATTAAAAATGATCATTAATGAATTAAATCGACTAAAATCGATTACATTAAACTGACACAATACTAATTAAATTGCGTACAATAGGAAAATCGGGGGACCAAAATTTTCGTTTGTTATAACCGGGAGTTCGTTATATACCGAGTTTGACTGTAGATGATTATATAAAAGCAAATGCAAGCATTTATACTTGAATCTCGGGCTTGTGGCGGCCCTGTGGTACAGCGCGCTGGTTTTCAGTACTAAGGGTCCTCAGATCGAATCCCGGCATTGCGCCACGAAAAATGCCTCCGTTCGTGTCGTCCCTTCATAGGGGGCAATGCTGTCCACCTGTACGGTTCCCTCATAATAAAATGGACAGAAAAACTGCGGCGTATTTCAGGCGAATATTTGATTACAAGTGCCTCCGTATTGGGAAAAAAAAAACTTGAATCTCAAGAACATTTATACTTGACTTTGTAGCGAAAATTTGTAATTTTTGTTATAACAGTTTGGACCAATACAGAAACGATAAGGTTACTGGTACAAAAGTTTTGCCTTTACTTTGACGAAATGCATAAACACAGTTATAAAAATATATATGAGGTCCTATCAACTGAAGCTTCTTTATTTTTCTCCCCTGCTATTTATCAACCTCCTTCCCTTAATCTTTGAAAGAGAATTATCTGTTATTCGCAAACTAAGAAATACTATTTTTTCATTCTTCCCAAAGAGAGAGAAAAACAATCAATAACTGTATCTGCAAGCAATACTATTTATTCATAACTTTACGTGAAAAAGGTGAAAAAGTTAAAATTTTATTATTTTGTTACCCGTTACATTTTACTTCCTGCAACTCTATTGTTCTGTTGGAAACTAGACGGATAGTAAAGAAATGAATGACACCTTTTCCATAATCATACTCTCCCTTTTTTATAATTTATTTTTTAAATAAAAGATAGAATTTACGGATAAAAAAAATACCGGTACCATCGCATTTTGTTAGTTATGCTTTCAAAGTTGTAACAGTTTTATTAAAGTGTTTGAATTTAATTTTTTAAAACATAATTTATATATATATATATATATATATATATATTTATATATATATATATATATATATATATATATATATATATATATATATATATATATATATATATATATATATATATATATATATATATATATATATATATATATCGGAGTCTCGATCTATCGTTTTTCAAGGGACCGAATGAACTGAACGATAAATGCGGGAACATAACAAAGCAATATGATCGTCGGGACTAGGTGAAATGAACGACACGTAACGATGATTCAGAGAAAACGATGATTCAGAGAACGATCGGTCGAGATTCCACTGTATATATATATATATATATATATATATATATATATATGTGTGTGTGTGTGTGTGTGTGTGTGTGTGTACATATACACTGACGGGCAAAAAAACTGGTACAGGCGTGCGTATGCAAATAATGTAGATGTGTAACCAATCAGCGTAACGCTATGCGGTCGGCAGCGCCTATATAAGACAATTGTCTGCGATGCTGTTAGATCGGTTCCTGCTGCTACAATGGCAGGTTATCACGACTTATGTGACTTTGAACGTGGCTTTATAGTCGGCGCATAAGAGATGGGATATAGCATCTCCAAGGTTGCAATGCAATTTGGATTTTCAAGCATGACCATTTCACGAGTGTACCATGAATATCAGATCAGTTAAAACATCAAATCTCCGACAGCGGTGCGGCCGGAAAAAGACCTTGAAAGAACGGGACCGTCGACGACTGACGACAATCCTATAACGAGATGGACTCGCAACCTTCCTCAAATTGCTGCAGATTTCAATGCTGCGGCATCAACAAGTGTGAGCGTGCGAATTGTTCTATGGACCGCCATTGATATGGGCTTTCGGAGGCGCAGGCCCACTCGTGTATAGTTGTTGACTGCACAGCACAAAGCTTTATGCCTCTCCTGGCCCCTTCAACCCCTCCATTGAACTGTTCATGACTGGAAACACGTTGCCTAGTCTGACGAGTTTCGTTTCCAGTTGTATCGGGCGGATGGACGTGTAAGGGTATGGAGACAACCCCTTGAATCCATGATCCGTTCATGTCAACAGGGGAATGTTCAAGCTGGTGGAGCCTCTGTGATGACATGGGGCGTCTGCAGTTTATGTGATATGGGCCCCTCATACATCTAGAGACGAGTCTGACAGGTGACGGGTATAAAAAAAATCCTGTCCGATCAGCTACACCCATTCATGTCCATTGTGCATTCCGACGGACTTTGACAATTCCAGCAGGACAATGTGGCACCCCACGCGTCGAGAGTTGCTAACGAGTGGCTCCAGGGTAACTCTTCTGTCTTTGGACACTTCCACTGGCCACCTAAATCCCCAGACATGAACATTATTGAGCATATTTCGGATGCCTTGCGACGTGTTTTTCAGAAGAGATCTCCACCCCCTCGCACTCCTATGGATTTCTGGATTGCTCTGCAGGATTCATAGTGGGACTTGCTTCCAGGATACCTCCAGACATTAGCCGAATCTATGCCAAGTCGTGTTGTGACACTTCTGCGTGCTCGTGGGGGCCCTACACGATGTTTGACAGGTGTACCAGTAGCCCTGCAGTGTATGTATATATATATATATATATATATATATATATATATATATATATATATATATATATATATATATATATATATATATATATATATATATATAACAAACAGAATTCCTGATGCAGTTAATTCAACGTTTACAGTTAGAACTCAGTATTAATATCATCTATAAACAGTTAGCATGCTCATTTTATACGGAAACACAATGTCCAGTTTTCCGCTTTCAAAACAGTTTTTCATAACATATGAGGCTTCATAACATATGATGACAAAAATCATCATTGTGCAAAAGTTAATTTTCTGCTTGAAGCACTATAATTATATTCCCACTCGTATATATACTTGGTAGCAAAATTATAATATGATTACGAAGAAATTTACAAATTGCATAATTTACCTTTCGAAATAATTGTTTCACTACGTCTAAAATACAGAAAATCATAATGATCAAAATGCTCAGTGTAAATTGTAATATATATATATATATATATATATATATATATATATCGTTATAGCGCAAGTCTAATTTTTAAAGACAATAATTATATTTTTGCCATGAATAAAAGTTTTATTATTTACACTATGGGAATGAATAAAAAAGTTTCAATTCAGTCATTTGATTAGAGTATACAAGGAGATTATTTAGAGTCATGAATTTTGGAGTCCGTTTGAAATATTCATCCAATTCTGCTTCCCTTTTTTTAGAATTACGTAAAGCGCCATAGATCCGAAAGCGCACAAAGATGCATCTCATCGCTCTTTCGAAAAGTTCTCTTTTCGCCAAAACATGCGCCAGCAACAGATTCTGGCAACCTCACCCAGCCTCCCATTCCAGTTAGTCATTGTCACTGGTAACAGTTTGTTCTGTTGCGTCCCATCGTTAAAAGTTGCGATTGCAGAGGAAGGCGGTGCCAGTGGGCGGGAATTAGCGACACAATGATTTAGCGACAATTGCAAAAACTTTGTACTGGCATCATTCACTTCCACTGGAATTTGTACGAAGGGTGTTGTGTTGATGATGATGAGGAAGATGCTGAATGTTTCTTTTCTTCCCGGAGCTCTGAGACAGGAAGGGTGATGTCTCAACTCTTTCTTGATTTAGGACAGACTTTGTGAAAGGGTTTAAAATATGTATCGCAGAAAGAAGAGTCCCTATGAATTAGACAAATGAGATTTCTAGATAATTCTCTTGATATAAGTTTTGAATGGAGTCGCAGTGTCATGAATTCGCAATCAATCAAAAGCGGCAAAGAAAGATTTTTGGAAATAACTTCTTTAATATTTTACTCGGGGTTTTCTCATCTTGTTTAACCATTATTTAACCATCTTGTATTTATGAAAATACGGTGAAGGGAAGAAAGAGGAGATAGAACATTGGGATGGTTTTAAGAAAATTTATCGGTTATGTAACTAACTTTCTTTATAATGTAGTCTATATAAAAGCCTAATTTGAAGATACAGCTGAAGCAGAATGATATTTTCTCCTTTTAGGCTACAAGTATGTCTAGAAAAACCGTATTAAAGATCTTTGATTGAAGATAGTGAAATGAAATTTAAAGATCATTAACTTTTAAACATTTAGTCACTATTCGAAGAAAAATACCGTATTTACTTGTGTATATGCCACGTGGGCTTGTAAAAGCCGCACCTGAATTTTGAGACAACATTTGGGGTACTTTTTTTTCTGAATTCCGTTGTAGACGGAAAGTAGCATCGTTCTGCGAAATGTAGCAATGTTGTACATTCCTTAGATTTCAATGCTCGCCTAACAATATCAGGTACAGCCTTAGCTGATGGTGGTGAAACTACAATGCAAAAAAGATGATTGTATATATACTAGTACACTTAGGAATTATTTCGCACGAAGACAAACTCTTAGGAACTCAAAAGAATTTTATTAAATAGTACTAAGGTATAATAAATACAAACAATATTTACAATACATCGAATAGCCGTGGGCATGATGCGGTGTAATAGGTTGTAAGGTATATAGATACTAATGTTTTATGGTTGTAAAGTGTTCTAAACTTATGGGTGTTTACTGTATTTAATTTTAAAATTCCGTGTATAAGCCACACCCCATTTTTACCGCCTTATTGTATGGAAAAGTGCGGCCTATACACGCGTAAATACGGTATGTACTGAAGAAAACCAAGTTCAGGCAAGAAATACGCTTTAATGTCCTCCTATCATGGATGAAACGACAACACAAGGTACTAAGCTATGGCCTTCCTTTGAACAGTTTTCAGCCCTCTGTTTTATTTTTCAGAAGAAGGAATACAGGTCTCTCCAGTTGGAATCTGACTTTCGCTTTTTTAATCATTGTTTATACAATCAGACAAACTCCGTTTAGACCTTCTCCTTGTCTAGTGGCAAATAAGTTCACGCGTGAAAATTTTATAAATTGTGCAAATAGTGACCCATCTACAAATAAGCCTAGCAAACTACATTCTGATGATTTTAATAAATTTTTAACATTTTCATTTTCTTTATATGGTTCAGATTTGTACATTCCCTAGAATTCACTTACTTTGACTCGTGCAAAAAATTTTCCTGTGCACTCGTCTTTGAAAAAAGGTTTAATGAGCAAAGTTTCATTGATTCTAGTAAATATCTTAATGCCTGAACCGTATGTGAAATTTAAATAGATAATGACCTTGTATTGTGAAAACTTGTTGTTCTTTTTATTAGACATGATCCTTTGACATATGTTCTTAGACACTTAAGACAATCGGCAAAAACAAGTTTTGGAGTCTCCAGGTTTTCCATTCTCACTGTTGATTTTTGACTCATTAGCGGAGAAATTTTGAAATTTTTTTTTCAGATTTCTGAATCCAAAATTTCAAAGAAAGATGGCTGTAATGATTCTTTTCTGATGGCTATATTTTTTTAGAATTTTACGGACGTAAATCCTTAGGTGCAGCTTTGATGATAGTTATACGCTAGAAATTCTTCAATATTTACCGAAAAAGATATTCCTTAAAAAATTAAAAAATAAACCTTTAAAATAAAATCTTTAAAAGGAATTTTTATAGATTTAAATTAAATTTTTCACGTGAAACATAAAAAAAGGAATACTAGAAATAGCTCAACAAAAATATAAAGTCTGTAGCTTTGCATACTTTTCCCTTTTTCTCAACTCAAAAAATTTAATTTTGTTAAAAACATGACTGGTTAATTCAGTGCGTGGAACTTCGACCGGGTATGAAGATAATGTTAGGTTTCAGTTAATTCTCCGGAAATGTGCTAGCTGTTCCCTCATGTAGATATATGTAAATAAGTTTGTAGTTTATTGTAATAAAGTGATTGGATTTGAACATGTGGGTACGGTATTTTCTACGCTGCGGTAGCAATGAGATATCCTGGGTATAGAATGTAAGTGTGGTAAAAAGAACCTTTAAGTTTCACATACGTGTTAACCTATAGGAGAGTTGTACAGTACTTTATATAATTTTGTAAATGAAGCGAGGTTTCTCTACAATGAACCAACATATAGATAAGATGTCACAACATTAGCCATCCCTGTAGAACAAGCGTGTCAAACGGCTGACATGGGCCAAATAAACAAGGTTTAAGATCATATGGGCCGCAATATATATACATATATACATACATACACATATATATATATATATATATATGTGTGTGTGTGTGTGTATATGTATATATATATATATATATATATATATATGTGTATATATGTATATATATGTATATATATGCATGTATACACACACATATATACATATATACATACATACATACTTACTTACACACACACACACACACACATATATATATATATATATATATATATATATATATATATACAGTGGACGCTCGTTAATTCGAACTCAAAGGTTCTCAGGAAATTGTTCGAATTATTCGATGTTAAGTGAAAATATGTAACTTTAAAAGTGTATCACTGAAGAAGGAAAATCTCCTTGTATCTATAACCCCGAAACTATATTATACTATATTATCTAAAATTAAACATATTAAAAAGCAATACAGGCTTACCTTAATCAGAAAACGACGCAGAAGATATGCAGTAGAAAGTAAACTTTAATAAAAAATATGAATTACACTTTTGGGAAAAACTGTAAAATGGATGTTTGGTTTTGTTTATGATGCCTACATTATTCAGCCAGCTTCTCGATTTGAAGTAAACATTTCAATTCATTTTCAGAGGAAGGTTCCATCTGAATAAATGTTTTCAGAGTTTTTATAGTCCATTATGGCTTGATCATTAGGGCAGTCTCTGCATTCTCTTCTGATTTCGTTAAGGTATATTCTATTTCATCTTCTCGGATAGTTTTTATTATGTCATCGTCGTTCAGTTTTCCACAGACTTCCACGTCTTCATCTACCCTTACATAATCAGAAAAAATAACGTTATCGCAGTTAAATTTTTTGAGTTCATGAAAATCTGTATCAATATCGTTACATTTTTCGATAGGATTGTTCTCTTCAGCGTGCATGAATTAAGCAGGGTGAAAGCAATTACTAATTTTTCTTTCTTTAACATCATCTCATGCGGCGCATAAATCATTTATAGCTGTCAGCAGAGTAATGTCGTAATTTTCGCCACAATCTAAAGAAAAATTGATTTTTTTTAAGAGTCTGTAAAGATAATTTGTTTTAAGATTCTGGATGATTCCTTGATCCAATAGCACCCTTTACATGTACGCTCTTTCGCGAGTTCTTGGAGCGTACGGGATTGCGCGAGGGAAAACTTGCAGTACGCTCCAGAGCAGATTTCCTTTCCTCTCCGGCACCTTCACACGTGCACTCAATCGCAGGGGATTGTGGATTCACGCGAGAAGAGCTTACGTGTGAAGGGCGCTATTGCTTATAGCTTCGCAGTTGTGTTTGGTGGCAAATTTTCAACCTGTATGGAACTCAGTTCTGGAAGGTTATTGTGGCAGGTTGCGTTATCCACAAATTAGAGAATTTTACGCTTTCGCATCGAAAACTGCTTATCTTTTCCTTTTAACCAGTTACTGAAGATGTCTTGTGTCATCCATGCTTTTGTATTGGATGCTTAACCAACTGGCAGTGTTTTAATTTCTTTAAGACTTCGTGGATTCTTGGACTTTCCAGTCACTAGCAATTTAAGCTTTTCGCTCCCATCCATATTAGCACAAACTAAAGCTGTAATCCTCTCTTTACTGCTTTTACCTCCTACGCAAGCATAAAAGCTCCTTTAAAATGTAATGTCTTGTTTGGCAGGAGTTTATAATAAAATGCAGTTTCGTCCACATTAAAAATATCTTTCGGCAGATAAGTAGAGAAAAGCCCTATCAGTTTCTTACCGAAATTAGTGCATACGTCTTTGTTTACATCAGAGCTTTGGCCACATACAGTTTGATAAGAAATATTGTGCCTTGACTTAAATCGAAAAAGCCGAATGCACTGCATTTAAAATCTTCAACACCCATTCGACTTGCCAATTCACCAGCCTTCGTCTGCACTAGGGGTCCATTTATCGGAAAATTTCGAGATCTAACATCCTGGAATTATAGCAGTAGAGCTTTTTCTAGATCTTCTTGGGATGCATTTCTCATGCGTTTCCTTCCTCTAGTAAATTTTGATTTTTCCCATGAATCTAAAATTGACTCCTTGTTTTTCAAATGACAAGGTATTTTTTTTTTAATTTCATAGTCAGCTGCTAACTTTGTTGTACATTCGCCATTCTCTACTTTCTTTAAAATGTCTACCTTTGTCTCCAAAGTTAGGGATTTGTACTTTCCACGTGTAGACATCCTGAATTTTTACACGTTCACACCACACACTGGGGAAATAAAACTAGATCACATTAACTCGTCTGCACTGCAGGCATAACTGACGTAGCTTCATAGAACCTGTAGTAAAGACTGGTTTTTCTGAAATTCTAAGAAAATCGATGCAAATAACAAAAAATCGCTTTGTCCGTTAAGCACTGATAAGAAGGACAATAGCCACTAACGTTTAGCGGAAATGCAATAGTCTAGGAATGCAGGCATGTGCCTCTTTACACCGAAAAGAAATACAGATGATTTTGACACACAAAATAATAAATACAGTGTGTATTTTCTTATTTTTTTGTCAAATTTTTAGTTTGAATTAACCGAAGTGATAAAAATTTAGTTCGAATTAATGAGATATTTTTAACATTAATTCCAATACAAGTTTTTAGTGACCTTTGGTTTAGTTCGAATTAACCGAAAGTTCGATTTAACCGAGTTCTAATTAATGAGCGTCCACTGTATATAAATAAATAAATAAATATAAATATATATATATATATATATATATATATATATATATATATATATATATATATATATGTATATATACATATTTATTTATATACATATATACATATATATGTATATTCATATATACACAGACACACACACATACACACATATATATATATAAATATATATATATATATATATATATATATATATATATATATATATATATATATATATATATATATATATATATATATATATATATATATATATATATATATATAATTGTTTTTAAAAATTTAAAAACAATTTTCGTAGAAACATAGGTTTATTTCGAAAAGTATAGTATAAAACACAAACAAGAACAACAATAATATTGTTTTCTTCCTGACAATTTTTTTTCTTGAATATTAGCTTACCAGACACTGAATAATCGCACAAATTAATTAGCTTTTCCCGAAAGCGAACTAGAACCTTTTTTACACTCACCAAACAAATAATTTTACAAGACTACTTACTGACCAGACTACTGGTCTCGAATGGGGTAGTCGGTTGCTAAAATATTTACTGCTAGTGGAAGGGGGGGGGGAGAGGTGCGCCTGTGCGTAAGGTGCATATGGTGACACAAAATTTATATACCTTTATAATGGCCAGGCCTGGGCCGCACAAATAATTGTTGAGGGCCGCGAGTTTGACATGCCGGCTGTAATAGGCAATAAGAAGTTCTTTGGCATCGCCCTTCTATTTTAAAAGAATCCTCACTTTCACAGCTGTTTAGTTTCTATAACAGCTTTATTTTCTGTGCAATAGATTAAACATTAATTCCCATGATTTTTGCTCAGAATAATGAAAATCCTACTCGGCACGCTCACACAAATCCTACTCGGTTGCTCTGGAAAGATCAAAAACTTAAAGAACTTGCTACCTTTTTATAATAAAATACTCCTTTCGTTTATTAGGAAGGCCTTATAATTTCTTTAAGAGAATAAAGTCATTCTTTTTCGGCATCAAAAACCTAGTACTGGCTTACCTACTGTTCTGCTTTTTGAGAATAGACATATCGACAATCTGATGCGTATGTAAATCTATGAATTAACTAAACACAATAAAAAATAGCAAAATAGAAGAATTTTGGTTCATGTAGAAAAATCTCCATGAAAGGTGAAAATTAAACATTT
Source organism: Dolomedes plantarius (assembly GCA_907164885.2). Taxonomy (NCBI): domain Eukaryota; kingdom Metazoa; phylum Arthropoda; class Arachnida; order Araneae; family Dolomedidae; genus Dolomedes; species Dolomedes plantarius. The sequence goes on from OU015495.1 coordinate 103,145,496, forward strand.
GAAAAATAAACATTTGAGCATAAATGAAAATGTAGTATCAGTATTTTATATTTAAATGACAAAAATCGCATGCTTCCCTGGGGATTTCATTGAAATTTTGTGATACATTGCCAGGTATGTCAGTTCAATTCTTTACTGCGTATGCGATGATGTACCTTGTTGTACATCAGAGCTTTGCACATACCTCTAAATAAATATTTTTTTTTAATTTTCTTTCTTTAAAATAATACACCTAAATATACTTGCAATGTATCAACAGAATTTTTTTAATGAGTTTTTCTGTTCTATTTTCATTCAGGCTCTTAACATGCCGCAAAAATTCTTTTACTTGAATCTGAAAAGATAATCTGAAAACAAATTGGCCTCTGATGTGATTAAAAATTTTATAAATAAAAAAGTTATAATTTCTGTGAACATTTGTAAAAATAAATATGTAAACAGAGATATTGCTGAGTCAGATATATTAAAAACTTAATGTACATTGAATTTTAAATTCATCCAAACAAATTTTCAAATAACTGTATATTTTATATGATTATATAATGACTCGGATGAGGTAAAAAATAATCAAAAACTGCATATAAATTTTAAAAAATATAAAATTTTGTTTCCCTGCCCTCCTTAATCTAAATACATTGGGTGTTTAAGAATCAAATTTAATTTCTTTCTTCAATTTCATTTACCGCATTCGATAGTTTCTTTTTATCAGGCATGACTTTCATTTTCTTCCCCTTCTGAAAGATTAATCCTCCTTAAGACTAATTTACATAAAATTTCTAGCGATTGTATTTATTTTTTCTTATATAAATAAACATACGAACATTGATTTAGTATGAAGTTTAGTCACTATGCATTCATATCGCAAGACATCATAATATACTCAATTATATACCTAGATATCAGAAACCATTCAACCATATTTATCAAGGCAAAAACGCATTATTCTGCTAAAAGTCATTTTTATTTTGTCTTCTCACTCAAATTTAAATTCACATTTTTTTTAATTCACTTTTAAAGATCTAGGCTGATTTGAAGAATGGAAATTTGTCCTCTGTTGGACAGTTCATCTGACCAATATTCTATGAATCCATACCTGCTGACTATTTCCCCATTATATTTTGTTATTTTTTTAAATAACACTAAAATATAAACTATTTTCAATGATAAAAATAGCATCATGAATTTAAAAATTTATCTATCTTTAAATTCTAGTAATTTTACTCAGCATTAATGTCTTGTTAGATCGCAAAATGCATAATTTATCAATTAATCGAATCAAATACCCATTTACTTAAAAATATGTATCTACTCTAAATCGATTTTTTTTATTTCTCTGCAAAATACTCTCGAGATTGAAATATCACTTAAACATTAAAGTTTTCTGAAATATTCCATTTACAAAGCGCATTAACAAAATAAACAAATTTTTCCATCTATTTACAAGTTTTAATTTTTTATTTTTTACAACTTTAAAGAAACTTTATACATTTATTTCCGGAATCTTAGAAGTATTTGAAAAATAATCAGCAGTTTAAATGCAAATGAAGTTGGACCAAACATTATTTATTTTTCAAAACTCTTCTGATTTTTTTTTTGTGTGTGTTGTGAAAATGTGTTTCTGTTGGCATTTTATTAAGATCTCTTATGTTCAAATGTCATTACTACCTTTAAATTCATTTTTAATTCGATAAAAAAAATTAAAGTTTACTTACGGTCGGAACTCCTAAATTAATCACAACAAAAAAAAACAGCTGCACGCTAATTCAAAAACTGCTACAATGTTCAAAAATCAGCAGTATTTTTATATTTGTTGAATTATTGAGGTTGATTTTCTGAATACTTCTCATAGAAATATCTGAAATAAATAAAAAAAATCTTAACGATGTCTCCCTTTTTATCGCTCTTTAATTTCAAATTACTTATGACTCATCATGTTTCAGTTTTTTAAAACAAACTTTGAACATCTTTGAAAGAAGCAATGAAAAAGACGTCCTTGACTGTTTTTAACGGCCGAGCGTTTTGAAACTTTGCCATGAAAAAGCAAAATATAACTTACCGAAATCTAGTTTAAATGAAATCATGAATGTTTTTCCCCCTCTTCTGGAATTTCTGAAGCAAATTAGATTTTCAGTGTGTTCAGGATCACAAGTGTATATAAGCACAAGCATTTTTTTCTTAATGTTTAAGCTGTATGCTAGGTTTAAGAAATCGTCAATTTAGAGCTAACGTTTATGATTTGATCTCAAAAGTAAGCTCGCTCGAAAAAAGTTACATTTTTGATAGCTTTCTTCAAATTTTTAAATGTTTAAAGTAAAATAAAAAAACAAATCTTCAAACTTTGCACGCGTAATGAAGATATATAAGATTTCTTATAACCACACAAAAAAAATTAACGAAGTAATGTGCTTCAAACTTGATGAGAGATACTAACTCAGTCAAAGATCTAAGTACCTTTGACTTAGCAAATTATCCTTCATTACAACATCAGTTAATGCGTATTTGAAACTGGAATATTTTTTCAAAGTAACAAATCTGGAACCCTTTCGGTCATCCACATTTTTAGAGGATTACTTAACGAAAGAAACTCATTTCAGTATTGCATCGTAATTAAGGTTTATTTTTAGGATATGAAAAAGTCAACACATACGATTTATAAATTATTAAAATTATCTGTTTCTTATTATTTTAGGCTCTGGTTCGGCTTTCAGGTGAGTATCAGTCAATCGCCCAGATCTCCAGTCAACATGCTTGGCATTTTCCTTCCGATATTTTTCTAATAAGATATTAAAAAATGCTTGTTTTTTTAATTCCGTTTTCTGCATTTGACATTTTTTTTAAAAATCAATTGTGCGTGCTTTTCAAACTTCTTTTAACTTTAAAAAAATCAATCTTGTATAGATAGAAATCAGTAGCTTAAGTCCTTGTACAAAAATTATAAAGATTACTGAACGAGGATTTTACCTGTACTTTGTTGCCTGCATTTTATGATTTTATTATTTTAAGAGGTTGCTTGTAAATACTATCAGTTGAGTAGTCTCGGTTTAGTGCTTGGTATATAAATAAATCCAACAAAAGTTCCTAATATTATTGGATATTAATAAAATAATTTGTCAGTAATACGAGTTTCGAAAGAGTTGTGAGAACCTAATCTGTTATCTTGCAATACACAAAATTGTGCTACCCAATGGGACATAGTATTTCTGACTACTTAATAGCAGTTATTTATTAGACTTTGCTGTGGCGTAAATTCGAAAGACTCGTGACAGGGTTTTTAAAATATCAGCTTATTTGTCCGAAAAGCTTTTTCGTCTTTATCTCAATACAGTAGGCTAAACGGACGATCACCCTTGATTAAAAAGTAAAAGGTCCATGTTTGATTCCCTTGTAAGATTTGCTGCTTTAAGGTATCCGACTACGTTGAAAACATCGATTTTGACGAAAATTCCGAGATTTTTTTTATTCCATTTTTTAAAGACTGTAAATTTGCCTTTCTAAATCAACTTTTATTTTTTTGATACGATCATTAGAAAGAAAATTAGAGCGATTTAAAGGTCAACAGCAGCTATGAATTTTAATACAAGTTGAAGGTTTTAATCGTGTTTTCTGAAGAACTTATCTTTTTATCAAAAATGTAAACGACTCTTGTCGTAATTCAAAATCTAATCATGATATGTCTATGAAATTTTACACGTATGTTTTTCATATTACTAAGAACGTAATGGACTACAGAATTGGTTCTAGGTATATTATTTGTTGATTTATAGGTACATTTATAAAAAATCTCATTGAAAATTACTAAAATTTTACATGTAATTGCATATAATGACCTGTATGTTTTTTTAGATTTTGAGATATCGATTAGCTTGTAGATCATTACACTTAGAAGGTACTTACGTACATATAACAAAAAAAAGTTAATGTGATATGCATAATTTATTTTTTTAGCGCTAGAGCCGTATTTTAAAAAAATTGCTAAATTTCAACCTAATTTCCTCAATTTTCTAAAAATTTGCATAGTTAATGTCTATTTTATCATCATTTTCGAGTTTTGGTGTTATACAGATTCCTTAGAAAAATACGATATAAATTTTCGCAAGTACATTTTTTCAAAAAAAGGGCTCCGAACGAAGTCGGATACCTTAAGACAGAAGAAAAAAATGTTAGTGAATGCACACTTTATTATTATTATTATTATATCATATGAGAGCTACTTTCAAGCAATCATCAGTTTAGAGCAAAAATTTCTGATTTGATCCGAAAAAGACACTCACATAAAAATGCTACAATTTATGGTTTTATCAAACTTTTAAATGTTTACAATAGAGAAATGAATATGAACTTGTCGCTCCGAACGAATGAACTAGGACATCTTTACGATAAAGCTCCCAAGATTTTAAGTGCAAAAGTGTTATTGTTAACACTTTGACAGATTTGCGTTCTGCCTTTTTCAAGTTCACTAAAAATTTCCAATAAAACAAGTAGTATAGCAACGCCTTGGTTGGCATTTAACAAAGGAGGAAAAAAAAATGAATTTTATCAATAACTGCACTGTGTGCATTAGATGTCTCGAACAAAGAGTTATTTTTTTATAGCTAGTATTTTTTTTATTTAAAGTTGATCAAACTTTATTAAATTCAGGGACTTTTAACTTTTTAAAGTTCGTAAATAATCCCTTAACCATATGTTACATTAAGGTAAATATAAACTTAAATGTTAATAAAAAATTACTAGCATGAAAAAATAAAATATTGGAGAAAAATTGGAAAAGTATTTTCGTATCACTTGTAACAAACACCAAACTATAGATAAGTTAGACCCCAAATGCACAAAATCATGGTAAATTATCTTTTACTGCAAAACCATGATAAGTGGCATTTAATCGTAAACATAAATAAAAGATAATATTGCATAAAAATAATGTGAAAAAATTTTTTTTTATCAGACCTACAATGGAAGAGATGCTGGATGCAACCCAAAGTTTTAGATCCCGTTATGCAAGCAAGTTATCCTTGAATCTATAATTAAGTTCCAGGATATTTAAGCATAAGAAGTAAATATAATTTCATCTAACTGTAATATTTGGTAAAATGTACTGACAAAAGAATTCTCATCACTAGGGACATCTAAACTGAAGGAATGTCCAAATCATGTAGTCAAAATTCGAGATTCCGTTAGACTGGCAAATTATCCTTTACTCCCATTTTTATCAAGTTAATAAATATTTAATTTAAAATAAAAATTGTTAAAAAATATGTATTAAAAAATTTAACAGGAAAATATTCAGTAAAACTTTTAAAGGGTAGAAATGCTCATATCACACATATTTTCAAATTTCTGATGAAAATTAAAATGTTAAGTAAATCGTCATAAAACAATGTTAGTTTAATGGATAAAATATAGTAAAGTATAATGTGATAAGGACCAAAAATTTTCATAAAAATCTCCCTATCACTTCAGACATCTAAGTTGAAGAAATGTTCAGATCGGTCACCAGTGGTTTAGATCTCTCGAAGTTAGTAAGTTATGCTTTATTCCAATGTTTAAATTTTAATGAAAAATAATTTTATAAAAATATATGATAATGTCATACCTGCTACATTTTCACCAGAGAAATGCTCAAATTGTGTAGCGAAATTTTTAGATATTGTCGATTTAACAAATTTATTACGCTTTGTTTCAATGCTAGACAGATTTAACAATATTATTAACCAATCATTTATAAATACAATTTATGATAAAGAAGACAAAATATTGGCATCACCTGAGGCTTCTAAACCAAGGGTGGGCAGGCTTTTCCAGGGTACGGTCTACTTCTAATTTTTTCAAGGTGTTGCGGTTCACCCAGTGACGTAGGTGTGGTGAGCTTAAAAAAAAGGTCTACAATATTTATTATAACTTAATAATAAATACGGAATATGTACTTATCTAAATAACTACAAGAAAAAAAGCTTACTCTTTTAAAATCGTGTTTAAAGCAAATCGCATCGGTGTTCCATAAATATGTTTCTTTTAGTATGCGCGTCTTAGGTCTTAGTAAAGGTGGTCACCCCAAAATGTCTTGGTGGTCCATCGGTCGATCACGATCGACTTAATGCCCACCCCTGCTCTAAACTGTAGGAAAGCTCCAGTCTTCAAGCGATAGTTCTTTCTCTTGTTAACTTTGTGCCAAGACAAAAGGATATTAAAACATAAATATCAATAGTATTCAATTGTTTATATAGTAATACATGTTAAATAATACTGATAGAACTTATCCATATCCCTTGAAACATTTAAACTTTAGAAATGCTCAAACCATGTATATCTGAGGACTCCTATTAAAATGATAAATTTATTTTGTATTAAGGCATATTTAAAATGAAATATTAATAAAAAATGTACAGCTGAAAACATCTAAAATTCGCACGAACTGTTATCATAAATAATCTTAACTTATCGCCCTAAAATGAATTGAGACAGTATGTCTTTAAGCAGAGCAAAAATCTGAACCTGAAATAGAGTAAAGCATCGTGAACGAGTTGCCACATATTTAGAACTACTTTAATAACTCATATTGTTTATAAAAGCAACGAGTTTAAAAAATTCTGATAAAAGTTTTTCCTTTGAAGCATTTAAACTGTAGAAATGCTCAAACCATGTATATCTGAAGACTCCTGTTAAAATGATAAATATATTTTTGTATTAAGGTATACTTAAAAGGAAATATTTATAAAAATGTAGAGTTGAAAACATCTAAAATTCGCACGAACTATTATCAGAAATAATTTTAACTTATTGACCTAAAATGAATTGAGACAGTATGTCTATAAGCAGAGTGGAAATCTAAACCTGAAATAGAGCAAAGCATCACGAACGAGTTGTCACATATTTAAAACTGCCACAGTCAGTTCTGGAGAAAAAAAAATCCAAAATCCCCCAGATCCCTTTTTAGACCTCCCTCCCCTTCCATTTCATTGTTGCTCCACGACGGTCTTTAAAAATAGCTTGTCCGACTCAAAATCGTCCAGCTATTCATGTGGACAATATTTTAAATGGACAATATTTTTGATATCGTCACCCATTGGAAATAACACCCACAGCATCTTTTTCGCCCCTCGTGTTCGAACACTCTCCTGCTCCACACACCCCACCCCCATCCCCCCGTCCCCGGGCGTTTGCCTTCTCCAATCCTTTTGTCAAATTTAACGCCGTCCGTCGGTCTGTCTGAGCGAGAAGGGAGTGGGGCACAAAATGGACGAGTTTGAGAAAATTTCAAGAAAACTTCTGATTCATTCGAGCGGAGAGGAGCTGATGCAGTCGTAAATGTCGGTAGTGGTCCCGGATTTTTATGGAGGGATGGTACTGAAATCTACTTTCGTAAATTTGAGAGACAATTTGTGATTAGGAGATAAAGTTTTACCGCTTGTGAAGCACCCGAGTTACCTCAGTCGCTACAATCTCCGTAGAAAGGAAAACGATTTCTATAATGCGAAGCAATTTTCCGACTTATGAAAATTTTCAATTTTTAAGTACAAATTGAATATATTATCAGTTATCTATATATGTTATCAATTAATTCTCACCAATTATCAACTATCAATATATGATTTATATTGATAATTGAAAATAACTGAATATAATATCCCTATATCACTATATATGACTAGTATAAAATATATACATAAACATATATATATATATATATATATATATATATATATATATATATATATATATCAATGAAATCTCGATCTATCGTTTTTCAAGGGACCGACTGAACTGAACGGTAATTGCGGGAAAACGACAGATGTGGGAACATAACAAAGAAATATGATCGTGGGGACTGAGTGAAATAAACAAAACATACAGAAAAACGATGATTTGGGGAACGATCGATCGAGATTCTACTATATATATATATATTATATCACTAGATATTATGATAATGACAACTGAATATATTATCAATTATCTCATTTATTCATTATATTTTTTACTGTACAAATAATAGAAATACAAACTATATAAAAAAAACTCTGCTCGAGATTTTAAGTACACATCAAGATATTATTCGTTGAATTTATTATATTTTTCTCCCATGGTTAAAAGTAACCAAGAAATTGCTATATGAGTTGTTTCATTGTAAATTTTGGTGAATTTAAAAAAGGCAATAAGGCAGATCTGTCTAAGCTGATAACGAAAGCAACATGGGGCTAATAGAATAAGTTGTTTCTTTTTTACATGACCTATTAGCAAATAAAATGTCAGAATCCTTTAGTGGCTTTAAGTCTAAACTAAATTAATTAACTCTAAGCTCTAAATAAAGAGAAAGGTGATATAACATTGAAAATTCATTACAATATGAAAAATTCAACATTAGAATCTATATTGTAATGATAATTAAAATCTATATTCTCAAGGTAATAATCAAAGATTATTACCTTGAACCAAGATTATTACCCAGAACCTAAGCAAATATTACCATTCTTAAAAAGGGCTGTTTTATGACTTGAAATTAAGTGTTTATTCAGCGATGTAAAACGAATTTTACGTTATTTCACTCTTCATACATGAGCATTTTGTCATTGCAAACCAGTATCGGAATCACGAGTAAACTTAATATTAATCTATATAAAAATTACATCAGTGTAGATCAAACCTACTACTCTTTCAATATAATGCAACGTCCAGAAACCTAATGGAAAACATGAATGCGAAACGATCGCTCTCGACTTCATAACTCGCAGCACATTGTTTCTTGATTTTCTAGTAATGATTTAATTTGCTAAAAACTGGTCCATATAAGAAATGACCTGAAAGGATTCGAGATATTTGCATGTTCTTAAAGTGAATATACAAGAAAAATCCAGTAGTGTTCGGAATGGTCGATTTTACAAATACAGATTTTAAAAAAAATAGTTAAAAATTTTAGCACTATGAATGGTGGTTAACAATATTACTCGTATTCACTAACAGTGGTTTTATTTTAATATTTGGAAAGGAACATAATCTTACATTTAAAAAGTAGCACATATAATTTCTCATGTTAAAAAAATTTCTAAGTATAGACATTTCTCGAGAGATTATTCTTCTCATAAAATTTACGAATTCACAGTATTACGAACACAAACAAGAGCTATCACCATGCTAGAAAAACTGTAACGTAAAGCTTGTAAAGAGCATAAATAATTATAAAAAATTTTAAATTTTCATAAGTCGAAAACAACTTTGCAATTTAGAAATCGTTTTTTTTTTTATGCTTAGGTTAGGTTAGGTTTGGAGCGCTACAGTCAATTTTTTGCTACACGAGGGCTAATTAGACCGGGACCTACAGTTTGAAGCTGATTTCGAACGTCTACAAACATCAATGTCAAGAGTGAGACTCGAACCCACAAGATATGGAGACCTATCAAGTAGAACTCATTCAATGTCAAGGGTATGCAGAAAATTTCGTTTAGAAGCAGATTTCATTAAAAAGAAGTTTCTTATATCTACTGAATACAACTTACCGAGTACAACTTTCTGTTATGAAGAAATTCCATTAATATCCCTATAAGCTTTTTATTCCCTCTAAACTGATACAGAGCTTTATTTCTTTTCGACTGAGTTAAAACAAAACAATATGTACACCTCCCCTCTGACTTTCCACAAATTCTGAGCTCCACAAAACCCTAGAAACACCCGTTTATCATCCTTCATCAACAACCCTAAAAATTACTTATACCTAAGACTAGCCTGCTGGGCCTTCTCAAAGCAATGAGCAGCCAGATAAGAATTCCCGTTCAACTTTTCATTCCATAATTCTGACACGGTACTTTTCAACTCCGTGTCTTCCGAACGATTATTTTTGTCCCAAAACGCCCTCCCCCATCTTTCTATTCTTCTCCCCTGTTCTGGAATCCTTTTTCTTCTCCGAAATAAGGAGGACGGGACAGTGTCTTTTATTGTCGTTAACAAAAGCAGGAAGTTGTTCGTTCCAGGGCAACCGGCTAAGATTTAGGGCTCGCTGGATGTGCACGAAAGGCCAACGTCACCCGTCAGAGACGAAAAGAACGGATCCAGACTCCGGATGAAATGGCCCGCTAATCATTTATTTTTCCGTGCTTCTTATCTTGTCGCAAAAAGTTCATCTCGTTATCTTTGAGAATGGACTGTTTATGTCTTAGTTTGGTAGATTTTAGGCTCTCCCGGAACAGATGATGAATGTTCTGGGGCTAGTGGGAATGCGGAGAATTTATGTAACATGTTATGCTCTAAAGAAGAAAAGATTTAACTCCACAATATGTTGTAAATTGCTTGTTTTAATGTTATCCATTACCTGGGGTTAATGTTAAAAGTCAATCACGCAGCAGTTATACAGTATGAATAAACAAAATTTATTCATACTCTGCGCAGACGACACCAACAACTGGCAGAAATTAAATACCTACAACTTAAAACTCTGCCTTTTTCGTAGTGAAGATGATATCGAAGTTTATCATATATAATATGGTAACTGTAATAAGCAGGATGTGAATATGTGGCAATCTAAATTGGTAGGACCACACAGCCTGAATTGTGAGCAGGATTTATGACTCCGACGCTTCGGGGCGCCTGTGAGCAGGGCGTTGGTAGCGTGCAACAACACGGGCAATAAAACCATAAAAAAGTAAAGAGGACAGCAGCTATAAATCGAAGATCAAAGATTAGGAAACAAGTGCATGGGGAGTTGAGAAATTTCCCAGACGAGGAGAGGCGTCCAACATAATTCAAATGCAAAACATAAAACATGAACCAACCTATGAACAAGGTGCCACATCCCCCAGCACAATCAAGAGGCGGGGCGAGCGAATAGGAAGCCAAGAAGGCACGAACCAATAGAAAAAAAAGGAAAGAAATATATATACAGGGTAAAGCATGTTAGAAAAAGCCCCACTTATTAAAATAAAACCTGAGATAAAAACAACTAAGCTGCTACATGGGCTACGAGACTTCTAAAAAAATTACGCAAGATTGAATGCCCAGCGAAGGTTTGCAAATCAAGCTGAAGTGCAACTGGGTGATAAACGAAATAGAAAGGATGGAGAGACGACTGATGCGGCCTGGCCACAACTTAAACGAGAATGTATATACCCGCCTATAACTACCAATCGATGGAGGATACTACAGACGTCGGAGCTGAGTAATCATAGTATCGAAACAACGAAAAACTACGTGAGCATCCGAGGTGAACCTGCGTATGACGGAGACCGCTACCGACAGATCCGCTAATGGACAGTTTACATCACAGAGGTATTCCTGTGATCATCGACCTCCGAGAGCCCGAACTCTGTGTGTTACGATATCCAGAACTTTCCCTGTAGTAATATAGAACTTTGTTGACAGAACTGTGTGCACGGTGAAGTACGAACGTTAATCAGACCATTTGTATATAAGTGATGGGTACGAGCCGTAACTACAGTGACAACCGCATAAGGGACAGCATTTTTAACAATGTTTAATTCACATCCAACGCTTAATACATACTCGCCACTTAACCCACAAGGGTCGGCATTGTTCAATTGTAGAAATACTATTTTATAATTATAATAGAACATATGTTCTTTATTGATTCTGTGTTTAAATTGCGGTGAGAAGTTAGCATGATGCTATTTGTTGAAGCTGTATATATATATATGTATGAAAATAAATTGTATATATTTAATCAAAGTGTCTTTACTCAGAGTTGTAACCCCTGACTTAATTGTGGATTGAAAGACAGTTGGTCGCAACGCGACATTACTAGCCTCACGATCATAGCCTAATAATCCCAGTTGGGTTATTACAGTAACTATATGCTTATGTGTGTGTTTTCATCCCTTCGAATACTCCAGGTGCTGTCATGATGACTGGCAAACTGAATTTGTCGGACAATAGCCAAACAGAGTTCTAGTCATCGGAATCAGAGTTCCAGTCCCGTAGTTGATTGGCATGGCTATTTATAGCCGATCAGGATCCTCCTAAATTGCAGCCTCTAGTTCTTTAGATCACTTCTTTGTAACAAACGGTAGCTAACAAACAAATCTATCTCAAAAGACCCTGTTTCCAAATAAAATACATTGAATATATATATATATATATATATATATATATATATATATATATATATATATATATATATATATATATATATATATGACGAGCCTTAATACTCGTACTCCCTCTAATCTCGTTCCCCTACTTAATCTAAATCTATGCAGTCAGTAATCGTAGGTCTGTGGAATAAAATACAATTAGTTTACATGTAAATCATTTACTTAAAATACTACTAATTAACCTGATTCAATCCGAGCCAATGTTTCTATCTCTCACCTCGTGACGCGCGCTCCGCTCAATCCGTAATCCGAAAACGCTCGGCAAATAACCCTTTATTAAACTTAGGTGCAAAACTTTCGCGCATGTTTATAGAATGTTCGAGAAGCCTCTATTCTAATGACGCTATACTTTTACTCCGCGTAACGCCCGTACGGGCTCTAAAAATTGATTAGTTCGCCCGACTATTCGAGCAAATCGAGGTCATCTAATGAAACGGGGAAATTCCCTATTTTTTCACCCGTAGCGCGACCTGAAATATGAAAACAGTGACGTTTAATGCCACGAAATAAATTATCCTGAAGCCCCTTTTAAATTTAGCTTAATTATTCCTGACATATATATATATACGTAATATTAAAAAACTAGTAATTTCTTAATTCAACACTCTTAACATTAAAAAACTATTAATTCCTCACGTTAGTATTAAAAATTACATACCCCTTTTAGTTAACCTAATTAGTTAACTCCCCTAATTAGTTAACTCCCCTTGGACATTCATGTTAAATCCCATTGTTACAGTCTTTGGTAACCCCAGGCAATATCATTAAAGATGGCTGACTTTTTAACGAAATTAAAACGTGCGCGGCGTGGGGGTCTAAAAAATTCAAATTTGCACACAAACAACAACTTTTATCCAATCAGCCACTAAGACACACCTCTCTGTAACGTGTTGAGATCAACTTATAAAACTATCTGATGTCTAAATTTAGACGCACTCTGTAATATTTTGTCTGCTACGAAAAACCCGGCGGAGGGGCCGGTGAACTTAACAAATATGTAGTTCGAGAAATTTGGGGTATGATTTGTGTGTCCGAGGGTTGAGATGAATTGAGGAGCCAGTTCTTTATAACTACTTTCGAGATGCTGAAAAACGGCATCGGCCAACGACATTGTATGCGGGAACTGTTTTAAAAACGTTTATGATGCACGGCCGGGCGATAAATCACCCATTTTACCCTCAATTAGATGAAGCAAGATGAATTATAATCAAAACTATGCCACTCAGCCTTCATTCTTCGGCCCGCACTCGTGTCATTACATATATATATATATATATATATATATATATAAGCATATATATACATATATATATATATATATATATATATATATATATATATATATATATATATATATATATATATATATATATATATATATATATATATATATATATATATGGTAATCCATCACTTCGTGTTAGTTTAGAAGCAGGGGGGTAAATCAACATTCTCAAGGGATTTTGATTTTTAAAGGAATCGATGCATAAAACTGTGTTCTATAATAATTTTTTCAAAATAATTATTCTCTGCATAAGATAACGCCGTTAAGAGAGAGGTTACGTTATAATTAGCTGCATAAGGAAAATATGCAGACCTTTTTGGGGTAAAATACACTAGGAATAAAATTCCTTAATGTTTTAATATAGTTTGTAAGAATGACATTGAAAGACTTCCTTGCATTGAAATTGTTAGGTTTTCGTGCGGTAGCGAGGAGGCACTTGGGCAAGTACCTTTGGGTCTCACTGAATGTGAACGAAAGGTATCAACAATAAAAAAAAAACAAATTTTTTACATTTTGAGACTTACTTTGATAGCAGAACTTACAAAATCAGTTTTGGGAGTCACTATATGGATAAGAGCAGTGGTTCTCAACCTTTAATATTTCGTGTACCCCTTAAGAATGTTTATGTAAATGGCGTACCCTCATGGTCTCAATTGCTGACATTAGTAATATTTTAGAGAAATGCTTATAAATAATGTTTTATAAACAATGTAAAAAATAATGAAGTAAAAGGAACATTTTACAGATGAATTTGCGTAAGTGAGAACATGTGTCTTCACTATCCGACAGTTGTAGGCCAACTGACTCTTTTCCCCCGTGGCAACGAACTCCTTCGTCATCCCAGGACAGCTACCAATAGCATATAAGAAATAAATATATATATATATATATATATATATATATATATATATATATATATATATATATATATACATATATATATATATGTATGTATGTATGTATGTATGTGTGTGTGTGTGTAAAGTAAATAAACTCAGAAACTTTGCGCAGATGCTCAAAGTTTATCCTGCTTCGGTTGAAGAACGTTTTTCTCTGCTGGAGATTTGTGATAATTCCAGAAAAAAATTCGGAATATTTTCCAAAATGTTTTTTATTAGAAGAAGCTTGTTTTTACCCCATCACTAAAATTTTTTCACGTACCCCTGAACTGTCCAACACGTACACCAAGGGGTACGAGTAATACAGGATGAGAACCACTGATTTAGATCACAAAAATCACCAGACTTTTCTCAAAGCAAGTGAAATAGATCTAACGGAATTCGCCCAAACGTACTACAAAAAGAAAGATTGATTTCTTCTTTACTATCATTAGTTTGAAAACAATACGTACACAAATAAGCAAAATCAGTCAATTGAATAAAAAGTAACAAATTTCAAAGGATCCTCCCCCCCTTTTTCATTCTCCAGAATTTTTTTAACAATCCTCTTGCATGCATGAGATTCGAATTCTGGAAATTTGAAGTTTTCTTTTTTGTACCTGATTTTATTTTTAAGACGACGACCCGTAATCTTTTCCTCGTTACAATTTTCAGAGGAAAGGGGGTTGAGGGGGGAGAGATCTTCCAGAAAAACAGAAATAAAGAAAAAAAGAAGAGGAAACGCTCTTGACTGATACTAGGAGGCTGACAGTGATGAGTTTCTCGCGAAAATTTCCTGAATTGTGAAATGGAAATAAGATGGTAACGAAAAAATCTTATTTATCCTATGCTTTTTTTTCATTGATAATATCGTTTTGAAATATTTGGTGCAAGTATATTGCGTTGTTCGTCGTGAAAATTCTCTTCGCACGTTAAAATATAGTATCTTTTTTTCAGCGCTTCCTTAACAGCAATCCAAAAAGTCAAAAATATACAAGGGAAACATATAAAAGTCAAAAATATACAAGGGAATACAGTTTAAAACTGGTTTCCTAATTCCATAAGTATCAGAAGTAATATATATCCCAGCAAAGCAATCTTTCGAAATCGGCTTCAAACTGTAGGTCCTGTTGAGTCACAGAATAGCAAAAGATGACAGTATTGCTCCTAACTAAGAGTATGTATGCAAAATAAGAAAAAATAAGTGTTTTCATTAACCTTTAGCTTACGGGGCCCAAATACCGATTCCCTCTTTGAACGGAAAATTCCATACCCCCTTTGTAAGAACAGCCATTACGATAGTTACACACACACACACATATACTGTGACATGGAACTCGACTTTTGTAATTATTTTAATTATTATACTATTTTAATTCTAAAGAAAAAAAATTCTGATTTCATAATTTCGAAACAACATTATTCCGGTTCCATGCACATTTATAAGTGTATTTATTTTATTTTGTAGATCTTAAATTGTCTATGTGCTGAAAATCATTCCTGTGGTTTTTCGTACCGGTTTTCCTGGAAGAAGGGAATGTGCCTCCCGTATGCAATTAAGTGTGACCTGTAACAGTACGGATAGTACACAAGGTCATTTGCACAAGAAGGGAGAATTACTAGGCACCCTCTCGGTCATTAGGGGGACATAGTTCCTCCATAGCAACGTCCCAGCAACCATCTTTTAACCAATCATATATCTGAAAGGCGTTAAATGTTCTAGAACATTTTCTGACCTCTGCGATTTTCTGTGATGGGAAGTTTTAACGGTTTTTTGAGAGTCAGTTGAAGAAAAAGCTGCGACTGTTCTATAGCTCTAGGTTGTCCGCTCTTCAGCCCCAGTCGCAATTTTTGTATGCTGAGATATCTCGAGATTTCTGGTCTGTTTTTAGACCAAGTTTAGTAATACAATGAGAGATAATCATCAGTCTCCAATGAGGGTGGTGGTAAATAAAAATAATTTGTAATATATTTATCAGGCGAGAGCACAGAATAATTAATATTTGTAGCTAGGTTTTATTATGTGTTCAAAAACTTTCTTAATGTATGTAGATAATTATTATGTAGTTTCTGTGCAAGTTGTAACTAACGGTAAAATTAATTTTAAATAAGAAGAAGAGAAACAAAATGCTAATATTATTTATTCAAAT
The DNA here is from genome assembly GCA_907164885.2 of Dolomedes plantarius. Taxonomy (NCBI): domain Eukaryota; kingdom Metazoa; phylum Arthropoda; class Arachnida; order Araneae; family Dolomedidae; genus Dolomedes; species Dolomedes plantarius. The sequence continues at coordinate 103,161,901 of OU015495.1, forward strand.
TGAGTTTGTTTTCTAATTATCTCAGACATGTGTCAGAATGTGTTTTCTCCAATTAACAATTTTAAAAGTGCCACTATACGATCATCTATTTTATTAACTGTTTTAACCCCACATAATACACACACACACACACACACACATATATATATATATATATATATATTTATTTATTTATTCATTCTTGAGCTCGTATTCTTGGGATACATGCTATCCCACCCAGTAAGGAAAAGGTTAACGCATTTTAATTTTTTTTTATTTTCCGGTTTTTTCTCCTATCTTAAAGTAAAGGGTTGCGATGATATCTTTCAAAAATCTCAATGAAATAAAATGATTAGCATTAATCTAAATGATGGAAACTTTTTTCAGTTTCGAAAATTAAATTCCCAATTCATGCTACATAAGATATGAACTTAAAACAACATTAACACACACTAAAAACTGAAATTCAATAACAAATATTTAGTCTAACCCCTCAAAAATGTATGTAGATCTAACAGTAACTCCAACAGTAGGCCCAGGTTTCAAGATTCTTGTTCTCTGTGTACACAATCGGTAGATGAACGCAGTGTGTGTGTTTATTTCGTACATTTCGCTCGAAACTCTTAGTTATATTCTCTTTTACGATGAATTTTATGATCTTCGCTTCTTGGATTCAAATGACGAGTGTGCTAGTGTTGTTTTTCTTATACCCAAGTATACAATGACGATGCACTCCATAAGTACATCATCCAACTTCATGAAAAGTCTAAATATGCAAAAACACGATAAGTTTTTAACAGAATTAATTACAAGTTTCTCGAATATCCTTCATACAGTGATGCAGCAACTCGATCTCAGACGAAAACGAGAAGATTCTTTCCATACTTATACCAGCAACTGAGATAAAACAACGTCTTATTAAAAAGAGCCATGTGTATTACATGCATAATATTGGAAGGGAAAAAGATATCATGTCAGCTACAATCATAATATCGCACCTCTGCTAGAAGAGTGTTATATCTCAAAATAGCCATATTTTCAGGAAGAGCTAAAGAAGATAAATGTCAAAATTTCATTTCTTGTTTAATAAGTGCTTATGATAATTTTAGGAAAACTTATTGTTCGAATCACTTCAGAAGGCAAAACTGTATACTATTAAAATTGTTTTAAATTTTTAAAGCATGATTTTGAATTTTAATTACAAGATATAAACTTCTTCTAGTAACCTCAATTTGTCAACATGGACTGAAATGCTTGAGGGAATACTGTCATATCTCTATGCTAAAGCACAATCTATCTAAACTTTTCACAATAGAGAGAAAAACCTTTATAACATGAACAGAAGGTTAGAAAAAACAGTTAAATTTATTTCCAAATAAAAACATTTATTTTTCAAATAAAATTTAAGGAAAATTTTTATTACAGGAACGTTTTAATACAACAACACTAGGCACTGACAAAATTCTTATTTTCAGTCTTCGCGCATGAGCAAGTTCCCCCTCCTAGTTGTGGAAGAAGTTAATAAGCGCCATCTAGGAGATTCAGTTGGTACTAGGGTTATAACATTGTTCGAGAAGGAGAAGCACTTCTTATAGAGCATTGTGGTGCAATTATCTCAAAATCGTAAATTTCGGAGATGTAATATTCTTCCACCAGAGGTGGGATATTAGAAACTCTGCTAAGTCTCACTGCATTTACTAGAATGTTCCAAGAATAACTTCATTTAATAAAACTAGTTGTTTATCCTTCATTTTTATTTTTTTATTTCGTTTGAAATTTCAATTATAACTGAACGAAATATACGGAGTGCTACATTTAAGTAAATCATTTATCAGAAACACCTTTAACCAATAATAGTGTAACCATCACTCAACTATTAGTCCTAGTGTTTTGATGTGGAAAGCGGGGAGATTTCAGGGAAATCACATTAGCTTAAACTATTTTTGGCCTCGTAGTGCAACCATATTTTTTTTAAATTCAAAGGAAATTCTATCAATATAATGTGGCGACACGTCTCGCAGTTTCCATAGCTTGTGGATATGGGATAATATGTAATACAATCACATATCCACAAGCATACTTTGATATTACTCCCGGCAGAACTTACTGTGGTATGTCATGAACAAAAAAAAGTTAATTACATTAATCTTGAAATTTAAAAAAAAAAATGAAAAGTAAGTACAATTTTTTGAATACTAAATTAAATCAACCTGAAACTGAGCATTAAATCTCAGTTTCAGGTCAGGAAATCGATGAGGGGGAGAAAACGAAGGGGAAGATTCCATGGGATCGTGAACTCTAGGGGCCCTGAAAAGACCCTTTAAGAGGAAGCTTGGTGCAAGACATAAGAATTCAGTAAAAATGTTTTTCGGCGTGCACGGGGATTAGCTCTAAGTGTCCCTGCTCACTTAGAGCTAATCCCCGAGTTCAAGAGCTTTGAAGTAGTAACAATCAAAAGCTTTTGATTGTTATTGCTTCAAAGCTCTTGAACATTACTACGTATAGTAAACCACTACAACAAGATATTGGCATTTAACAAAGATCTTATGTAAAAACGCAAAGTATTATAGAGATATTTGATATATTAATATTCACAATTTTACAACTGCGGACCTAGGTAAAATACTGATGTAAAATAACTTTTTCTTACCTTGCAATATATGAACTATTAACTTAAATAGGACTAGTTAATACCCATCAAAACATGATGGCTAGATAGTAAATAAATGCACTAATACACAGATTATACTCAACAAATCATTGCCAAATGTTTAAAATCATAATAATGCACAGAAAAAAATTAATATGCTTAAGCGGCCTCGTTCTTAGTGACTATCTAAACCCAGATTTAAAAATGCCACTGAGCATGCACAGAAAGCAATTCTTTTTAATTGTAAATTATCGCTAATTAAACAGTGTGAAATAAACAATTTCCATTAGGTTTAATCTTATATTTCACGAACATAATTATCATAAAAATAAAAAAAGGCAGAGAGAGAGAAAGAGATCTAGAAAGACTCCTCGGAATAAACGTGTTTTTCATTAAAACATGCCACTGAGCATGCGCAGAAACAGTGAGTTTCTAAAGACAGATTTAAACATGCCACTGAGCATGCGCAGAAATTAATTTTGAATTGTAAATTATCGCTAGTTAATAGAAATTTCGGTTGCAAAAACCAAATTTGACAAATATACAGATTAGAATCTTTCGTTTAAGATCAAAATGATGTAAATGGATGCAGTAGTTTTCTCTCACGGACTGACCAAAAAGTCGGTTTAGCAACTTAAATATATAGATTTTATGTGACCTGTATATAAAAAGGTTACACGTCAAAAACAATTAGTTTAAATATTGAAAAAACAATTAAACTGGAAGTAAAGGATTGAGGGCTGTGCTGATACCTTATAGACCTTACTATAAATGCATTCACACTATATTACAAGATGAAATGTCAGATTCAAAGTTGAAGTAAGGAGCTTAGCCGAATCATTCTCTCTGCTCAGAGATCACTCTGTCTGAATTTCAGCTGTCTGAAACACGAACGCTGAAAGCTATTTTACTTTTTTGGGGGGAACGAAATATAAAAATGATTGCTTACCTCAATTCAACAGTCAAGACGTTATCAGACTTCAATCAATCAAGACGTTATCAGACGTTATCAGACTTCAATCAAAATTCTATCAATATAATGTGGCGACACGTCTCGCAGTTTCCATAGCTTGTGGATATGGGATAATATGTAATACAATCACATATCCACAAGCATACTTTGATATTACTCCCGGCAGAACTTACTGTGGTATGTCATGAACAAAAAAAAGTTAATTACATTAATCTTGAAATTTTAAAAAAAAAATGAAAAGTAAGTACAATTTTTTGAATACTAAATTAAATCAACCTGAAACTGAGCATTAAATCTCAGTTTCAGGTCAGGAAATCGATGAGGGGGAGAAAACGAAGGGGAAGATTCCATGGGATCGTGAACTCTAGGGGCCCTGAAAAGACCCTTTAAGAGGAAGCTTGGTGCAAGACATAAGAATTCAGTAAAAATGTTTTTCGGCGTGCACGGGGATTAGCTCTAAGTGTCCCTGCTCACTTAGAGCTAATCCCCGAGTTCAAGAGCTTTGAAGTAGTAACAATCAAAAGCTTTTGATTGTTATTGCTTCAAAGCTCTTGAACATTACTACGTATAGTAAACCACTACAACAAGATATTGGCATTTAACAAAGATCTTATGTAAAAACGCAAAGTATTATAGAGATATTTGATATATTAATATTCACAATTTTACAACTGCGGACCTAGGTAAAATACTGATGTAAAATAACTTTTTCTTACCTTGCAATATATGAACTATTAACTTAAATAGGACTAGTTAATACCCATCAAAACATGATGGCTAGATAGTAAATAAATGCACTAATACACAGATTATACTCAACAAATCATTGCCAAATGTTTAAAATCATAATAATGCACAGAAAAAAATTAATATGCTTAAGCGGCCTCGTTCTTAGTGACTATCTAAACCCAGATTTAAAAATGCCACTGAGCATGCACAGAAAGCAATTCTTTTTAATTGTAAATTATCGCTAATTAAACAGTGTGAAATAAACAATTTCCATTAGGTTTAATCTTATATTTCACGAACATAATTATCATAAAAATAAAAAAAGGCAGAGAGAGAGAAAGAGATCTAGAAAGACTCCTCGGAATAAACGTGTTTTTCATTAAAACATGCCACTGAGCATGCGCAGAAACAGTGAGTTTCTAAAGACAGATTTAAACATGCCACTGAGCATGCGCAGAAATTAATTTTGAATTGTAAATTATCGCTAGTTAATAGAAATTTCGGTTGCAAAAACCAAATTTGACAAATATACAGATTAGAATCTTTCGTTTAAGATCAAAATGATGTAAATGGATGCAGTAGTTTTCTCTCACGGACTGACCAAAAAGTCGGTTTAGCAACTTAAATATATAGATTTTATGTGACCTGTATATAAAAAGGTTACACGTCAAAAACAATTAGTTTAAATATTGAAAAAACAATTAAACTGGAAGTAAAGGATTGAGGGCTGTGCTGATACCTTATAGACCTTACTATAAATGCATTCACACTATATTACAAGATGAAATGTCAGATTCAAAGTTGAAGTAAGGAGCTTAGCCGAATCATTCTCTCTGCTCAGAGATCACTCTGTCTGAATTTCAGCTGTCTGAAACACGAACGCTGAAAGCTATTTTACTTTTTTGGGGGGAACGAAATATAAAAATGATTGCTTACCTCAATTCAACAGTCAAGACGTTATCAGACTATCGAAAAGCAAGAGTACAAGGCACTAAATTGCTCGCAAAATTAAAGTATCAAAATATTTGGCAAAATGATTCTCTTACGATTTTAATTAAATTCTTATCTTCTTTCCTTCTCAATACCTTGAATTTTCGTTCTTCAAAAGAATCTTCTCAACTGGCTATCATTTCTTTCTGTGTTAGAAATGTACGATACAAGTAAAGAACATAAATTTTCTTGTATATTTAAAAATACCGAAACACAATACACACTATCTTTGTTCTATTTGTTGCTGTACTGATGACACTGCTCTTTTAATGATGCGATAAAAATGGCAATGTCATCAAAAGATGTTAGCAAACTGATATAGCAGCAGAAATACAACAAAATCTAATTCAGGTTGAAACTCTTAAAAGGTTTATAAACTTCTAAAATATCTCCGGATGGTCAAAGATTCCAATTAAGCTTACGAAAAATTCCAATTTATTATTTTTTACAATTTATTACATTTCATCTAAAGTAAAGAGATGTAATTATAAAAATTATAAGTATTCAATTAAAAGTAAAAATGGTAAGTAATATATACTCGTTCTTATACAAAGAATTGACAAATTTCAACTTTTTTGAAAAATTCGTAAAATTGAAGAAAAACATTTATGGTTACGGTATATACGAGTATAGGTATGTGTATGCACACACACATACTCAGCTGGGTATTAGATTTAATTAAAAGGGAGAATAAAAAATTGTTTCGAAACAATTAAAAAAGTTTTTGGTTTGTTTGTTTTTATAAACAGCTATAACTCCACACTTTCCATACAAAGTTTATTCCTCATTTTCCATATTAAGTTAAAAAAGGTTTAATTTTGTGTTGCCGTCAAGAAACAATTATATAACTTGTATAAACAGGTAAATTATGCTATCAGTGGTCTACACAGAGAAGTTTGACCTTGTACAAATACCAATTTATATTTATGCATTATCTTTATGCAATTTTAAAGGTTGACCGAAAACGAAGTACAGTGATTTCCGCTTATAAGAATCACGTTTGTTATCATTGTTTTTGATTCTTATAAGTGGTTGATTCTTTTAGCCGAAATTTAGATTTTTGGACAGGTACACACACACCTATATATACATATATTAGATAATTTACCAGAAAATACTCTTCCATTTACGTTAATTATCTTTTATTAAAATTATTTTTTATAATTTTAAAAATACAACTTAATTTCTAGACCTATAAGTAGATACACATGATTATAGTAAGAGAAGAAAAAAATCCAATATTTGTTACAACATACCTACTTAACAGTTTTAACATTTCAACTACAGGAAGGGAGCAAGAAAAAGTTTTCTATGGTAGTTTGACGTAATGAAGTTTTCAGGAGGCTGTTTATACCTATTTCAATGCCAATAGTCTCAGACGAAGATTCACCTTTTAGCTTACGTTTCACGGTTTGATAACGTGCTGAATCTACTAATGTCATGTTTGCCTAAGTGATAGTGGACACTTCGCCGAAGATTTATCTGTTTCAGGGTCCAGGAAGCCGCAACCAGGATGTGGGAGGTAGAAAAAAAATAGAGCGGACCCGGACAGGCAAAGTTGCCCCCAGGACAAGCTAATAGGACAGTGTTGCGCTAAAGCGTTTAAGGGGAAACTATTATGTAATGTCTAACAAAGAAAGGGATGCATTTTGCGACTGTATTCCATTCCATCTTATCAGTCTTTCTTTAACAAAAAAAATCAAGAACTTCGTGCCTTTTGAGGGTTTAAGTGGCTTTTTTTGAAAAATGAAAGGAAAGCGAAGAGTGTAAGCTGATTCTTAAAACCGGTGGATTGATTCTTTAAAGCGAAAATTTTAACATGGAAATAATACATTTGTTTTTATTTTTGCGATATTGATTCTTATAAACGGTTGATTCTTATAACCACTGATCACTATAAGCGGTGGTTACTGTACTTGAAAAATAATTTTAGCTTTTGAAGATATTTCTAGAACATCAATAACGACAGGCTGACAATACAAAAAGAACTGTTGAAAAATTAATGATAGCTAAAAAAAAATGCATTCTACCCTACAAAACCGTACTATAAAAATAAGGTAAAAAGCAGACTGCACATCCGAAATATAGGTGTTTCAGATAAAATGAGGCCTTTCTGTTCTTTGTAGATACGAAGGAACATATCGTTTGTGTATATCTAATATCTTTTCACCACAGTGAAAGCATGCGCTTTTTCTGGCAAGCGTTGTGACTGCTAAACAAATATATTAGGATCCAACTGCAACATATACAGTGGTCTGAATTCCCCGAGTCATCTTTGTCAGAAGTGATTGCCGGAATGATAAAAACGTAATTTAATAATAAAAGAAGAAAAAATCAAAAGAAAAAGAAAAAAATTAAAACTTAACAAGATTTCCTTACTTTTGATGCAAGTATCTAAAGGAGTTTATCCAATATTTCGTACGCGAAATTTTCAATGGTAAACTTTTCGATAAATAAGCGGTAAAATGCAAGATTAACCCCCTACCTTACTATCACGAGTTAGCTTGGGTTCGACATTTTTGATTGAAATTATTATCGCGAGTTATCTCGGGCTAGATTTTTTTTCTTGTCCTGGTGAAGCATCTCGAGTAAATTTATTGAAGTTATTTCTAGAGCCGATAGATGGCATTACTTGTCAATTTTTATCGTTTTGAATGCTAGTTTGGGGAAGGAAGGTAAATTGAATATGGTTTCATTGTTTGTTGAAAGAGAATTATAGTTGAGCTGAGTAAATATGGATTCGGAGAGCGAAGATGACTTCGATGTTTATTGTAGTGAAACTGATATATCTTTATCAGATTCTGGTAGTGATTCAATCCCACGAGAGTTTGTGGACTGTGTTCTAAGAGGAAAGACACACGAGGAAAACGTATACGAAGAGAAACAAGGTACTATTGTACCGAATGCCAAATTCCATTGTGTGTCACGCCGTGCTTCAAAAACTATCACACTCAAAAGGATTTTTAATATTTTTTTAAAGCAGCAAGTATCTATTATTAATTGTCATTATTGTTCATTATTATTTTGTTTTCTTTATAAATTGCTGTAGAGCTCTAATATTTTCTGTAAAAAATGCTTACAATTGTACTGTTTTTCTGTGCACGAGTTAACTCGGGATAATAATATAAAAGCATTATGTATTAAAATATCTCATTGGTTTCTTTTTTAAATTTGAAAATTATTATTACTCATAGTAAGTTTTTTGGATGTACCTCTAAAATCAGTAATAAAAAAATTAGGTTATTTTTGAAACGCTTATTGAAAATAAATAGGTAAGGTAGGGGGTTAAGATTTTGATACAAATGTACAGATGGATAAAACTGCACTTCGAGACATTATATTTCAGATTTCTTTCTTCCAAAAAAATGTATCTATAGCAGAGAAATTTCTGCTGGAATTTCTTTTTATGGGAACAGATTACTGTATCTGGTGGCTGTACCAACTACAAAATTACTAATGCTTGGTCTCAGACAAGGACATAATAATTACTTTGTTTCGTTTTGTTTTTTCCTGTGTGCCCTCAGAGTGAAATTAATTTGTTTTACATGAAGCTTGAGTCATTACGAGTGTATAAAACAAATGAAGCTTTATCGTTGTATCAAAGTTATCGTTAATTGTCCTTGCTCTATCTCTAAACATAAATCGGCCGTCCAAGCTTAGTTCTATCTACTCGAACCTCCCTATCCGCTCTTCTACTAGCCATGAAATATGTCTGTATGCAAAACTGTATTTGAACATTGGCTTAAAATAAAACATTAAAGGACAAAATTAACTAGTTAGCAACTAAATCTCATCAAGTTAATCTTAAAAATCGATCGGTCATACTGTGTATATCTTTTGATGTACAAAAGCTTTCGTAACGTTTACTAGGTTGTAATAGACACATACAGCTGGCAGTTGCATCAGAATTGATTATTTCGTATTTCGCTAGTGTGCTGGTTTATAAACAGGGGCTGTCTATGAAGAATTTAAATTAAGTTACCAAAGCAATAGGTGATGTTTTAATTTCTTTGTCTAAAACTGCTATCAGCAGATTCAATTTAGGGGCATTTACAGCTGTGATACTGAAGTATAAAATTAACGACTGCAAAAAAAATATTCACTGGTGCACAATACGTAGAAAAATTAAATAAGTCGTTTTTGTTGCGCATTTCATGTATTCACTCAATTTAAGGCTATGTGGTAAAGGTGTACTAACCCTATTGGATTCGCTCACTTCAGTGTTAACCTATGGAGAAAATTTGACTACTATTTACAGCTACATAAATGCATATAATCCAGTAAAAATGGTATTTTCAGATAGCCTGGACTTTTTTGTACCTTTTAGCAGGATTCTTTTTTTTAATTTTGTCCACCAAAGGATTTGATGAGCGTTTAAAACACACTGTACCAGATTTTTTTCCCGAATAATTTAAATTAAAAAAATATTATTTGCCTTTTTAAAAAACACGAAAAATGCCCCAAGGTAAAAAAATTCTTTCTCTAATATGTTTTTTAAAAAATATCTTCAAATCTAAGCCGGCTATTCATAGGAAAAAATATACATAGTTTAACATTGAGGTGAGAGAATTCAATAGGGTTTGTACACAACAGCCTTAATAACCTTATTAATGGAAATTGATCAGCTGGTATTTCATATAACTGATATATTACAATTTAATAACTCCCGAAGTAATTCGAAACTAATATTTACTTTTAAAAGTACTATTGATATTTTACGAATTAAACTTTTAATCTCGACGAACAGAAATATTACTCGTAATTGCGAAACTCCGAAATTCTAGAATGTCCTATCGCTGTTCCGCTTGCAAGATAGCCCACAGCACTTAGGGCCTCTCCGCTTGTAAGTGCTAGATTGGACAACGGTCAACAAGTCGTAATGCTTTTCCGTTGCGCTATGCAATCAACTGGGAGCGTTGCGCTTTGTGGAAGGTTTGTTAAATAACTACACGTCTTTTGTGGGAGCTCTTACCCATTGATCTCCGGTGGTCCCAGAATTTATCGGAAATCCTTAGGGAAAGCCTTCAGGATATGATATACGAAAAGAGGATAATGCCCAAAGCTTTCTAACATATAACCCATTTGTTGACAGGGATGTGTAGTGTGCATTCTTGATGCATTTTGCAATGAGAGGGCTCTCTGATTTGGAAACATGTAAACAGGCATGTGAATAGTATACTTTGAAATAATATACCCTCACTGTAGAAATAAATGCCGTTATTTCTACAAGCAATATTGCTTTTTGAAAATTGCTACCACTCGTACCATTTAGATCCGCTAATGAACTATGGGGTAAGAATTGCTTTATGATATCGGACTACGTTCGGAGAACTTTTTTAAACAGGCATGTAAATAGTAAACTGCGGATACATAATATACTCTCGCTGTAGAAATAAATGTCGTTATTTCTACAAGCAATATTGCTTTTTTAAAAATTATTACACTTCGTGCTATTTACATCCGCTAATGAACTATGGGGTAAGAATTGCTTTATGATATCCGACTACGTTCGGAGGACTTTTTTAAACAGCCATGTAAATAGTAAACTGCGGATACATAATATACCCTCACTGTAGAAATAAATGCCGTTATTTCTACAAGCAACATTACTTTTTTAAAAATTGTTACCCCTCGTGCCATTTAGATCCGCTAATCAACTATGGGGTAAGAATTGCTTTATGATATCCGACTACGTTCGGAGGACTTTTTAACGTAGGATTACGTTGATCAATAGCGATCCTCCGGGAAGAAAAGAAAAAGTGCCCGTCCTGCGTCGCGAGTTATAATTCTGGAAGTGCGCCAAACCGTGACCTTCGAAACCCAGGCCTCACAACTAGGTAGTGACGTCACGCTACTGGGATCTTTCCCGTGCGTCCTTACTGATCCAACTCCCGAAGGCAGTGTGCGATATAGCATTGTTTACATAATTCTTTGAGAAAATTATTTGAACTTACAAGCTTTTTAATGAATTGTTTCATTCATAAAGAAGTGGAGAAGCAGCTTAGTGGAATATTGAAATAATAGTTTGCAAAAGTTGAAAATTTAATGTTATTTAAGGAAATATTTAAACAACCAAAATATTCCAAATTCAGCTTGAGTACTCCTTTTAGCATAGTAAAATCATTAAACCTTGATTGTAACCTTAAAGAACAAACACGTCACACACAGGGTAAAAAACTTCTTGGTTGATTTCTATATGCACTACTAGAAAATATTTTTCTTAATTCGATTTTGTTGGATTTTTGCTACTGATGATGAAAGACTATAAAGCAAAAATGAATAACATTTTAACTATAATGAAAAAGTACAGCCAATTTTTAATCAATTTATTTAATTTTATTTACACATCACATTATATAGTAAAATTATACATAAAACATTTATCTAAATCCTTTCAATACACATTATAATTAATGAAACAATAGAAACAGATTTACAGACATTTGAGACATTTAATTGTGCGTGTCTCAAACTTTCTCTTTGATACTTTATTAGCTTTCTTTTTTGAGTGAGCAGCTAGAATTGCATCAGCTTTTTTTTCTTACAATAATTATTTAACAAAATATTTGTGGATACCCATAATACTTTCTTTAAAATAATATCAGCACTGTGAAAATTTGCACAAAGCACATCTGATTGCACCATTTCACTATCATCTAATACATACATTGTAGATGCAGTAGCTATATGTTGATGATTCTGCTTTCTTAGAAATTCTAGCTCATGGTGAAAGCATAATTTATTTATTGTAATATAATTATACAATACCGTATTTACAATGTGCTCACGAGGATACATTAGTCGACCTCTATCTAAGTTTCTCAAACAATCATAATCAATATTTACAACCAATTCTTTATCTAGCAAATGCAATTCCTTACATGACAAACAGCTTTCCTTTTTCAAAACTGAGTACATACAATACCCAGCTAAATAGATAATTACTGGAAAGTAAGGTTTTGCATTTGTAACATCTAATGTTTTCACCCATATGTCAAAATTACTATTCATACATTCAGTTTTTTCAAAATCATTAATTTCAAATAAAAAATCTTCAATTTCAACCTCACCAAAAGCTTTAGTTTGAAGTTTTAGCTGTAATGCTGACTGCATCCTCAAGAAAGAAAGACATTGCTTTTTGATTAATTGAATTTATTATATGCAATAACACATAAAACATTAAAACCTATTTCTTCTAAACCAACAATTACTTTTCTAAGAAACACATGTAAATTTTCACCTGTCAATGTTTTAACTGGTAAAACATGCATAACATCTTTAAATTTTGATACAACACTCTTAATCATAAAAACATGAGCACTTGCAGCACAAGAATTAGTATTATAACTTATACCTACAATGTTACCTCCTTTGTATTCAACATATTCTTTTAAATGAATTTCATCTAACATTAATATTACAAGTTTGTCACAATCTTCTAAGAGTGAAATTTTTCCCTAATATAATGCAAAAAAATTATAGTCCGTTTGATCTTTAGAAGGATTTAAATTAAAGGAAGTAGACAGACGTTGGATGGTATTTTGGCGCTGAAGATTTATAGTATTGAACTTCCTTATAAAGCGATATGCTTGTGAAGCTATAGTATATAATAAAGTTGCAAAAATTAATGTTTCAGTTGAATATCTAAATGCAGGCTTATTACCACAAAGAAATGAAATTTGCTCAAATAAAAATTTTACCATATCCTTATTAATATCATCACAAAATTCCAATGACTGCAAAGTATCAATAATACTACATATAATAAGTTTTTCTACATTTTTAATATATAATTTACACAATGCCTCTAAAATATCATTTAATTCATTTTTATTATTAACGCAACAAGGAAAAATAAAATTTATTTAGCTTACCTAGTTTCAAGTCCCCATTATATACCCTAATATCCAATTTTGTATCAATTTTGTGTCACTGAGTATTTAATTTTTGGTGCAGGTTGAAGAGTTACAAAAATTATCATTACTGATAATGAACACTCAATAACAGTCCATTTTTTATCAATGAGTTAGGAACATTCAACAAGTTCTTTAATTGAACCAAAAGTTCTAGATTCGTCGTAAGGTCTTTAAGATACACAGCTATCTTTAAGAGCTCTTGCTATTGATTTCTGTACAATTTTCAACTATTTGTCTTCTCTAGTTAATTTGCTTGAAGAATTGGAAACTGAGAAGGAACAGCATCAGGGCGTAATCTATAAAAGAAAAATAAGTGAGATTATAAGCACATAAGTCCATTTTAATATTTTTAAAAATCCGATTTAAGTTAAAATACAATTTGATTTATAAAAAAATCACAAACGACAATCTAAATTCATATAGTTACAGATGATAAATAGCATATGCTAACTTTTAAAACATATGGCACATGAATGAGATTTAAAGTATACTTTTAAAAAGTGTAGAATATGTTATTTACCTTCTAATATTCAAAGGAACCTCTATTATATGGCCAGTCTTTTCATCAACAGCTTTAGCAGAAGTCAAAAAATCCGATTCTTGAAAGTGTAATTCACAAACCTTAACAAGGAAAAAAATACTTGATAACTGTACACAAAATATTTGCAAAATAATTCACTAATACAAAATGTCAATTTATGTCAATAACTAATACACGATTTAAAAGAAGTGAAAAAACCATTCAAACAAAATATTTAACAGAAATAAAATATTAGTAAATGAGATAGCTATTTACAATATAAATACTTGGATTTACTCAGTACAAAAACTCTTAAGGTAGCATTAATTCAAAGTCTTTGAATAATACACAAATCAAAATGCATTGCATGTTTGTGTTTAGGAAACAAAGTGGGATTTTATTGTAGCATAATAAAATGTTTGAATTGAAGAATACAGCTTCTAGATGAAAGAACGATACGAAGAAAAATATTAACAAATATTAGTAGTAAAATATTTAAGAATATCTAAAAATGAACTTACCTTGCTATATATTGATGGAGTAAAGCTCTCTCGCTTTATGGCGATCATCCATTTTTTTACAGTTCTGCATCTTTCGGGAAACTGTAAACTTAAAGTGGTAAGACACAAAGACTAGGCACGTAAATAAAAAATAATGGCATTATTACAGAAACTATGCACTACACAAAATCACGTGCTGCAGAAAACGTACGACTGACACAGCAGATAGATCCCAGTTTGGTGACGTCACGACCGTGGGAGGGTTCAGTTGTGAGGCCTGGATTTCGAAGGTCACGGCCAAACCCAGTAGCAGTAAACAGTTAAACAGAAAAGTACCAAAATGCGTCAAAAAAAAAAAGAGGTAAGCAAACGATAAGTAATCATACGTTAATAACCCGTGGAAGTTTCGTTAGTAAAGACTACCTGAAATATTTTTTTTCTAAAACTTGCGAAAATTTCTGTCTATTTTTCGAAGGAATATAACACTAAAATATGAAAATGATAAAAAAATAGATAATAACTATTCAGTAATTTACAAAATTGAAGAGTTTTGGTTGAAACTTAGGAAATTTTTACAAAACAGCCTGTCTCTTTTTTTAAAAAATAATTCATATAACGTTAATTTATTTTTGGCATATGTACGCAAGTACCTGAGTGTAATGACCTAAAAGCCTATAGATATCTTGCAATCTAAAAAAAAAATTCAGGTTATTGTATGCAATTACATGAAACATTTTAGGGATTTCTCATGAGATTTTTTACAAATGCAGCTATAAATCAACAAATAATATTCCTAGAACCAAATTTGTAGTTTTTTCCATTCTTAATATTATGAAAAATATAAGTCATAAGTTTCATAGCATATCATGGTTAGATTTTGAGTTATCACAGTAGTCGTTTACATTTATTAATGACAAAATTCTGTGGCAGACAGCTTTTGTATTTCTTTATGTTAACCGCTTTCAGTATTAGAAAAGGGGAAAATTACCTCATGCATTAATATTCATTATAGTTTTATCTGTTATAGTCATTATATTTTGTTACTGTTGAACACTATTACTTATTTTTAGCCAATTCACAATGAATGCCTTCTTCTAACCACTTTATGATACGAAGAAAAACTTTTATAATTTTAATGAAAAAAAAATCCTTTATCTTCATGATTAAGAACTTGGTTGAATTAAAAGACTGTCAATATGTTCTAGAAATATTTACGAAATCATACTGATGTACCCTCAAATGCCACTTCTGTGTGCATACCTTTGAACGTTGTGAGATTTTTCTCAAATAATTTGAAAACTCTAAGGATATTTTAATATTTACTGCTAGCAACTCCCCATATTGGCAAACTTTTCCCTCTCTAGAAATTTCTTCATTTTATTGCATAAAAACTGTTAATATTAAAGTGATAGGATATTTTATCGAAAGTATATAAACTCTACTCTACTTGAAAATTTAATGGAGAACAACATTTACAATAGTGTCCTTTGGCTTATTCTTTAACTAGTAGATATCACAAAGTTTTAAATTTTTTTAATATTTTTATCGACCTCGAGAATGGAAAAAAGAATAGCTTGTTGATAGGGCTTGCATAATAATGACGTATTATATACTTCTTCTTCTTCACAAGCACAACAGCCCCCTACAGGCCCTGGCTGCCTCGACCACGCGCTCCCACCAGCGTCTTCTATCTGCGACGACTCCTTTCCAGTTTTTAACTTTCAAAGTCTTTAAATCTTTTTCAACGTCATTCAACCACCTAGTCGGTGGTCTAGCTCGGGATCCCTCAGGTTTTTCAAATGTCAAGATCTTAGTGGAATTATCTTCCGAGCTTCTCCAAACATGGACAAGCCATCTCAATCTATTACTACGGATGACTTGTGTTATATGTGATTGCCCATAAAGCCTATACAGTTCAAAATTATATCTGGTTCTCCAACGTCCCTCCTCCTTCACTGGGCCAAAGATAGCCCTGAGGATTTTTCTCTCAAACATGTCCAGTGAGCGCTGCTTGTCTATGCTCAAGGTCCATGTTTCACTTCCGTAAAGTAAGACAGGAAGTATTAGTGTCTTAAAAATTCTTAATTTAGTTTTACGACTGATAAGATTAGATCTCAATTGTCTTCTCAGCCCAAAGAACCATTTATTAGCCATTTTGATTATGTTATCAATTTCTGCTCTTAGCTTATTTTTGTCATTAATTATAGTGCCAGGTATTACACACGCCACGTGGAATTCCTTGTGACTTTTACAGATCATAACTTTGAATTGCTTTCTCTTTAAACAGAAAAACAACTTACATCTCTTTAAAACATTTTAAATATCCATGATATATCAGAATTAAACTGCATATTTGAATTGTATAACCCCCGTAGGGAAAATAACTTTTCCTGTCTCGTAAGTTGCTTGTGCTCTTATAACAACTATCCTACAAACATGTTTATTTCTACTTCTATTTCATATAAAAATATCCCGAAATTTTCTAAAGCTTGATTTGCATATTGTTGAATGTATGATTTTAAACGAGCATCGATGCAACAAGTGGAATTCATACTTCACAAGATGGATCGCCCGAGGTCTATTAAGAAGCAGCACGCGTCCGTTAAAAGCTCGAACAACTGATTACATCCCCGATAGCATTCGGATTTGTAGTTTATTGATCAGTACAAGAGTATGCCTCTGCAGTGAGTATTTGAAGGACCGTACTTTGAAAATCTATGGCCGTACGAGGGAATATATGTCACGTTTCAGCCTATGTAGCGACAAAATCAATTACTGTCCATAAGTAGTATATTTGGATTCAATGCAACTTGTGTGATCCATCAAAGTAACAGGCAACAAATACTGAATTTGCTTTTCAAACTTTAGAAATTTCGAGAGGTTTAGATATCATATAACAAATCAAGATGATTTAGCTAACGTGAATCCTGACGTTAACAAAATCATCTTCCGAAATTAATAATCTGAGGGTTATAAAATTTACATCGCGAGAAAGATCATAAAAATTACTTTAAAATTGAAATAATTTCGAATGTTTATCTCCATTTTCTGATTTTTGGTGTATTTTTAAAGATTAATTTTTAGAATTTAATTTCTTAAATGCTGATCACGTGGTTTCTTTTCTTTTTGTGATACTTTAAATTAATTTTGCGTCACGTGCATAACAACGAAATAAACTGACAAAAAAATATTAAAATACGGCAAAAGATAAAATTTAACCACAAGAGTAATTGAGAGGGAAGTTTTTTAAGAATTTAATTAAAAATACTATGTTTTATGGATATTAAACATACAAACTAATTGCATAAATTGACCATTGTATTTAATTTAAATATTTTCTTCTACATTATTTTGTCTATAAAAATATCCGCTACGATTTTTTTATAAATATTTTTTTTTGACATTAATTGCATACATTGACCGTTGTATTGAATTTGAATGTACTCCGTAGCGAAGCACGGGTATTCAGCTAGTATATATATAAACCCCTTAATGGCCGTTCTTACGAAGTGGGTATGGAATTTCCCGTTCTAAAGAGGGAATTGGTAAAATGGGCCCCGTAAGCTATAGGTTAATGCGAGCTTGTTCTTGTCTAGGAAGATAACAGTAACAGAAGAAAATTCATTACTTGTCCAGTTTTCAGGGAATTCACTATAATGTAAATGCAGAACGTTTTTGTATCGTTACCATGCGTCTTTTCACTTCGGTTAGTACTGTATATAACGAGTATTCTATGTCATTTTTTCTCATTAATAAAATTTATTTCTTTAAAAATATTACTGAATGGTCCAGAAGATATGCGAGAGCATTCTGATTTTCGGACAGGTATTCTGTATCATAACACCACCAAACCATATCATGATTCAAATTAATAAACATCATTTGATCTTTTTTGTAAAATTGTATTTGAGAATTAAGTAATTTTTCCAAATCTTCCATCAGCGAAATAAGTTTTGAGACGAATATAATTAAAACTTATAGGTAGGTGATAGATGAACTACTTTAATGTGTTTTCTGTAGTAAAGGTTTCTGTATCTGTACCATCCACTACCAGTTTTGTTCTGGGTAGTAGTTGATACGTTTTGCATATTTCATTAAAAAAATAATATTCTTATCCTCAGTTTTAACTATTAGAAATTCTCGAAATGTATTAGTACCTTTTGTATAATTTATACGTGAAAATTTATCATATTCGGAAGTTTTGAGACACCCTCCTAAACTAAGAGGTTAAGGATTTTAAGAACCTTAAACTCGAGTATTACAAAGATGGGATATTACGAAGTAATCATTGCATAATTACATTGTAGCAATATTTTATACTCGTATTAGGGCTCATTGTTCTAAAAAGGTATCTTTTTGGGGGCCTTAAAAGATAATGAGAGAATTTTTCTTGGCTTATCTTGAAAAGAAAGCTGTTTAAATATCATCTAAGAAAGTTTAGGGAAAACATGCTGTCAAAAAGTAGTTTTGATCTTTTGTGAGAAGATGCTGCGTGGTGTTCAAATATTAAAGTATTATGAATATCATATGATAATATTATAAAAAAAACTAGCATAATTTATTCAAGGAAATTTAAGACTTCTTTGGCAATAACAATCAATCCATCAATCAACTAATCTATATATATATATATATATATATTATATATATATATATATATATATATATATATATATATATATATATATATATATATATATATATACAGATGGAGTACAAATTAATACGAACACCTGTGAAAAAGTATGACGTATTTCACACATGCAGAACAGCCGCGCCACCTGCAACAGAAGTCTACCACCAAGTGAGCGTGAAGAGGAAGGTATCAGTCCCTCAACAACAGTCACCTACGTTGCATGCTTCTATCGAACTGTCTGTGATAAATTGAAATGTCAGATCTGTCAGAGTTCCAAAGAGGAATGATAGTTGGAGCGCGTTTAAGTGGAGCATTGGTTACGGAAACAGCAAACCTTTTGGGGTTTGCAAGGAGTACGGTATCAGCCGTTATGACAGCGTACACGAAACAGGGTAAGACGACGTCTTCAAAGCACAGCAGTGGCCGAAAGTCCAAGCTTGCTGATAGGGATAAACGGGTCTTGAAGCGCATAGTAGCCCGAAAGCACAAGCAATCGTTATCCGAGATAACATCCGAAATGAACAGTCATCTCCAGGACCAAGTTTCAACAAAAACTGTCAAAAGGGACCTTCATGCTGCGAACATTTATGGCAGAGTGGCAATTCGTAAACCCTTGGTGACAGCAACTAATGCTTTCAATCGACGCCAATGGTGCAGAGATCACAAAGGCTGGTCCCCACAGCAGTGGCAACAGGTAATATGGTCAGATGAATCGTCATTCACACTATTTCAGACGACCGGACGCGTTTATGTCTGGAGAACGCTCAAAGAAGCGTTTCATCCTGAATGCCTCTTGCCGACTGTGAAGCATGGGGGAGGCTCCATTATGGTATGGGGTGCGATAACTTGGCGCGGTCTTGGGCCACTTGTTATTCTGCATGGGAGGATCAAATCCAATCACTATCTAAGCCTTCTAGGGGATCATGTCCATCCTTTTGTCCAGACTGTATTCCCTGGAGAGCGACCGATTTTTCAAGCCGACAACGCCCCTATCCACACTGCTGGGTGTGTTCAAGAATGGTTCGAAGAGCATGACGATGCAGTTGAACATCTTTCGGAATTAGAGACTTTCGGAACTAGAGACCGCTCTGCAGGAGGAATGGTTTAACATTCTTTTAAATATTGTCCATGACCTTTATGCATCTATCCCACGTCGCATTGAATCTGTACTTCAGTCAAAGGGTGGTCCAACCCCCTATTAATAAAGATTTTCCATTATTTTACAGGTGTTCCTATTATTTTGTCCACCACCTGTCTATATATATATGTATATCCTTGCATGTGTTTAAAACATCATCGACCTACTTTAATTTCAAAACAAAAGGTTTAATAGAGGCAAAAATTTGCTGATTGACGTAACTTATGCAATTTAAAAATTATTTCTTAATAAAGCTATGAAGAATATATATCTAAAGTTGAATTGTAGGTAAACATAATTCAATGAAAATGATCACTCTACCAAAGCACTATTTTACAATTATGATGAAAAGCATATTACGTTTGGCTCTAAAGAGTAAATACTGAATTGTTCATAGAATAATTAACTTCTGCTTCTTATTATAAGCTAATTACAAAATCTTATAAAGATAAATAGATTTCATTAAATAGAAAAAACAACAGTAGCGTATATTAGGTTCAAAATCAACGCAAAAATCTAATCGACTGCCTTGGAAGTTTTTTCACTGTACTTCACACAAAAAAATGATAATCTTGGTACATATCAATGCTTATCCTTATATTACTAAATTTGATTATTTTGCCACTCCATGTCCAAATATTTAAGGCTGCTGTGTACTAACCCTATTGGATTCGCTCACCTCAATGTTAATCTATGGTGAAAATGCATCTACTATATATAGCTTCATAAAAGCTGATAATATAATAAAAATGGTATTTACAGATAGCCTGAACTAGTCTGCACCTTGCAACAGGATTCAGTTTATAAATTTTGCCCAAGAAAGGAATTTATGAGGGTTTAAAACACACTATTCCAACTTTTTCCCCACGAATAATTTAAATTTAAAAATATTATTTTGATTTATAAAAAAACGAAAAATGTCCCAAGGTGTAATATTACGGAGTAGAATTTTTAAATAAAATCTTTCAACCCAAACCGGCAATACTTGGAAAAAAATTTTCCCTGGGTTAACATTGAGATTAGCGAATCCAATAGGGTTATTACACAGCCGCCTTAAGCCCTATCCTCTTTCTGATGGTAAAATTACTAAACCATGGTAAAATTACTCTGTAAGAACATTTTGTCTCAAGTGTTCAACAAGTCTTGATGAATGTCATAGTAGAGAAAATTTTAAAGTGGAAGGATTAAAACTTTATCTTGCCTTTTCCACTTGGAAATTCTATCCTTATACCATCGACAACATAGCAGAATACCTTCTAACTATTGCTGAAATGGATTAAAACAAAGTTTTCAAATGCATAGCATGTACACATTTGAATAAAATAATAAAAATTTACAACTCTTGTCTAAAATTCGTAATTTTCCAAAAGGTGATCGGATACCCCAACCGCAATAATTCCTTCGGATACAAATCTATGTTCCAAATATTTCCTGGATGTAGTGCCTTTAGCATTGACATGCTTCAGAGTTGACTGCCCTGAAATGTAGAAATAAAACCGGAGTATGTAGAATTCTGAGCCAAATTTCTGTGACTGCTTCATCACCAGAATCAATTTCGCTCATGTCACGACATTTAAAATTCAGCGTATTACTTCCTTTTCCCCTCAGAGAGAAGTCCGATTTTAAAACGGCGCGGAATTTGATGATGGTAACAAATGATCATAGCGATCGCACATCCTTCGCCCACCCCCCTCTCAAAGATCCTGACAGGCGAAATTAAAGATTGAAATAAAGAAGACAAATTAGAATGTCTCTGATGATGAATCTATACGTCTCTTGAAAACGGTTCGCTTTGGTTTTTATTTTCATTTCTTTTAGCAACATCTACCTCCCCCCCCCCTTTTTCCCATCGCATTTAAAAGGCAAAGACAAAGCAGAAATAAATTCATCTATTTCGAAGGGGAAAAAAAGTCACATGATTTTCAAAAGCGCTCATGGAGATGGAATTTTTAGTTTTGTTTCTTTACGGTTGAGGGATGGTTTGCAAAATATCGATTTAAAGATATTCGTTTTCGATGTAAAGTAGCATTTGATGAATCCCTCCTATTGGAAAGCAATTACAGTAATATACCGTAAGGTTACTATTCGATGTAATAATCGATTGGACGATTTTGTTTCTTTGTTCCTTCTAATTTCTTGTGATTCTCTTCTCTAGTTTTTATGCTCAAAATACATTTTTGAGCAATATTATTGTTTCCTTTATTTTTGGAATAACTTAATTTTCTTGAGTGACGAAGTATGAAAACTAAAAAAAAAGACTTGATATAATATTGCTAAACAATTTCCCCTATGTTTAAGCTGTTCAAATGCAAAACAAATAAAAGAAAAACTTCCGACAACGAGTTAAATCTAAACATTGAGTTCCCGTCATATTTTGATTCATGTTTTGCTCTATTATTCTAACACTGGCGTATTGTTATTTACTTTTTGATTTATGTTATTAAATTGTTGCAATAGTCTATTTTTCTGTCAGGTTTTTCACTTAAGAATCTCGTCTACTTAACCAGTGTTTAGATTGGCATGATATATTGACATGCCGTCGAACTTAAATTTTGTTAATAACAGCTTGTTTAAATGCATCGCAGATCGTAAAAATGACAACTAGTCTCGGTTTTATAGTTAGTTCTTCCTCGGGCCGCAGAACGCACCAGGTGAGATCGTCTTTCCCGAGCTTTTGTAGTTCATCCCAGAGACAATCTCACTTAATGCTCAGCTGCATGAAAAACTATACTCTCTTTAATACAAAACTATTTGATGCCATTTTTACGATTTTTAGGAATTATGAAGTTGTTATTTACCAGTTAGACGTTTTTACATTCTATTATTGATATCAAGGTACTGTTCCTTACCAGTTAGCCATTTATATTCCCTGGTGTTCAAAATTATGAGAATTAGCACATTTTATCGAATTTCTAGAAAACCAATAGACACACTTATAGAAATTTGGTATGGATACACAATTGTACAAGAGGAAAAATTAAACCATACAACAGTCATGGTACGCAGTCCTGATCGTCAGTTCGGATCATCTGTGCGGGAATGTTCAAAACTCACGTTGCAAGATCGAACGTAAAATGACTTTAATATGGGGTATGGTCCCCTCGCACAGTCATACAGCTCTCCCAGCGTGTTTTCACACTGGAAACGAGGTATTTGCTGAGGCCCTGTTGCAGTCAGTCCCACCCCTGCAGTAACGCAGTTTTCAACTCTTGGATTGTTCTCGGAGGGGGGTAGAAAGTGCAAATGTCCTCCAAAGAGCGTCCCAGACATGTTCAATAGCGTTTTGGTCTGAAGATAGGGCTGTGCTATCGCCCAGGCGAATATCCTCACTTTCAATATAATCGTCGACAAGTTGAGCCTATGTGGACGAGCGTTGTCGTCCGTAAAAATGAACCGAGTGCCAACTGCACCCCTGAAAAAGTTGAACATAGGGCTATGAGATATCATCCCTATGCCTCTAAACCCTATTGAACATGTCTGGGACAGTCTTCGGAGGGCAAATGCAGCTGTCCATCCCCCTCCGCGAAACATCCAAGAACTGAAAACTGCGTTACTGCAGGAGTGGGACTGACTGCCACAGGGCTTCAGCAAATACCACGTTTCCAGTGTGGCAACACGCTGTGAGAGCTGTATGGCCGGGAGAGAGGACCATGCCCCATATTAGAGTCGTTTTTATGTTTGATCTTGCAACATGAGTTTTGGACATTCCTGCGCTGATGAGCCTAACTGACGATCATGAGTGCGTATCATGACTGTTGTATGGTATAATTTTTTTCTCTGATATAACTGTGTATCCATACCAAATTTCATGAAAAACATGTCCGTTAAATTTCCAGAAATTCCATAAAGTGAGCAAATTTTCTTAATTTTGAACACCAGTGTAATTTGCAATACATTTTTAGATCAATATACAGCGTCTTAAAATCGATTATATATTTTAAGACTGTTTTTCCCCACAAATAGGCAACTACACGATCTGTCGTGGATTTCAAGATGTAATTTTGTAATGAGATAGATACTTATATAAAAATTTTGTGGATTTAAAGAAGCTGTTATTTAGAGATGCATTATCTTCTACTAGTCTCACGTGCTTATAACCTGACCCTTTTCTTGTGTCTGTAGGTTGGTGTCCCGCAACAAATCTGGGTTTTTGTAGCCGTTCGGAATCGGTTTGAACTGCAGTTTTAGCTTGTTTCATCCTTAGTTAAACAAAAATGACTGTATCATAAACCAACCAATGAAATTATGTTCTAAATTCTTACTGTTTCATTAATGAATTCACTGGATGAAGCTTAATTTTAACTGTCGGAATAAAAATGGCAGAATCAGTCAGGTTAAAATTTTGCTGAAAACTTAGACGCATTGAAATTGCTCAAGACTTTTTCCCGTATCCGGAACCACTGTTTATTAAACTGGAGTTACACAGATGAATTCTTATCAGTGGGACTTAGTTATCATAACAGTGATTAAAAATACAAAAATGTTGGAAACGTAAGTTATTTCTTGGAAACATCATAGATGTTTCAATCCATTATTTTCGAATGAAAATTTGCAATTATTTTTCAATACTCATATTTTAAAAACTAAACTGTAATCAGTTGTTCATTTGTTGTTATTCAGACTGTGTAAGTGTCTTTATACAGTATACATTGTTTCAACGTTTTTTGAAATTGTAGTACTTTCCCTTTAAATTAAAAAAAAATTGTAACGAATACCATTGAAAGTACGTATAATAAGTACGTATTTTATACAGAGTTACTAATATAATTAGAGATTGTATACAACAGGGGGATTACTAGGGTTACAAAGCAGGCAAAGCACTGTTCTAGAACATATTTAAAAGAACTGAAGGGGACCATAACATCTAATAAAATGATCAGAAATGTAATTTAATTTCTAAACATTTGTAAAATGACACAAGGTCACAGAGATTTCACTTAGTCGTTAGTCATCACAAATATAAAATGAAACAAGTTTATTTTGCTAGAAGTCCAAAAAAATATTATTATTAAATTTAAAAAATCAAATTTTATGTTTTATTGTAGACTTAATAAACTCATGTTGATATTGCTAACAAATATTAATATATGTAAAAAAAAGCTTTGATCAAGGCCAATAAAATTATTTAAAAAAAACATAATTTGTACTCGCTCGGTATGCTAAGAGCTTGGGCTACATCCAACAATATGTTGTTTGGCTTCCTTCCACTTAGTTATGCACATAGAATCCCGTTTTCATGCATTGGTTCATTTTTTCTCACTTCAGCTGCATTCTTTTCATTGAAAACCTTATTCTCATAGTATGGCGTAAAGGTATTAGTAAAGTTCCACAGAATTACAAGAAGTTGTAAGAAAGTTACTAGAGCCTGTGAGGGAGAGTTTGTGGATATAAAATATAATCATATGTGTAGGGAAGTAAAGTTTATAAAATACCAATTGCTGGGTTTTGAGACGTAAGTTCAATTATCACCCCTGTCATTCAGTCATCAAAAGCTTCAGTAACCAGTAGTTTTGTAAACAACTGTACTCTAACTTAACCTTTTCTGTACGGGGTGGGATAGCATGTATCCCAAGAATACGGTCCCAATATATATATATATATATATATATATATATATATATATATATATATGTGTGTGTGTGTGTGTGTGTGTGTGTGTGTGTGTGTGTGTGTGTGTGTGTGTGTGTGTGTGTATTATTTTATTCGATGCCATTTAAAATTTACGAAATTTCCAACACTACGATATTTATTCATATGTATCCAAATACTCTCTGTTGAGGCTGTTTTTCAGACATATTTCATAATTAAGTAAAACCTTAATGAGTAATGTTAATCTACATGCTACCAGTGTATTTTAATCTAACTACACTGAAGTGCCACTGAATTAGGGATACCTACCTAGCAACGAGTTGGGCCTCCTCTGGCCTTGATAACGGCTGCCACACGACGAGGCATAGATTCAACAAGTTTCTGTAAACGTTCCACGGGAATGGCTTGCCAAATATTGGCTAAAGCTGTCCATAATTCAGTAAGGTTCTTTGGTGCTGTGTGATGGTCTTTCACGCCTTGTTCCAAAATATCCCAAAGATGCTCAATAGGATTTAAGTCTGGGCTTCTAGGTGGCCAATTCATGACAGGGAAGTCAGAGGAATGCTCATCCAACCAGCCAGTAGCCAACCGGGACTTGTGAGAGGTACAGTTGTCTTGCTGGAAAACTCCATTACCGTGCGGATAACAGAACAGCATAAACGGATGGAGGTGATCACCCAGCAACTCTACGTACCGAATTGCATTGAGGAAGGTTGGTACACGTACCAAAGATAACAAACTGTGCCACGAAAAAACACCCCAGACCATGATTGAGCCACCATGCCCTTGTACAGTTCCAGCCAGGCATGCAGGATCCATGGCTTCATGAGCTTGACGCCATATTCTCAGCCTCCCGTCGGCGTTAAGTAGTCGGAATCGAGACTCATCACTCCATGCTACTCGTTTCCAGTCCTCTACACTCCAGTCTCTGTGCTCTCTTGCCCAGGCAAGACGTGCAGCCCGATGGCGAGTATAGAGCAATGGTACTCTCGTAGGTCGACGGCTCACGAAGCCCATACGGTGAAGCGAGCGTTGCACAGTCCGTTTACTGACTGTACGACTGGCACCGTCATTAAACTGGGTGGTAATTTGAGCTAATGTTTGGGTTCGCTGGCTGCGTACAACACGCCTGAGCCGTCTCTCACCACGCCTTGTCAAGGCTAATTGTCCTTTGCAGTTTGCCCGATCGCTAGTTTTTTTTCCACTATCCATGTATTCTTGGTATACTCTTGACACTGTCGACCTTGAAAATCCTAGCTGTCTGACGATTTCAGAAATTGAATGGCCCATGCGTCGTGCACCTACGATTTGTCCGCTATCGAAGGCGTCTAAATCAAGCAGTTTACCCATACTGGCAATTCCAACAACTAATTAAGAACAACCACAGTACGCGCTATATATGCAGTTACCACAGCGCCCTCAATTGCGCATACATGATGCGCAGCGCTACACAATTTGCATAGGCTTTGCAATCCCTAATTCAGTGGCACTTCAGTGTATATATATACATATATATATGTATGTATATATATATATATATATATATATATATATACATACATATATATACATATTCATATATACATATATATATATATATATATATATATATATATATACATACATATATATACATATTCATATATACATATATATATATATATATATATATATATATATATATATACATACATATATATACATACATATACACACACACACACACATATATATATATATATATATACATATATATATACTACATACATATATATACATACATACATATATATACATATATATACATACATACATATATATATACATATACATATACATATACACATATAAACATATGCATTTACATATATAACCCTCCTTAATGACAGTTCTTACAAAGGGGGTGTTAAATTTCCCGTTCTAATGAGGGAATTGGAAAAATGGACTCCGTAAGCTAAAGGTTAAAACAATATTCTAATAAAGCTAGAAACTTTCATTAATGGATAAAATTTTCTCAAATTAAAATTTTATCCTTTATACAATCCGCAGGAGTCTAAATAGCTTTTCTATGGCTGACAGTTTCAACCATTCCACTCAGGAGTGTAATTTTAAGCTGCTTACTGCAAACTCTCCTAGCATACCTGACTAGATCTTGAAAATGACAGAAGTATGGAAAAAAAGAAAGCTTGAGTTTAAAATATTGCCATTTGAAAAAGATCATCATCATTTAATTAAATCATGAAAACAAATTTTTTTATTATAAAACAAATGCAGTTATAATTTATATCCATTTTTAAATTTTACATATCAATCTATACTCATATAAAAAATAACACAATATATAATAATATAGAAAAGAACTAACTTTACTTAAAGACAAACTTCCCCTCTTCAAAAATAAAAAAAAAATAAATGCAAACTTAATCAAGATGTTTCTAGCTTCCTATTTTTGGTTATTCAAATGTTGACCGTGTCTTTCTCTAGTTTCATTTAAGAAAACTATTTTGTTGTAGCATTGAAACTCAAGTCGAGACTTTTTAAATAGTGTTTCATCTGCTTTCAAATGTCTCTGCGCACAAAAAAAAGCTTTTATTATGAAGACAGAATATATTTAAAGAGCTGAGCTATGTTTCTTCTTAGGGAGAACTAAGAGTACAGAATAGTTGGTTGCATAGAATTTATGGGTGTTTGTTTCCTTTGATACAGGTAATGATGCGGGGGAAACTTATTTATAAATAGAAGTATTTATTCTAAAAAAAAATTATAAATATGAATTTTCAGTCTCGACTCGTATTAGATGTTTTTAAACACATTGTGTGATCTTAACGGTACCTATTTTAATCTAGTCTCTTATTATAGACCCTATTTAAAGTAATATTTGTTTCTAGTCTTATTTTCATCAAGAAACAAAAGAGGAAGTTATTAAAGTTAACTTTAAGTATTTCTATTTCTGTCAGTTATTCATCTCTTTCTTTTTTCTTTTTTGCACCTTTCAGTTTTAATATCGATTCATTCGTCTTGAAGAGTGATAAGGGATTTTACTTTATCATAGAAACTTATGTTATTATGCATGAGCCTTCTAGAGCAAAATAATTGTATTTTTCTTGTTAATTCAGTGATTTTCGGTTTTGATATTGCTTTAATCCTCATAAACAGCGGTGCTTTAAAACATATTCTCTTGCTGTTATCTATCATCATGTCTTAGCATAAAAAGTAAGTAGAATTTTTTAGTTAATTATGCGATTCTCCGTTTTTGTACTGCTTTACTCATCTGATTTATAAAAATACTTACCACACCGTGGTAGGCGTATCCAGACATACAACGTTAATTATAAACTAAATCATTTCTTCTGATGATAGAATATTTCGGTCATACGCATATTTTCAAAATAGTACGTTATCATAGTCATTTAACACAACAAATTAGGTCTAACAGTTTGATGGAAAAAAGTATGTTCCGGGATAGTTAATCCTCACTATATCACTTTTGTAAGTCATTGGAGTGGACCTTCTTGAATGTCCAACATGATGACACATGCCGAAAGGGAAAGAAGTTTAAGAACGTATATCAAAATCTAACATTCGCCAGAAAAAGGGCCAAAGACTCGGGTACTTGCCTTAAGAACAAGAGCCTAGAGGTTCGAATCTCATAGATGAAAGAGTTTCTAGCCAGCAACCTCTTAAGCTTAGAACCATAGAACCTTAGTATGTTTAACCCTGTGGCAAAATATAACCGTAGTGCTCCACAATAACCACCCAACCATCTAAAAAAGAGTAATAAAGAGTAATAGTAGAGTTTTTTCCCCATAGAAAATTATGCCACTATATATTACAGTCTAACCCCGTTATAGCGAACCCTGTATATAACGAACTCACGGATATAACGACCGAAAATTTTGGTTCCTCCGTTTTCTATTGTACGTAATTTAATAAGTATTGTGTCAGTTTAATGTAATCGATTTTCGTCGATTTAATTCATTAATGATCATTTTTATAGATTTTATCATATTTTTAATATATCATTATTGAATACACATTGAAACTAATGAGTTATATATTTTGTGAACTCCATCATTTTTCTTAAAAGTTCGAATATAGCGAACCACTGGATAAAGCGAACAAAACCTTTGGTCCCTTGAGGTTGGTTATAACGGGGCTAGACTGTATCGTATTACATCCACTCCTTACTCCTTTTTCCATGCATTAATTTTATAGTGTATTCCTCCGTCCTCCATACACCATTGTTACAATGACACACAGTATATTTTTCCCGATACAATACTGAGCTGAATGCCGCACACGTAGTATAGTGGTAAGCGTTCTAGGCTGCCAGGAAGTGGTCTTGGGTTCAAATCCGGAATAAGGCTTTGCCGTTTCCGTGTCGCCCCCCTCATGGGAAGCAATTCGGGCTCACCTAAATGGTGTTCCCATAATAAAGTAGCCAGCATAACTTCGCTGGTCTTCATGGGCCAGTGTCAGAGATGTACCTTTCATTAGAAACACGTGTCTTCCGCATTGATAAAAAAATATTGATCTGAACAATTTCAAAAATCTCTAAGCAGTTGTATTAATTACTTGTGGGGAAACAGAGCCATCAACATGTGCCATTGAAAAAATCATTGCCCTACAAATAACTTACACAATCATTCAGGATACATAACCCACTCTCTGAATCCGCACAGCCATTTTGGGGAGGAGAGAGAAAAAAAAAAAAACGTTGAACTATAATTCTGCTGACGTTAGAAACTGAAAACTGTATTGTTGGACCTTCTCACAAACGTTCATGTATGGTTTGTGTGTCTTATAAAGCTGGCAATAAACCTCATCATCTATCTAAACAAATCATTAAGTATAAAATATTAGGATTGAGACTAGATTTCTTTATAGCCGTTGGGGAACTTTCTCATAAACTAAAACAAACATCACCCTTTGTCCACCCTTTGAGTGAACAAAAAATGAGATATTTAACCAACAAGTGCAATCAGAACTGCAATTAGTAGAACAAAACTTTAGTAGGAATTTTACTGTTGAAATATTTAGTACATGTGGTTGTACAAGAAGCAGGAACACCGAGAAATACTTTCTCATGATATTGCGGTTTGAAAAATTTAACTTCAAGGAGGCAAATAATATTATACGATTAGACGCCATCTGTTTAGCTGTTAAACTAACTCAATAGCATTATTGGACTGCTTCTTCCGATCGTTATGTTTATAAATCCTCATTTATTTTATCTAAAGTTAGATCATATAGGTCTTTACTGCTGATTTACGAATCTAACTTTATTTAATAAATGAATAAACTATATTAAATATATAAAAATACAAATATTATGGTTGTCTAGTGAGGAAGTATTTCACAATACTCCTAATACAAATACAACTACCCATACAAGAGATAGACATTCTTGGGGCTCGAAAAATTTGATTTACTGAGGTGGATAATTTTACACGACTAGCCACCATATGTTAAACGATAATGCTACCTCAGTAGCATTATTGGGTTAATTTTATCATCCCTTTGTTTCGATATCATTATTAATTTAACCTAATGATAGTTACTAACCACGAACTGAAGATCTTTATTGTGGACTTTGGAATCTAATTGTTCTAAAAATAAATAAATAAAGAAACTATAATAAGTTTTTTTATTTTGTCTAATACTGAGGCACTTTGTCGTGAGGCATTCGCCTTTTATTACAATACTATCTGAATACTCGTGCTTTGCTACGGAGTACATTCAAATTAAATACAACGGTTAATATATGCAATTAACGCCAAAAAAAAAGAATATATTCATTAAAAAATCGTAACGGATAATTTTATAGACAAAATAATGTAGAAGAAAATATTAAAATTAACTACAACGGTTAATGTATGCAATTAATTTGTATATTTAATATCCATAAAACATACTAATTAGAATTAAATTTTAAAAAAACTTCCATCTCAAATATTCTAGTGGTTAAATATTATCTTCTACAGTATTTTAACATTTTTTGGTCAATTTATTTCGTTTTTATGCACGTGACGCAAAATTAATTTGAAGTATCGCAAATAGGAAGGAAATCACGTGATCAGTATTTAATAAATTAAATGCTAAAAATTAATCTTTAAAAATTCCCCAAAATATCAGAAAATGGAAGTAAAGATTCAAAAAATATTTTATTTTAAAGAAATTTTTATGATCTTTCTCGTGATATAAATTTTATAACCCTCGGGTTATTAATTTAAATGCAAACTTTAAAGAATGTTACAAAATCACCTTAAAAATTTAATTTAAAAATATCTAAGAAGAAATTTTTAAAAATCTTTCTTTGTGCACCCCTACACTATAAGAAGAATCGCCATACAAAATTTCAGTCCTTTTGGTCCAGCGGTTTGGTCTGTGCGTTATCTCTCAGTCAGTCAGTCAGTCAGTTACGGAACTGTTTTATATATACTAGCTGAAAACCCGTACTTCGCTACAGAGTACATTCAAATTAAATACAACGGTCAATGTATGCAATTAATGCCAAACAATATATATTTATATTTATAAAGAAATCGTAAGGGATATTTTAAGGGATATCTAATAGAACATACTAAAGAATATAGTGCAGTTAATATAGTACAGTTTGAGGGACATTTCTTTTACAGTATTTAAATATTTTTTTGGATTAATGTCTAATCGTCTGCCGCATCAGATTGAAAAAAACAATTTTTTCTCAATTTATTTCGTTGTTATGCACGTGATGATAAATTAATTTAAAGTATCACGAAAGGAAAAGAAACCACGTGATCAGCATTTAATAAATTAAATTCTAAAGATTTATCGTTAAAATTTCCCCAAAACTCAGAAAATGGAGCTAAATATTCGAAAAAGATTTCATTTTAAAGGACTTTTTAGGATCTTTCTCATGATATAAATTTTATAACCTTCCAATTTATATTTTAAATGCAAACTTGAAAGAATGTTTCAAAAACAGCTTAAAAATTTAATTTTTAAAAAATCTAAGAAGAATTTTTCAAAAATCTCTTATAGTGCACCCCTACACTATAAGAAGAATCACCATGCAAAATTTCAGCCCTTTAGGTCCAGCGGTTTGGTCTGTGCGTTATCTGTCAGTCAGTCAGTTACGGAACTGTTTTATATATATAGATAGGTGAGCCAGCATTGCACCCTATGATAGTGATGCGACATCGATAACAAAACATCGATGTTTTGGAACATCGATATTCAATATTAAAACATCGATGCTAATAAAACATCGCCCAAAAACCATCGATGTTTTTAAACATCGATGTTTTAGAACATCCATTTTTTAAAACTGTTTTAGTAATCTCTAACATTAATGTTACTTCCGTTAGTCGTGGGGGGAGGGGGAGATTTAATTTTACTCTCTGATTGGGCAGACACAAATGACAAAAACTTGGTTGCTTTGGACTACATTGATGACTCAAAATTCTCGTTGTAAATACCTCCATCTTTTGCCTTCAAATGTCCAGATAAATTCGTGGTATTACCAGAAGTTTTGAGGGACTTAAGGCAAATATTGCATTTTACCAATTTGTCAGAGGTTTTGTAAAAATATTTCCAAACAGTACTTTTGGGAGGCATCTTACTAATAATATTAACGTCAACTTATATAAAATCAGAACAAAACAAAAACTTAAATGGATGCACTCGTGTATATACTTTTTGTAAAATAAAACGCCATGGAAAGTTCTGGAGTGTCAGGAACATTCCAAGCGCTCATTGGTTGTTAATTGCCATTTGTCTGTTTGCTAAGGAATCATTCCCCCTTTTGTATTCATCCTTTTCAGAATTCAGATTTACATTTACTGAGTTTGAAAATTATGCTACATGGTAAATTTTTTTTATTACGGTACTTTTTCAGTAAAAAAACATCGAGACAACGTAAAACATCGAGTACAAAACATCGATGTTAAAAAAACATCGGCTTCAATAAATCGATGTTTAAAACATCGAGGTTTTTATCAAAACATCGATGTTTTGAAAACATCGACATCGATGTCGCATCCCTACCCTATGAGGGGAACGACACGGAAACTACCAAGACTTATTCGGGATTTGAACCAAACCCGAGAACGCTAACCATTACACAATGGTGGCGACGATATCAAATTTAGGAGAATACAAACAATACCCATTATTCATACCAATGAACCTTGTAGCATAGGCGGAAGTAGCAAATGAGGATGTAGGGCAAAATTGACGAAAGGTAGAATGGGAGAAACCCACAAATAAGAAATAAAATTAGAGAATAAACTTAATGATAAATT
Organism: Dolomedes plantarius; assembly: GCA_907164885.2. Taxonomy (NCBI): domain Eukaryota; kingdom Metazoa; phylum Arthropoda; class Arachnida; order Araneae; family Dolomedidae; genus Dolomedes; species Dolomedes plantarius. The sequence goes on from OU015495.1 coordinate 103,195,806, forward strand.
TCCCAGCACAAGTTTAAAAAATCGAAAAAAATAAAATACATATAAATTTTTTGTTTAAATTTGAAATCATAAAACTACCGCATTTTTATGAAATTCATTCGTTGCAATGATAAATCCGAACATGAACAGTTTACCGAACGGAAATCGTAGAAAAACACTTATGAAAAATGAGACTAAAATTCTGAAATAGAAGATTATACAATGCGAATAAAAATATTCAGGAAAATAAAACTGAAACAGGTCAAACAAGATTAAGGGGAAAAAAGGATGATTCGTCTTCATCTGAATTTGTTTGCTGGATTTGTAATCCTACGGGATTCGATAAACTCTCTTTTTTTATTATTATTTTTCCAGGATCTATTTTATTCGGAATTTCTTCCCCCCCGTTTTTTTGTTCACTACTTGTTTTGCCAGTTTTCATTCCGTCCCGCTTTGGCGACTTATCTTTTTAACTGTGACAGAACGATTTCGCTGAAGGAAACAGGTTTTTTAAGGTACTGTCGAGCGATTTTTATTAAATAGGACACCAAAAGTATTTCGGACGTTCTACAGTGTAAAATGCTCTTCAATTGACAAGGATTGTTTATGTGTTGACTCAAAATGTACAGAAGTCTTTGATCTGTATAATAAATAAATTGTTATCATGAATTTAATTCTGTTAATTCATTTATTTTTTAATTCATTTACATTACATCAGTATCAATAGAATTCATAGTATGTACTTGCGCAATTTCAGTTCAGTCATAGAAAATTTTATGTCTAGTGTATATATATATAACATCCCCATTACATCACGTCCTTAAATTAGAACCTGAAAAGAAAAACTATCTCATATTTACATGGCAGGATTTAGACTCAGCCGGAAAGTAATAAAAATTAGATTTAAACGCAATCGGGCCAAACTTCTTAGTAAATTGTTTATTTGAGCGAAAATACATCGTTCATTCCAGGAGAACGGCTCGGAAATAGTATCACCTTTCAACATTAAACGCTAGAGGGCGAAAAAAAAACATGTGGTTATTATTTGTAGGGTCAGTAGATTTAGGAGCTCGCGAAGCTAACCCCCTCCTGAATTCGGTCATATGCATGTTTAGAAATGCAAAGGCATGCGATTCATGGTAAGTTCTGCTAAGGGTTTTTAGAACGATAATTTAATATTACTAGGGATTGGATTTAGGAAAGGGAGTTTAAATGCTAGAATGGAGGGCATAATATTTAAGATATTACACACACACACACACACACACACACACACACACACACACACACACACATATATATATATATATATATATATATATATATATATATATATATATATATATATATATATATATATATATATATATATATGTATGTATGTATATTGGACCTGCTGATTCATGCATTGAATAACCCTTAAAAAGAGGCCAAACTACCCCGTAATTATCTTTCATTATTTTTATATCTCACCTTCGGAGATTTCTTTGCTATACACTTTTCATTCTAAGACTTATTTTATGATGAAAATATAATATACAATATATTACATAGATCATTGAACAGAAAACATTTTTTGATGACCTTAGACAGAAAATCAAGATGCTAGGTAACCTATCTTGATTAAAACTTAATTCTTTAATGTTTTCTTATTAGTTTAATGAAACAATATAATTAGTACAATTAGTTAGAGGTGCATAAAATAACAAAAAAAATGTTGTTGGGGTATAATATTGGAAAATTAATTTTTTATTTTCATTTGAAAGCTTCCATCACGAGGTTTTAAATTAAAAGCTTTTTGAATCAGAATTGTTCCGGAAATTCATCATATAGGTTCCCAACATCTTAGAAATAAACTGTTGTAAGTGATTGGCCAATTCTGAAACAAATTCAAAAGACGAGAATCATTGAAAAGAAACATATGTATTACAAAGCTAATTTTAAAACGCATCTGTATGACATGTATTCTGTATCACTGGCTTAAAAGCAGGACCCGACTTAGCCTAATTGGGTCCAGGGGCAAAAACTTCTTTGGGGGGCCTCCTCTGCTTCACTACTTCAGCAATGAAGAACCGAACTTTATGGAGGTATTTAAATTTTTCACCTCATTATAGATATATAACAAGAAAATTGAATAGAACCTAAAATAGCTATAAAGTCCCCCCCCCCTCCAATGGTCAGACGAAATATCGTTCTGTCCATTTTATTGATTTTCTGACAATTCTATGCCATCATTAAAAGGGATATAGTAGATCTGAAGAGCCAAAATTTGACAAAAATGCTATTTAAATTTATCCGTTATATTTCAGTGATTTTTTATTCTCAACAATTTGCAAATGATCCTGGCTTGTTATACCAACTTCAATAAATATTATTTCTTTTATTTTTTTATCGTGAATAACAATATCAGGCAAATTCATAACCTTGCTGACATTAGGGCGGAATTCAGCTAAATTCCGCCCTAGAAAGCCATGAATTTACGAAATATAGATTTTTTGTGTTCATACGATAGATTAATGAAGAAGCTAACATAAAACTGACGGATTTTACACTGTACTGATTTTTTTTTAAAGTTCATTAAAGAAGGAAACGTAAAATAAACTTTCTATTCGATTTGGGGGCCCCCCCTCTAATGTGGGGGCCCGGGACAACTGCCCCGTATGTTCCTGCCTTAGTCAGGCTCTGCTTAAAAGCAAAATCAGTTGAAGTGACGAAATGCATTCGAAATATGAAGTAAATCCTCGCATCAGCCAGATAGCTGGATTAGTATAAACTTCCATCCAAATGTCTGATCTCAGAATCCAGTCCCTGAAAGAAACTTGTTATCAATTTCTGAACAGGATTCAAAAGTGACAAATGTGTAACAAATATAGCTAGAAGAGGTTGATAAATTTGTTTCTGATTTCTTCGCAAGGTTGTGAAATGAGGAATGTGAGACAAATGTAACTGCGAATAACCATTGAAACCACATAACAGCCTGTGAATATTTACTCAGCATACGAAGTTGTGAAACTCGGATTTGACGCTAAAAGCTTGTAAGGTTTACATAAGATTCGATTCTCAAGAATCGAACTTTTAAGTGAATAAAGTTAATGAAGCCGCTTAAGATATGCTAATTGCGACATACACGGTTGGTATAAATACCAAGCAGCTAGATTAAAAAAGGAGTTAGGTTTGGTTTGGAGCGCTACGGTCAATTTTTTGCTACACGAGGGCTAATTAGACCGGGACCTACAGTTTAAAGCCGATTCCGAACGGCTACAATCATCCATGCCAACAGTGGGACTCGAAACCACAGGATATGAACCGAATACCAGTGCCCTAGCCATTCGGCCAATCAAGTGCGGACGAAGAAATGAAAAGGAAGTGAAAGGAAGTGAAAGGAAGAGGAGTGCTGGTGAAACGAAGTATCGAGTTGGAGCTAGGCTTAAAGTCTGGTTCCATAATAGTTGAGTTTTGCGAGCAGCCGCTGGAGGCATAGCTAGGTTGCTTCAAACCTACGCAAATTTTTGTTAGGCCCAAAGTTTACGTGGCAGCACTGCTGGTGGACTTTCAAAGTATCTGTGAGTAATGTAAAGTGTATTTTTCTTGAATGAGTAGTTATACAAGTGAATATATTGAATTATATTTCCCTTGCATGAATGCTATATATATCTCGTACTAGTAGTACGTAGGCTTTATTTTGAAAAGCAAATGCAAATATTTGAATAAACATTGTTGTTATGTAAGACTGTGTTTGAAGGAAATTATTTAGAGTGCCCCTTCAAGATATATATACCCAAAGGTAGGACCTTATTTATTTACGAAAAATATATTTATTCGTAGATGACACGATATTCATGGTCACAAATCTCCGGGCGAATGAAATTTGGAAGAAAAAAATTTCAAATTTTTGTCTTGTATTTCAAACATAATTCACTTTAAAATATATTATTAGGTTTACATTAATCGGAGATATCTCCTGTGAAGACTAAGGCCGTCTGCACACGGAGCAACTGAAAAGAAACTGATAACCGATTGCAATCACAAACTAGTCCGTGATGAGTCGTAACCTATGTAATTGAATGGAGCCACGCACACGGTGCAACGGACGCCCGTCGGACGGGTTTGTAACCAGTTGCACCGTGTGCGTGGCTCCATTCAATTACATAGGTTACGACTCATCACGGACTGGTTTGTGATTGCAGTCGGTTATCAGTTTCTTTTCAGTTGCTCTGTGTGCGGACGGCCCAACTGTTAGCGGGCCAGACTTGACAGTAACACATAATTTTCCCATGACTGATATGGAGCTGAGAAAGAAAAAAATTTGAATTTTTTAGTAAAAAGCCATTTAATGAACATATACATAAATAAGGGAGAATCCCGAATATTTGGACGGATTGGTCCTTAATTTTAAACTTCCTAGTTCAAATTGTTTGAAATATTAGGGAAAAATGGGTATAACGATAAAAAGTTTTAATTTCCCCGTTTGTAATGGATGAAACATGCTTGCAAATATAGGCTATTAAAAATAAAGATAGGCTTGGAAATTACTGACAAAATTATAAAGCTTCTGTAAATAAAAAAAAATGTCAAGGAAAAACTTTTTGGACATTGATCAAATGCTACATGCAAATATGAAATTTGTCCATGATATTAGGAAATCAATGTGCAACAGAGCATAAACATTTTGATCATTTCCTGTTTCACTTTTTATAGTGTATGGAGCTGATATAGTAGTGTAGAAGTACAATGGACTCCCAATTTTCTTAAAGAATTAACAATGTTTAGGAAACCGAAAAACTTTGGTAGTACCAAAAGGATCTTGTATGCAATAAAAAATTAACTTAAAGGAACTATGCATAGGGATTGAAAAAGTTTTATTGAAACGCAAGTAAAATTTTCATAGATTTAAGTCTTCTCTGGCAACGTGTTTGTTATATTTCTTTCTGTTTACATCCTTTCCAGCAACTCGCATTCCTTCTCTAAATTTTTCTGTGATGATGTATGATTCTGTGTATGATTTGTTCTAGAATATGCAATAAATTCTTTGGTAAAATTATGTATGTCATCAAAAAATAGCTAAACCGATTTAATCTCCATGGCATTGCTAATTTTTCGAAATGAAAAATTCTAATCATATAAAAAACTAATTGTTAGTTATTAATAATACATCAAATAACATTACTTCAGTCAGGTCCATAATTAAATCCCATGGAGGAATCAGCTTCATAATGCTAAACTCTTTTTTTAAGAATATTTAACAAGTTACAAATTGCATTTTTTTTTTTTTTGGTCAGCATCACCAGATTCAGGAGACAACTTCAATTTGTATCAATAATTTTCCCAAAGTGGAGCAAAAATTGGGCTGATTTCTTCCTCATATTACATCAAGAAATGTGACTAAGAATTGTGCGTTCCAAAAAAGGGTAAATTCAATTTCACGAAAACGAATGGCAGCGAAACTCTTTCAATTTCCCTTTTTGTTATTAATTTGCGCGGTAACTTTCATCCAAATACTTTTCCCGGGAGAAAGTTTCCGCCATTTTTTCACTTGTCTATTAAATATTTAATACCTCTAATATATCTCCAGAACCATTAAACTTTCGCCCCCTACCCGATAAAATACCCTTAAAACTGAAAACTGTCTTAAACGTTATTTGTTAAAAGAACAATTCTGGAAATGCTATATATTTTTTTTCTTTTCTTCTTCTTCATTTTAACTTAAACCGTAATTACAAGAGTTGAATTGAATACAAAACTACGGCCCACACCGAAAGCAAAACACAAATTATTGACAGATGAGAAAGCTTGTTTTGTAACAAAGGGAAATTAACAATAAAAAATGCGAAGGAAACTCATTAATTCGAAGTGGAATGGAACATGACATGAAATCAATAAGTTCGCAATCATTTTGAAATAGAAAATAAATAATAGCTTCTGTAGCGATAATAATAATAATAAAAAAATACAAAGTTTCGATAGGAGAAAGATGTCAAGGAAATTATTCTCAGTTCAAATTAGGAGCCTGGAGTATTTTGGGCTTCTTTTTTTTTGAGAAATGGAAAGAATTCTCAAGGCGTCACGGTTTGGATTAGAACCGGAGACAGTCCTAAAAGTTTCTCTTCCGTCTTTGAATCAAACAGTGTTGTCGAAAATATCAACATGTGGATTTTTATTCTTTTTTAGTCTTTCGCTGTTAATAAGGAAACGTTTGAATTTCTGCAGATTTTCAGCAACGAAATATTTTCTTGTTTCACGAAAGTATGCGATGCATAAATCTTTAAAAAGTTTTTATAAGCCGATGTAGCCCCACTCTTATAAGTAATGCAGGATTTAGTAGAATTTCCCTAGATTAAAGTTTGAAAAATGTGTATAGAGTCTCATTGAAGTGATTGGACTCTTATTTATCTGCTTAAATAAATAAAGGTAGCTTTCCTGCAGCACGGCATCTTACAACACGGTTTCCCTCTAACACGGTAAGATAAATTGCGGAAACCCTCATATAACACTGCAACCTGTAACACTGTTTCACTCTAACACGATAAAAAAAATTGCGAAAACCTTTGTACAACACTGTACTTCTATAGCACTAGATAGCATGATTTTTGTTTAACACATTTAAAAACTAAATTACCATAAAATAATGACAGGAAGGAATAATGAACGATAGTGGCTTTACATGAAAATGTATAAATAAATTATAATTTATCCATTTATCACTCTATAAAATTGCAAGAAGGCCTAAGCTTAGCTGAAAATCTTGAATAATTTTTCCTGAATGCAGACCCTTCCGCTGAAAGAAGACGAAAATTCAAAAGGGAGCTGCAAAATTGTCTATCTCTATACCATGAATCTACAATGACCTTGCAAGAACCAGCAAATAAATCAAAATTACAGATTTTTTAAAGAGGATAGAAGGTGCAAAAAATCTAAATGAAGAAAAAGGTTCTGAAAGTGAAGGTGATATCGTTCAATCGAAAAAACGATCTCGTTTGATTGCAGTGAGCATGTGATGAGGAAGAAATTTATTAAATTAAGGTCGCATTAAATGAAAATAATATTTTTTTGTTTCTTTTCGTTTTGTGTTATACATACATTTATATTTTTACTAAAAATTAAGTTGCTTATATGGAATTTTTTTTAAAATGTTTGTTTTCAATAAGTTTTTAGAACGTAAACCCACTATTTTGAACTGTCTCTGGGTTTCATATAACACGGTTTCATATGGCATTTTCTAGGAACCTATCTACCGTGTTATAGGAGGGTTATCTGTACATCAAGAAAATTACTTGAGTCTCTAGATTAAAGATTCAATTTTGCAGATCTTTCAAACTTTGATTACTCTTTATAAAAATAATAGATTATAAGCTGTACATAAATAGCGGGCTCGAAGTAGCATAGTGGTAGCGCGTCGGCTTTTGGTTCTGAGGGTGCTCGGATCGAATCCCGATAAGCGCCATTAAATACCTCCGTGTCTAGGCCGCATATGAGCATGTTAAATCCGTAGACTGGAAAGTCCCTCTACGAGATCAGAGAGGATAGGGAGAGGGTATGATTAGGAACATGTAATTTTCGTATTTACGAAATATATGCGAATAAATGTGAAATTTGCTGATATGAGTGAATAAATGCGAAAATTATTTGTTTACTACTTTTCGGTGAAAACTCGGTGATAAACAGCTTTTTAAGCAAAATTAGGTACAGTCGAACTCTGTTATAGCGAATCCGGTACATAACGAACTCACGGATGTAATGAACAAAAATTTTGGTCCCGCCATTTTCTTATTGTATGTAATTTAATTAGTATTGTGTCAGTTTAATGTAATCGATTTTAGTCGATTACATTCATTCATAAATGATCATTTTTAATGAATTTTACCATTTTTTAAATACATCATTATGGCTTGTGGCGGCCCTGTGGTACAGCGCGCTGGTTTTCGGTGCTGAGGGTGCTCAGATCGAGTCCCAGCGTTGCGCCACGAAAAATGCCTCCGTTCGTGTCGTCCCTTCATAGGGGGTATTGCTGTCCACCTATACGGTGCCCTCATAATAAAATATACAGCAAAAACTGCGGCGTAATTCAGGCGAATGTTTCATTACAAGTGCCTCCGCATTGGTTTAGAAAAAGAAAAAAAAAACATCATTATTGAATACACATTGCAACTAATGAGTTATACATTTTGTGAACTCTAGCATTTTTCTTAATGGTTCGGATATAGCGAACCACCGGATAAAGCGAAGAAAACATTTGGTCCATTGAAGTTCGTTATAACGGGGTTCGAATGTAATAATAGTAATAATTTATTAAGATAGTTGCTTATCTAAGACCACCCACAATCTTTAACTGAGAGATCTCACTCTCGAAATTTGCTTATTACTTATTGCTAAAGACTTAAGGCTGCTATGTACTAACCCCATTGAATTCGTTCACTTCAATGTTAACCTATGGAGAAAATTTGTCCACGGATTGCCGACTTCGATTCAGAGATTTTTTTTTAAAAATTGAACTCCGTCATAGAGAAAGAAATTTTACATTTCTGTACATTTTTCATTTTTTTTTAAAAATGCAATTAATATTTTAAATTTTAAATTATTGGGGGAAAAATCTGGTATACTGTGTTTTAAACGCTCATAAATTCCTTCGGTGGAAAAAATTTATAAATTGAATCCTGTAGCGCTTTGCAGAAAAGTTCAGGCCATCTAACAATACCAATTTTATTTTATTATCAGCATTTATGTATCTGTAAATATTTGGCAAAAATATATGTTAAATAAAAAATTTGGGGTCAGCACTTAACCCCCCCCCCCTATAGAGAGAGAGCCATTACAATCCCTCAAAATGTCAATCCTAAGGGGGGTGGAATTCTCGAACTGTCAACTGGACTCCTCCCACCACAAGAGTCTGCATGAAGAGGAAAAGTGAAATACGATTTTTTTTCTTAGTACATAGCAGCCTTAAGGAAGAGAATGTGGAGACTACTACAATGTTGGCTTTTAACTAAGAATTTTGATACTTATATAACCAAGAAAGTAAAATTGTGATTTTTTAAAATAAATGCAAAATTTTTGAATTTATATAAATATTTTTTGTGGATATATGCAAAATTTTATATATTGTAAATTTTTTTTGCGAAATTTCGATATTTTTTATGCGAACTTCACGTACCCCTAGGTATGGTCCTCCAAGATGCTGCCCCTGGGGGTGATCGCTCAAAATTGAGGTGGCACCTAGCTAAATCGGACTCAAACCCATGTGGTGTCATTATATACCGGAGCCAAATCCCTCAGCTCGATAACCTATATAGATCTGGTCTGGAATAAATTCCTACAAGGGACATTAGAAACAACATAAATAGCATAATAAATATTAACCTAAAACTACTCACAGAAGAGATAAGTTATTAATTGCTAAATCAGGTAGAGTCATGTGCTTCCCGGCAGTAGGCTTAGGTTCAAATCCCAAATAAGGATGAGACGTAACCGTGTTGTCCCCTCATAGGGAGCAATGCTGGATCCCCTAAATGGTGGTCCCATAATAAAGTAGGAGGGCTTTGCTATGTTGATGGCCCAATGTCGTAATAGAAAGTGATTGCCGCAGTAGAAAAACCCCTCTAAACATTAGTTAGCATTTACTGAATGAATTCAGCTATATTTTGTTATTTCTGTATCTATTTAAATTTTCTCGAATTTTGTTATTTCATTTTGTATTGCATGAAATCTTAACCTTTTTCTTACGGGGTGGTATAGCATGTATCCCCAAGAATGAGTGTATATATATATATATATATATATATATATATATATATATATATATATAAAAGACACAGTTGAAAGTGAAAAACCAGTATATGCTCAGAACCACAAGAGCCAGGAACTAAAAACATGAAAAGATAAGTGAAAAATAGGTTTCCGACAGCATCTTGTCATCAGCGGTGCCGATACTGTCTAAAAACCAATGAATTGTTTCTAATAAGTATAATCTGAGCAATAAACATACTTAGCGGCTATTAAAGGGGTTATGTATATATATATATAGATAGATAGATAGATAGATAGATAGATATAACCCCTTTAATAGCCGTTCTTATAAAGGGGATATGAAATTTCTCGATCTAAAGAGGGAATCGGGAAAATGGGTAAAGGCTAAGTGCATACAAGTTTCAAAAAAAGGAGCTCAGTTACAATTTGCTAGCTCTCCGAATATTTGGGTGAGCTTTATCTGTCTAAACACTGTCCATATCGTGCAAATTACCTCAAGCAGTTTCACTTAATTTTTGAGGATATAGCTTTTAGAAATATTGTTCCTTTAAGTTTTGCTCAGTAGTTCAGTTTTCAATAAAGCTCCTATAAGTATGCCATACAATGGTTAAAATTTCAATTCATTTCAATTATTAGACGTAATTGTTATTTTAAACCCCTCAAAAGTTAAAATTATATGTTTTTGAAGTTTTTCAAAATGATGTAGTTTTGACAGTATTTTGCAATGCTATTCAAATTTTATAATATTTTGCTAATTAATGCAGGCTTCTTGCTTCCAAATAAAATTTTTGATGTGTAACATTAAAATACTCATACATACAAACATACATACACACACACACACAAACACGCTTATATTTTTACAACATATTAAAGGAATGTACATTGATTAAATGCTAATGGAACAAAGAGAAAATAAATTATGGACATTTCTATCCCATGAAAGTTTAAAAACCTGAAGCTCAGAATACCTAGATACAATTTCAGAATAAATTACTTCTAATTTAAAGCTGTTTATTAATACAGACATACATCGTTAAGCTGATACTTGTCTCGACACCAAAAAAATACTAAATTTCATGGATTCTGCATAATACGATACATTAAACTTGCTGAAATGATATGTAGCAAGATAATTCAAGCTCTAAACTATTTTTTTTACTTTAGAGAAACATTGTCGATGCACAAAAAAGTCTTTCTGTGCCTGTTAACAGCAACAGATAACTTCTATACTGTTTTTCCCTCTCTATAACTGCTCCGTCTATGTTCTTTATACACTTAATCGCGGCGACGAGACAGAGGAAAATCTACTAAAGGGTTACCAGAAAGAGAAAAACACCAGGAGGGAATAAAGCTTCGCATATCAGGCCAACATCGCCAAAAAAAAGAAATATTCTGGGTTGCAAACTCTAAGAAAATTGCAAATGAGCGCAATAAAATGAAATTTTAACTCTTTAATACAGTTTGGCAAGCTGAACTTGAAATAAAGATAAACAGATTTATCGGGATTTTTAAAAAAATTACACTGTTTTTCACTAAATACTATACTGTTTCAGCTCAAGATTTAATACTGCTATATTTTACAAGTATCATCCACAAGTGACCAATGTCCAGCCATATTAAGGCAAAAGGGCATGAAATATTTGTCCAGCACATCTGATCTGAAAACTCTATACATTCATCAACATTCTTTGGAGAGTTTTACCTGTGTTCTATCATTTGTGGCCAGGGGATGGCCGAATGGCTAGGGCGCTGGCATTAGGTTCAGATCCTGTGGATTCGAGTCCCACTGTTGGCATGGATGTCTGTAGCCGTTCGGAATCGGTTTTAAACTGTAGATCCCGGTCTAATTAGCCCTCGTGTAGCAAAATTTTGACCATAGCGCTTCAAACCAAATCAAACTAAACCTATCGACTGTGTTCGTTGAGTTTGTTTTCCCCCCAAATTCTATCATTGGACGATTGATCTTAAGAAAGTGTAACTTACGGGGAGTAAACTTCTTTTAAAAACTAGCGTGTTAGGTTTCATTTTCTCACGAAAAAAAATATTGAATTCTTGCTCCAGTTTAACAATGCATGCAACATGAACATAACATATTCCACCTGTTCCAAATTTAATTATATTTCCTGATACAGTCGAACCCCGTTATAGCGAATCCGGTATATAACGAACGAAAATTTTGGTCCCGCCGTTTTCCTATTGTATTTAATGCTAATTTATCCTTTTACAGCGAACCTCCAAAACCTTAAGAATCGGTTATAACCAACCTTTTTTTCCGTCGACTACTCACTTTTTTTTATTTTTAAACTTTTTAAGAATGTTGAAGATACAGCGAATGTTGAAGAAGCAAAGAACATTGAAGAAGAAGATGATGAAGACTTACCTATCGCGATGTGGATAGAAAAGCACAAAATTTCATCATTCTCAGATTGTGACATGCAATTGTTCTAAGCATGTGATGATGAAGTCATTAATGGTAAAATCAGACTGATGAAGATATTGTGTAAGAAATTAAAATGAATCATTCTGAAATCGAAGATTCTGCATCTGATGCTGATGAAGAGGAGCACATACATGACAAAATCCCCACCCTCTCAGATGCTACAGCAACGATGAGTGTTATTAATAAGTTTTTGTCTTCACAAACAGTGGAAGAAAGAATAAGTTTTTTGTCTTCAGAAACAGTGGAAGAAAGAATGTTGGCGTCATTTGATGTATTGGACAAAGAAATTCATAACATGTTTTTGAAATCGGCTTCACGTCAGCAGAAGATTACCGATTATTTCTGTATCAAAACAGTGAATCATTCATGATAATTTTTAATAGATTTCTTCAATTTTTCAATATATCATTATTGAATACACATAGAAACTAATGAGTTATACACTTTGTGAACTCTAACATTTTTATTAATGGTTCGGATATAGCGAACCACGGGATATAACGAACAAAACATTTGATCCCTTGATGTTCGTTATAACGGGGATCGACTGTATATAGTTTTACAAAAAAATCTAGAAAGGTATTCCTCAAGTGTGAGATAAAAGCGGACCAAAAAAGGGATTTTTGTTCGAGCAGCACACTTTGTGAACTCTAACATTTTTATTAACGGTTCGGATATAGCGAACCACGGGATATAGTGAACAAAACATTTGATCCCTTGATGTTCGTTATAACGGGGTTCGACTGTATATAGTTTTACAAAAAATCTAGAAAGGTATTCCTCAAGTGTGAGATAAAAGTGAACCAAAAAAGGGATTTTTGTTCGAGCAGCACACTTTTGTGAACTCTAACATTTTTATTAACGGTTCGGATATAGCGAACCACGGGATATAGCGAACAAAACATTTGATCCCTTGATGTTCGTTATAACGGGGTTCGACTGTATATAGTTTTACAAAAAATCTAGAAAAGTATTCCTCAAGTGTGAGATAAAAGCGGACCAAAAAAAGGGATTTTTGTTCGAGCAGCACAATTTTCACTCCACTCGTCCGTAATTATCCAGTGACAGCTGTGGGAAGATCACGGCTCGTTTTCTACAAAACCGCTGTTATCAGCAGGCTTGCCGATCTCTCTCCCTCGTCCTCCTTTTTTTATCTTCTTTATCAACAGAATCAATCACCTTTTCAGGCGTACTGTTCACTCTCACTTTCACTTTAGTTACAAAAGAATCTCTCGCAATCCTCATCTTCAATTCCTTTTACTTTAAGATGGGTACGACTAAACGTACTTACCGCTTTTACACGAAATGTACTTTTTCCCCCCCCCCTCCAGGTGCGTTAAAAAAATGATTCAGGTCGCCTTTTAAATTCCACGGTCCATGACAAAATCCGTTAATTGATGGATTGCGCTCTACGGGTGGACAAGGGTCTCTTTTCGCCGTCCCTGGGGGTTAGAGGGGGTCAACTGTCCGAGTCGTTGGCTCTCTTCCACATTTCCCCCGGATTTAACCATGATGTATCTGGCAACTGGGATATCCCGAGAATTATTCCGTTGCCCCCTCTTTTTTTATCTGGCCATTGTTTAGAGATGAAAAGTTGAGTGGAGACTCCGTTCGGCTTTATACCGTTAAAGCTAAAAGAGTAGAATCATCGATTTGTCATCATAATCGAAGTTGTTTAAGACTGAAAAACCGTGTTACAGCTTGAGAGACGGGTCGTGAATTGGACGCGAGGGATTGGACGGATATTATTATGTATGATAACATGGATGTGTTTTCCGCGCGTTGATGTTGAACACATGCTGGCACGCGAGCCGAGATACTGTCTCTGTTACGAGTCAGGACATTTTTAATCTTAGTTTTCTTGTGGTATTTTTTATTTTGAAAAATAAGAAATTCTTCTTCGTGATCAAAATGCCATGGAAATGCATTCATCTTAATGTTTGATTAATATCTCTTTAATATCGGGGACTGTTCATGGGATTCTGCAAGTATACTACTGCAATAAAATAACTATAGTATTCTTCAAACCCTTTAAAATCAAAAACGCTTATGCATATAATGACGAAGGTTGCAAAACCAGTGTAACTAGAAGATCGCAGATCAAGCTTGTAATTTCTATCATCGAACAATCTTGAAAACATGTAAGAGGGTATCATATCATTTTTGAATACCATTCCTCAACAAAGTATTACCGTACTTTTCGTCGCTAATATTTCATTTTTGTTTATGTTTGCTTTTCTGCCTTATTATTAATACCTCACACTGCTTCTTTGATTGACTGATGGAGGAAATTATTTTTTTCGTTACGGGTAAGTCCATGATTAATTTAGGAGGAAGAACAAAGATGTTGAATGGGAATCCCAACTGAGACAGTGAGCATAACTTAACAGAAGAAACCAAATATAAGGCCCCGGCCAAGATATGGTGTGCTTCATTTTGTACTCTGTCTTTGTAAAACTCTTCTTTGTGCTAAGAAACTAAACTAAACTCATGGCGCAACAGTCTGCTGTGGACCAAGGCCGGGGTGCCCATCTCCGCTTTCTTCACCGTGGGCTTGGGGTGCCATACAGAAAATGTCTAAGTCAGGTGGTCAACCTGACGTGGAACTCCCAGTGTTTAGTTCCCAAGCTTGCTCGGTCCTCATTTTATCGACCCACTCAAAGCCTGAGCTGCCCTTGCCCAGTCGCAGGGTCGAACCCTGAACCTGTGGCGTGGCGTGGCAGCTTGACGCTTTTAACCACTACGCCACGGGGCGTGCCTTCTTTGTGGTACATATCGTTAATTTAACAGCTGAAAATCCTTAAAGGTGATGGTGTAAAGCATTGTTTAATCATTATGGATTTATAAATGAACCCTATGTTTCACTACCATAGCAAAAGCTAAAATTTTTACCCAACAGTACACTCTATGAATCCACTAAACATGTATAACGCATAACTGTTGTTAGTTTAACAAGCTAGTAAGCAAAATTCTGTTGCGAAAAATGTGTAATGAAAAAGGTTTTTATCTATTCAAGTAATGTGCGTAAAATACAGACATGCATTTTCAAATTATTGGTATTTTGTTTTTAATAAATTCCCCATTACATCCAACTCCAGTCGAATTTAACTAAATTATTTCTTTGATTACATTTCTCAAGACTGTTAATTAACGGTTAAAAAAAATCCCTTTAATCACGAAGCCTCATGTCAGCAAATTATGTTAACTGCAAGAAAATAATTAATTTTTAGGTACAAGATATGAGTGCTAATACTAATTTGAACATTGAATAATGAAACAATAGAAACCTATATCATTGATCACTAGTTAAAGGTAGTGGCTTGTATGTGTGCTATAAAGTACAGAAGGCTTTTAGTTGTGCTTTTGTGTACAAAAATTTTAGTATATTTGTACATTTTTATATAGATAAATAAATGAATAATTTTATTGAATGGATTATTTAATTAATAATCCATTTTATGTTTCAGATCCAAGGATTCCTTTTAAGAAAATCAAAATTTAACCTCAGTTTCACTATTTTTTAATATAACAATCTAATATATAATGCTCAAAATTTATTGTCCGTAGTTTAATTATTTTAGTCTGAATCATTTTTTATTGTAAATAATGTTTGTGAAAGATTGAGGTTATTGCCATTAAACTTCCAAGAGCATTTCCTATATGTTTCCTAGAAAGCTTATCTCTTAAAATACATCTTGCATATTTCTTTAAATCTCTTCTACTTTGTAGATCTCCCCGTCTGTTAGAATACGTAAATCTAGAAATTTATAATGGGAAGGATTTTACGATTTGTGTAATATAGAAAATCCCGCGATATCAAACGCAATGCTATAATATAGTTCGTCAAGATATTAAATTGGGCCTACAGCTGTGTAGTTCTTTTTCCTATGGTTTAGCATCTTTATCTAACTTTTTTTGCATTCAGAAACTTTGTGTTATGAAGCTGTGGCAAAAGGTTTCATTTGGTTTGTTTTGATTGACAATAAAATAATAAAATATGACGATATCATATGTAAGCACTTAATATAGTTCGTAAAAATCTTAAACTGGGAATACAGTTGTGAAGTTCTTTTGTCTACGGTTTTGCATCTTTATCTAACTTTGTATGCATTCAGAAACTTTGTGTTATGAAACATCAGCAAAAGGTTTCATTTGGTTTGCTTTGAATGACAATAAGGTCAGAAAATATCATGATATCATATGTAAGCACTTAATATAGTTCGTCAAGATCTTAAATTGGGTATGCAGTTCTGTAGTTCTTTTGTCTACGGTTTTGCATAGTTATCTAACTTTTCATGCATTCATGAACTTTGTGTTATGGAGCTTCAAAAGGTTTCATTTGGTTTACTTTTATTGACAGTAAGGTCAGAAAATATAAAGATATCATATGTAAGCACTTAATATAGTTCGTCAAGATTTTAAATTGGGCCTACAGCTGTGTAGTCCCTTTGTCTATGGTTTTGCATCTTTATCTAACTTTTTATGCATTCAGAAACTTTGTGTTATGAAGCTTCAGCAAAAGGTTTTATTTGGTTTGCTTTGAAATGATTGACAGCAAGACCATCAGTATAATTCCTAAACCGTGTAACCAAGAAGAGAAATTCAATTAAAAAAATAATTTTTTTACTCAACGAAATGTGCAAATATATTTCAATTTCATCATATCACGCTCTCAATTTCGAAAAATTCCGAAAACGCATCTCATTAACTCAATATGAGCATACCGTTCAAAATGAGAGAGAATTTATTACACCTCTCTCCCTGACAAACAATTTATCATTTCTCTGTCTTTGAGTTAATTCTAAATTTTAATATGGCTATTTGCTCATTGCGAATCTTCAACAGTTCCTGCGTTTAACTCGATAGTGAAATGACTAATCTCCAACACCTCCTTTCATTATATAGCGTCTGTGTGTTTTAACTTTGCATTTCCTAAATTACAAATATCGTCCCATTGGAGATAGATTCCCTCTGAGCAACAATGCGCCCGAGCTTCGAAGTTGTTGCCCAGAGGCTACAGTTTTAAATTAGCGTTCAAAAATTTCCACGCTTTTTTTTTTCGTCGTCCCTTATTCTTTCTTAATATTATTTATCCTGCTCATACGCTACGACAATAGTACAAAGGAAGAAAAATTATTAATGCCAGAATGCAAAGTGGAAAGACTCCCTTCCTAAATTGGAAGAATAACTTAATTTAAAATGCGTGACATATAATGCTGTTCTTCTTTGAAATTTTATTTTTGGTACGTAAGTGGTGCGAGTTAGCCCCAAGGGCGGTGAGCTGCACGGCTTAGCTTCGGAGCGGGGAGGAAAAATTGTTGTAAATTGCTTTTAATAGTGTCGATTTCTCGTAGATTATGATATTGATTGTTACTTATATCGCAAAAGAATTGACACGTGTACAAGAAATGAATTCCTTTTTTTGGAGTTACCAAAATGAACCTAAAGATGAGACAACAAGAAAATAACTGTTTTTGCTTTAATTTATTTCTTATTCCCTCTATTTAATTCTTTAAATGGCTCATTAAATTTGTAAAGTTGAATGTATTTTTCATTTTTTACTATTACTCGACCATATAGCCTTAAAAAGAGCATAGTAACATAGTTAAGCATCCTAAGTATTTATTTTACAAGTTGGGAGTATCCTTGATTAGGAATATCCAGAGGGGAATATCCAAGTTGGGAATATTCAGAGGGGAAAAATCCAAGTTGAGAATATCCAGGGAATTTAAATAATTATGATACGTTATACATAAATTTGATTCGTAAAATAATATATTCGCATTCTAATGAAGAATTAGAACAACATACCTTTAAGTCATTCCTTACCTTTGCATTACTGTCGTTTTAAGGTGGACCAAAGAGATGGCTAAAATTGTGAAAAATTGCCATTTTTTCAAAGATTTTATTTCATAAAATGTGCATACAACAAGGCATAAAACAAGAAATGAATTCTTTTTCTTAAGTTACCAAAAGGAATCTAAAGATGAGACAAGAAGAAAATAACTGTTTCTGTTTTAATTTATTTCTTATTCCCTGTATTTAATTTTCTGTTATTCTTTACAGGGCTCTTTAAATTCCTAAAGTTGAATTTATTTTTCACTTTACTATTACTCGACTATATAGCTTTAAAATTAGCACAGTAACAGAGTTAAGCATCCTAAGTATTTATTTTTTAAGTTGGGAATTTCCTTAATTAGGAATATCCAGAGGTGAATACACAAGTTGGGAATACCCAGAGGGGAATATCCAAGTGGGGAATATCCAGAGAATCTGAACAATTGTGATATGCTATACGTGAATTGAATTAGTAAAATATTATATTCACATTGTAATGGAGAATTAGAACAACATACCTTTAAGGCCTTCCTTACCTTTGAATTACTGTCTTATTTAGGTGACCCAAAGAGGTGGACAAAATTGTGAAAAATTACCATTTTTTAAAGGTTTTTGTTTCATAAAATGTGCGTACATCAAGGTTTAAAGTGATGTATTACTGTTTATTTTTCAAGATGTTTGTTTTCGAGATGTTTAGGAACTATCCGTTTACTTTGATAATACAAATATTACTACCTCGAGCCCGTTTATAGAAACAAAAATGTCAGATTTATCAAAAGTGAGTTTTTTACCACAAAATATAACTTTAAAAAAAAACCTTTATTTTTAAGGGACTGGGGAACTTATATACTACATTCTAATGAAGACCCAACTAAAACATAGCTTTTCGGAATTTTAGTTACGAATACAAAATAAAAAATAAAACCTTAAAGAAAGCTTGTTGTACGAAAGAGCTTGAGAGTATACAAAAATTTTTGGCACACAGCAACAGAAACAAAGTACGAAAATAAAACAATGTATCCATTTAAAATGTCATAATTATCTACACAGTTTATGGTAAAAAAATATTATGCTCAATTTTGTTAGATTTTACTAAAAGATGCATCCAGTATTGTACATCTCAACATAAACGGTCGCAGTGGCCCAGTTAACAAGAGCAGCGGGCTAGTGATCTGAAAGTCACTGGTTCGATGCTCGTCACTGACAAATCCCCTGCCGTGTACACTAATGGTGGCTGGTGCACGTAAAATCTGTCGTGACTTCAATGTCCTCCAAGTTCTCAAAATTACCTCTGGAGGTGCGGGGTCAAGTGTTCTGGTCTCGTCACTTGACTCGGTTAAAAAATTACGGGACTGGTCCTTTGGCCAAGTCGGACTCCGACCCTTGCGGTGCCAGTCAAAACAGAATCCGTGCCTTCATCGCCAATATCCTTCGGGACTTGATATGATGTTGCTGTCGGTAAAGTGGCATAAGCAACAACAACAACATCTGAACATAGAGTGTAGGAGATAAAGGTGAATTCGTGGTTACCTGAAACCTATAATAATGGAATAGGGTATTTGTACATATCATGCCTCGGGAAGTAAAGTGACTCAACTCAAAAATGCCCCATTTGAGAAAAATCAACTTAAAGAATGCTATAGAGCTAGAACTAGCATTACAATAACACTGATACAACTGCCCTCAGGTGGACAAATTGCGAGATAGAGATGTGTCGCATTTCGTGTACGATGGGGCACTTCATACATATTTTTCAATGACATAACCTCAAAATTGCTATTTTTTCTTTTACTTGTGTCACTTTTCATGCCGGATTGTGATATATCAAGATCAAACTGTTAATGTATTTATCAGTCTGAATTCAGTATAAAATTCACATTATTTATTAGTTATTTTATATTTGCACATATTTTTAAGTCATTTTAAAGATTCTTAATCCAATTATTTTTATGGATAGAATCCTAACCATTCGTATTCTTAAACCTACTTTACTCAAAAGTTTGAGAGAAGGAATTTTTAATGGATCAAAGGTAAGAAAACATTTCATGGATTTATTTATTTCCGTGTTCATGAATATATTATTTCATCTATTTTAAACTGAGATATTAATCATCACAAAAATTTCAAGCCAGGGAATACGTAAAAAGTAAGTTAATTTTAAAAACTCTTGTAACCCATTCCTTCTGGAATTTTTACTTCATTTGCAATCCAGATACATTACTTTACCTTCTTAATCTTAAGTTTTTGTCACGACTGCGCTGCTTTTGAAACCCTATATTAGTATAAAAAAAACTTTCTCCTAATGACAAAGAAATTCATTAATACAATATAACAGCCATAATCCATTAAATCTCGTTAACAATAAATTACAGGGAATAAATCAATGGGAAAAAAATGTGAAGATCTTCCTCAAAAACCATTTATCTCCGAGAAAATCTTTTAGATGATGAAAAAAAAAACTAGAAAGAAGTATCTGAGGCATTTTGAAGGAATGTATAATTTTCGAATTTAATTCTTATGTACTCTTCGAGAGCTCAAAGTATCGAATAATCATTCACAGATGCATGAGAACTGTTGCTGAATGAAGGAATGTCTTCCTCTTCCAATTCGTATTTTATAGCGTTTTTTTTTCTTCTCCCATTCCATGCATGAGTGTAACTGCGCATGATAATATTTCTATGTGATTGCCATAAAAAGTTATGGATTTTTTATTCATTATAAGGTTTTAGAAATGCCCCTTTGCCCCGCCATCTTCCTTTTAATGGGTCACGGATCATTCCCTTCGCGATGAAAAATTCAACAAAAATACTTCTCTCTCTCTCTGCCGAAAAATTTCCAATGATAATAAAAGGAAAACTTTAGATATATAAATATAAATCAGCTACAAATAAACTAAAATAGCCGCAGGGAAAATTATTTTTAGTTTCTGTCTTGTTTCTTAGTTCCATGCGACTTAACTTGGGAGTTTAATGCCTAAAAAGTTCCAGATATCCATTTTCATTATATAATTCCGTAGAATGAAATGTTACTTTTTTTTTTTTTTTTTTTGAGGATCTGTTCATTATTGTTATTTCCTTTTTTTTAAATGCGGTACGTCGCGTATTGGAAAAATTTCCCTTGAAAAGATTCGAAAACATTATCTCGAAGTTTTTACGACAATAGAACACTGGGTGGTTCGATATTGCCTTGCGGAATGTTGTTTTTCCTGTGGATTACCTGAAGCATGAGAAAGATAATGGGGGACAGAGGTAAGGTATTTATTTCGGCAATAAACAAGGAAATGCAGGACGCTTAATGGATTAAATATCAATGCGGAAAAAAGTTATTTGTTTGATAAATGAAGTAATCACAAAGAGCATGAAAAAGGCTTCCTCTCCTTTGAACCGCTGAAAATATGACTCCGCATTGTGGTGTCCTTGGGACTGGGAGGATGTTGGAAATTACATTTGGTTTGGCAGGGCTCGGTCTGAAAGGGAGATTTGTGGGTGCATGATGTTTACGCTCGCATGGCTCAGGAAGACGATTGTGCGTTTACAGATTTCAGCGGCACACAGGTTTTGAATTAACTTCGCATCGCTAATCAAAAACCGATTTTTTTTAAAAAATAGCTGAGTTTATTGAATCAGAAGAAACTAAAGGGTTTATCTTTAAGATGCGTGGAATTTTAATAAATTGGTCATACTTTCAAAAATTCACTCTTGGATAGTCTACCGCCTGGAATCTTTACACTATTATGCAAACGAATGGGATCAAAAGTTTTTTTTAAGATTTTGACACTTGTTACTGTTGCAATAAAGAACGTAAAAATGTTTGGATTTCTGTCTTTTGCCTCGTGTGCATCATTATTATTTGCGAACCTCTCCAATGCAGTAGTCATCTTCAAACCACCTGTTATAGGATGCATGTGAATTTTTTAAGAGAACATACTCTAAAATATCTCATAACTATGCTGCAAGATTAAAATACTAAGGTATCCGACTACGTTCGGAGCCTTTATTTATTTATTTATTTATTTATTTTGAAAACCTGTACTTGCGAAAACTGCTGCCTTATTTTTCGAAGGACTATAACATCAGAACTCGAAAATGATGAAAAATAGAAATTAACAATGCAATTTTTTACAAAATGAGGAAATTGGGTCGAAATTTAGCAAATTTTACAAAAACGGCTCTAGTTCTAAAAAAATATATTATGCATAAAACATTAACTTTTTTTGTCATATGTACGTAAGTACCATACGACAAAAGAAGACACGTACGTAAGTACCGTATGACCGTAAAGTACCATATGACAAACATTTCTTCTAAGTGTAATGAGCTAAAAGCTAACCGATATCTTGAAATCTAAAAACAATACAGGTCATTATATGCAATTACATGTAAAATTTTAGTAATTTTTCGTGAGATTTTTTTAAATGCAGTTATAAATCAACAAATAATATACCTAGAACCAAATCTGCAGTTCATTACATTCTTAGTATTATTAAAAACATACGTGAAAAATTTCATAGACATATCAGGGTTAAATTTTGAGCTATAGCAAGAGTCGATTACATTTTTGATGAAAAATAAGTTCTTCAGAAAACACGATTAAATTTTTCAACTCGTATCGAAATTCATAGCTGCTGCTGATATTTAAATCGCTCTAATTTCATTTCTAATGATCGCACCAAAAAAACAAAAGCATATTTAGAAACAAAAATTTACAATCTTAAAAAAAAAAAAAGAAATAAAAAGAATTTCGAAATTTTCCTCAAAATCGATGTTTTAAAGGTAGTCGGATACCATACAGTAAGCGGATATATATAAATCCCTTATTAATCGGAATGTTAGATGCAAATTTTCTTCCTAATGTAATGAATTAGGATATACATTGTTAAATAAGGAATCCAGATTTTTTTCCCTAAAGCACGTTCTTATGCATGATGAAGTATACATATATACACGTGTGTGTGTTTGTAAATATGTATGCTGGGGAAGGAGTATAATAAATTTAAGAAGATAAAATAATTCTTCATGGGCATTCTTAGCCAAATAATTCTTGTCTGTCTTTGATCCTCCATATTTATCTACTTAATTTTGTCAACTACCTGAATCTAAATATTGTATAAATATATTGATGAAATTATTGTATAAATATAGGGTACAAATATATTGAGTGATTAGTTATATATACTTGTGTGTGTAAAGTGTATAATATAATGTATGTGGGGGAGTACAGGATTTGGAACTGGTGGTTGCATGGGCACACACACACAAGAAAACAAATAGAATAAATTGTAAAAATATACATAGGTTTAACTAAATAAATACTATCAACATTTTCTAGATACACGCTATTCACTGTAAAGGAAATAGGCTAAGAACAATGTTTACAAATAATACCCTATAAAAACACTCTTTTTTAAATGTCTTTCTTTGACAGTATTAGTCTTCTAAAACTAATAAATAATCCAACAGAGATAGATAAAAATAATACGAATATAGACAAAAAACAAGCATAAATCAAGCACTCTGGGCATCCACGCACCAACGGCAAGATTCTGTATAAGTGCCGGAACTGAACCATAAAACAACATAGAGGTAACCGACAGGTCTCGTCATCAGGGAGCCTAACCATATCAGTTACCTCAAGGGGAACTTTCTGAATAGGATACAGGTAAGCCCAAAAGACATCCCAAGGCCCCGAGTCCCCCAATGTATAAGTGCCGGAACTGAACCATAAAACAACATGGAGGTAACCGACAGGTCTCGTCATCAGGGAGCCTAACCATATCAGTTACCTCAAGGGGAACTTTCTGAATAGGATGCAGGTAAGCCCAAAAGACATCCCAAGGCCCCGAGTCCCCAATTTCTTCTAAAACTAAGTCTCACAAAATCAGTTTGTAGTTATAATCTATATATTCATACATAGATTTCGTACTTATATTTTACTTCAAAATGGTCAATTCCTGCCCCATATTAAGCAATAAAATTTTTAAAGAACTATTTTGTAAATTAAGTGTTCAGACAATTCTCAAATGTAATATCAAGTAATCTTCAGAATATATAACTATTATTTTATAAAGCATAATTCATGTGAAATAACTATTATTTTATTTAAATAGTCATAAATAAGGATATCAGACAAGAATATTAAAGCATTTTAATAATTTTGTACTTTATTTACATTTTGGTTTTACTTTTTATACATTGCATATTTTTTTAAGTAAACACTTCAGTAATTTTTTTAAATTCCTTTGAATATTCCGGATTAAAATATAATGCTTATAAGATCTCACGTGATAGGGAAATAGGTTGATTCACCTATTGGAGCTCCCAAAACAAAGATGCCAGCAGAACTCGTATTAGCTATAGTAATATTTCCTCCGCATTTAAAAAATGCTAAATTCATAATTGTTCTGGTTAGAATTTGAAAAACATTAACTAAATAATTACTTTTTTAATTTCTCAATATTGGCTTTTTTTTATTCATCGGTCTGCAAATTCTGTTTTAGCCAATATAAATTGAACATATTTTTCTTTTTATGAAACACATTACACTCGCCCTTAAATTAGACGAAATAATCCAGCGACATATTATTGTGCATATTGTTCCCTCATTTAATTATGAAGACAACCTATATTACTTTTTGCCTCCCATAAAGCTATGTTCCTTGCTTCCAGTGTATTTCAGTCGAATGAGGGGGAGTGTTTGTAAACACAAGAGCTGTGATTCACGCACACAGAGAGCCATTAGCGGATCCGACAGTGTTTGTGAGTCCGCAGTGATGCATAGGCTCACGGAAGGGAACATTAGCACTTGTTGACCGTCGCTCAATCAAAACTCACTGGAGACTCGAGAGCCCATAAACATTTGAGGGCTGGATTGGAGTCGGAAAACGGCCCTAAAACTGGATTCCAGATAAAGAGGAGCGCTTCATAACTGTGCGGCCGACGTTTGTGATTTAAGTGATAGAAATTGGGCACGGGAAAGTGAAATAGGGTTAACATTTCTTAGACAATACTTTTGGAGGAGAGTTGAAGTAAATTAATTATTTAAAACGTACCCAGAATTATTTGTAATGGTATCACAGATTTATTTTTTTTATCCTCAGTGTTTACGAAGTTTCTTAACTGTTATGATACAGTATCACACTTCAGATGTCTGCTGATAAGTAATCATAAAGATATGATTTAATGAAACTTTACGGCTGGCATTTGTGATCGGAAATTAGCTCATGAAAGTGAAATGGGATTTACGTTTCTCAAAGAATTTTTGCGTAGAAAATTAAAGGATAATTAATTATTTCAGAATTTACACTCAGAATTAGTTTCATTTTATACTAAAAATTATCTTTTATAGTAGTATTGCGGAATTTTCTTATGCTCAGGTTTTACGAAGTTTCTTAACTGTTATGGTACAGTATCACACTTCAGATGTCTGCTGATAAGTAATCATAAAGATATGATTTAATGAAACTTTACGGCTGGCATTTGTGATCGGAAATTAGCTCATGAAAGTGAAATGGGATTTACGTTTCTCAAAGAATTTTTGCGTAGAAAATTAAAGGATAATTAATTATTTCAGAATTTACACTCAGAATTAATTTCATTTTATACTCAAAATTATCTTTTATAGTAGTATTGCGGAATTTTCTTATGCTCAGGTTTTACGAAGTTTCTTGATGATTATTATCATAACGTATCAGATACTTGATAATTATTATTCTATACCTGGCTATTATAATTATTTAATATTTGATTGTTATTAATACTTCCAATGTGTACTAACATGCAATCACAAAGATATGACATAATTAAACTTTCGTTTCATACTGAAACAGAAACATTCATCTTGTTAAAACAAACAGTAAATGTTAGTTTCTGTTGTAGATTTTAACAAGATGTGTGTTTCTGTTTTATAAAGACATGAATATACGATTTCAGTCCTATAGATATTAAGACTAAAGTCGAAAGTCTAAAAAATTGCAGCATATAATGACAAAATTGAAAAAAAAAAACTTTTAGAAGTTTCTCATAAAATTATTAGTAAAATAATTACAAGATAAAAAGATCTTTTTATATACCATGTTTTTAAATTTTCTGTTGAATCATATAAACTTGACAATTCTATGTATTAATAAATACTTTTTTAAAAATTTTTTGAAGAATTATCCCATCAGCTTGAAAGAAAATGAAGTTCATTGGAAGTCAACTAGTGTTTAACTTTTCGTTCCCGTTCCACCCGATAGATGGCAGTCTACAAAAAAAATTAACTGAAAATAACTTAAATTTAATTTAATTCTGCTTAAAGATGGCTAAAAGTATTAAAAAACTGCATTGTCATCGTGTTCTGAGCTATTCTAAAGTTTAAAATGTCTAGCTAGTCGGGAATTTAGTTAAAAATCGATTGCAAGATTTCTAAGGGACAAACACACAAACAAACAAGAAAGCAAGTTAATAAAAACATGGTAATAATGTGAACTAACTTTTTTCCAAATATACATCTATATAGGTTTTGGTAAGTAAAATATTTTTGTGACCTAAGGATAATAGTTTTTATAATACGTGTTTAATTATGTTTGTGTAA
The DNA here is from genome assembly GCA_907164885.2 of Dolomedes plantarius. Taxonomy (NCBI): domain Eukaryota; kingdom Metazoa; phylum Arthropoda; class Arachnida; order Araneae; family Dolomedidae; genus Dolomedes; species Dolomedes plantarius. The sequence continues at coordinate 103,222,378 of OU015495.1, forward strand.
AGGTCGAAGGCGTATATGTAGGGCTCATTGAAATATTATTTAGGAGACAAAGTGGTATATTACATACTTAGATGTCAGCTAATTTAGATGGCATATTTGAAAATTTTATCTTTTAATTAACACTCGCCCCACCGGTAGAAAGAGTTGTTGTGCAGGGTAAAATTGAAAGCTAAAATAAACGTCTAATGAATACTGACAAAATAGAATCCCCTAACACAATGCGTCTAATATCTTGCAAACGATTTTCTTTTTTGGTGGCTTAAAAAAATTCTGCCATTCAAATTCAGAAGAAAGGGTAGTTTGTAATGAAAATTGAATAGCTTCAGATACCTCATATTTGAACGTGTTTATAAGACTTGTTACTTATTAATTAAATTAAGCAATCAAAGGGCACCTATGATAGGACACCTAGTGGAATTATTAGTCTACTTTGTACCAACTCATATTTTGGATTAGTATACGAAAAAAAATAAGTTATAAAAAAAATCATTATAAAGGAAACTCCGGATAAAATCAGATAAGTAAAATAAATATGTGTGTGTATGTGTGTGAGAGAGAGAGAGAGAGAGAGAGAGAGAATGACAAGAACAACTGACAAGAGTAAGTGCAGCAAAGCATTTGTAAAAAAATATTCAAAAATCACTCGTAAAAAAATTTCCAACTACATCTGATGATTCAGCAATCTACTAAAAGCATAGAAAATGTCACTTTTCTGGAAAAAAAAAGACGTTTTAAAAATGTGACTTTGCAAAACAATTTTTTATATGATTCTTGCAAAAAGTTTAAATGTGATAGAGGTACATGCAAAAAATATTCTTAAACATGTGTAAATGTTGCTATCGATCATAAGCAGTACACAATATTTTAACTTTAATTGCAAGTTTTTAAAACTGATTAGTATGTATTTATAGATATCAGAGTTTTCTTTTTTTTACATTTTTATCAAAGTATTTAAATATTTAGAAAAATACATAATTTTAATAGATTTTGTCGCAGTTTGAATGAACAATTTCAGCACGAAGTACGAATGGATCATTCTTGACCTAACGGAGTACTTTGGAAGCGTATTAGAGGAGCATTGGATAGTTAGGGATTTTTTAAAAACATAACCCGGACTCATATTAACTTTATTTCTTAATTTCAGTATAATTAGCGTAAGAATTGTGTTTAATATTTTATATGAATATCCATTTGGAATAATTTAGATTATTTCCAAAAAGAATATAACTGCGTTCTACCTTCTTGAAAGATAAACGGCAGCGAGCATTTATGTTTAAGCCCTTAAACCTTAAAAAATGTTTCTCCGCTGAAAAATTCCTGTCTACAAATTTTCATTCATACCAAGGTGATATATTGGTCAAACTAAGGTTTTCTCAAAGGACATAGTTTGTATAAATAAAAATTTATATACCTGTATATAATTCTGTTGATTTATCTACCTCTTTTATTCAGTTACATCAAAAAGATATAAGGCAAAACTGTGCAACTTATTAAATGTTATACAGAAAAACAGAGAATGCGGGTACCAAGAACAGAGAATTCAGGATTATGAACTAGATCATCGGCTTCATTACATGATTGACCAGCTTCTAATTCACAACTTCATTTCCATATTCTGACCGACGTTTGCATCTGTTCGATTGGCAGTTGTCCGGTGATTGGTCAATAAGTTGTAATGCTTTTCCGCGGGGAAGTGCAGTACTGTGAGTACAAATAAACCTGCAAGAACATATATATTAAGCATCTGAATGAGGAAGATTTCTGAAAATCAGAGAGTTGAAATAGTACACTGCTATCTATAAGTTATGATCCCCTGAGTGATTAGCTCAGTCAGTAACCAACACAAATATAAAGTGATACTAGGTTATATTATCACTTAAGATAATTACTATTTTAAGATTAGAACAGCACAGAAATTAAAGCTATGAGGGAGTGAAGAATTCAAGAGTATTTTGAAACTCCACCCTAGTAAAGATTCGTTTTGAGATAATTAAATATTTAAATCTATTAGCGTCATTCATAAACGAAGAATCAAAATTTATTGTTCCGCATTAATTTGAGAAATAATTTGTCTAGGGTGAAGAAAGATGGTTTAAGATTTCGTTTTTCTTTTGTCTTCTTAAGTAAATATTCGAATGTTTCTTTTTCTTCGGATAAAAGTTCCGCTACCGAGCTCGCGTCGTTTTGCGAAAACAAAATAGTCTTATGGTAAATATAAGATTCTACTAACAGTAGGGTAGATGTCATGAATAAACTTTTAAATAAACTCCAGTTTTGACTGAACTTATTAAGGAGTAGTAGATGTTATCTGTATATTTAAGTTGCTAAGCCGACTTTTTGGGCAGTCCGTTAGAGAAAACTACTGCATCAATTTACTTCGTTTTGGTTTTAAACGAAAGATTGTAATCTGTAGATTTGTCAAATTTTGTTTTTATAACCACAATTTCTATTAATTAGCGATAATTTACAATTAAAAATTGATTTCTGCGCATGCTCAATGCCATGTTTAAATATGTCTTTAGAAACTCACTTTTTCTGCACATGCTCAGTGACATGTTTCAATGATTAAACTCGTTTATTCAGAGGAGTCTCTCCATATCTCTCTCTGCCATTTTTATTTTTATGATAATTATGCTTGGGAAATATAAGATTAAACCTCGTGGAAATTTTTTATTTCGTGCTGTTTAATTAGTGATAATTTACAATAAAAAATTGCTTTCTGCGCATGCTCAGTGAGATTTTTAAATCTGGCTTTAGATACTCACTAAGCATGCGGCCGCTTAAACACATTAATTTGTTTCTGCGCATTATTATGATTTTCAACATTTGGCAAAGATGGGTTGAGTATAATTTGTGTATTAGTACATTTATTTACTATCTAGCCGTCATGCTTTGAGGGGTATCAACTAGTATGATTATAAAGGACTATGATATCGTTTCATTACAAATTCAGGAAAACGCCTAAAACATACGGATACTCATAGTCATCTCACGAAGTTTCATTTTGATGATGTCAGAACATTGTCTAATTTTGAATTCTGGAAAGAATTAATGATTTAAAAAAAAGTTAATCTAACGAAGAAAATTATGTTTATTCTAAAATTGTTATTAATTTTGTTTCTTTGTACTTCGTGGACAAATATGGCTCAGGTATGCCGTATCTAGTAAATTTAGTAATCTTAGACAGTAGAACAAAAGGTTTCAAGATGATTATTAAATTTCTATAAGTAATCCATGAAATTCTGCCTCTGTTAAGAAGAGATTCCCTTTATCAGCATTTGTTTTAGCCTTTGGGACATTTTCTTGAAAAAATATTGAAAAATATTCTTAATAACTTACTGATAATCATCGATGGTATCTTTCCATCGGGAATCACCAAATATTTGTCCTTTTTTGAAGCAAACCGTGAAAGGAATACCAAAGTGGAATCACAGCTTTAAAAGTTCCTATAGTTCGATACCCCCAGTTTGAACCTTGTTTTATTCTGTTTCTGTTCATTTTAGGGGCAGCATGTTCAAGCAAATATGGAAATATGTAAACTATTTTTATGTAACAAAATACAGACAAACTCTGTTTATAGCGAGGAGATGTACGATATATTCCTGTCAATCATTAAACTTATTATCATTGCTCTCTGCAAAAATGCATGTTTTTTAAAAGTTGTAACACTTTTTAAATTAAAAATATTAATCAAAAGCAAAAATTTAAGCATATTTTCTTAAATTATTCACAAATTGTATTACATAAATTTGGAAAATTTTCAGCTATTAAGAGCTATCATTTGAATATAAATTCTGCTGAAGATGATAGAACTTATTTTTACAAATTTTTAATTAAATTCAAGGCTAACCCGAAAGACAAGTAAACGATTTATTTCTGCTTAACAGAGGCAGAATTTTATGGATTACGTAAAGGAATTTAATAATCATCTTCAAGCCTTTTGTTCTACTGTCTCAGAATAATAAATTTACCAGATAAGGCATATCTGAGCCATACTTGCCCACGAGGTGTAAAAAAACTATTTAATGAAAATTTAAAGTAAACATAATTTATTTCGTTAGTTTATATATATACAGAGGCTGTTCGCACATTTTTTAGACGATTTTGGTAAGCGGTAATAAAAAAGCGTTTGCTGCAAAAGAAATAATTGCAATTGTACTATGTTTTTAAAAGTCAAAATTATGGTCTGCGGCTTGAAAGTTTTGTTTTTATTCAAAATGGCGTTTTTAACAAAGCAGTGGTTCGAAGGCTACATTTATGCTCTCTCCGAAGAGAAATATGCATACTCCGTTATCCAAAAACGATGTGAGAGTCATGGTTTTGTGATATCTAAAGCGTCGATAGGTAATATCGTCAACAAGAAAGGAAAAAAAACGTCAAATTGGAGCCTCAAGTGGGACAAAAATTCCAAACAAGTATCCAAGGAAAAAACGGACATCTTCGACTATTGCAAAGGTACGTTGTTTAATATTAAAAGAAAATCCCCCTAGTCAAAGGACAGTTGCAAAATCATTAAAATGCTCGGTGTCCACTGTAAACAAAATGATAAACGTTGATTTAAATCTTAAGAAAGCGAAAAAACGCAATGTGCATCGTCTTCTTCCAAATCCTATCGCTGAACGCAGGACACGCTGCAGAATTCTATATGAGAAACACTTATCCAAAGAAAAATGGAAAACAATTGTCACAATAGATGAATCATGGGTGTATTTAAATGATTGCAACAAAAAAAGAGCCATTTATTATCATAAAAGGGGAGAAAAAAATTTAAGTACATGGTTCAAAGAATCGAAAGAAAGTTTTTCTAAGGGATTCATGATTGTTGCTGATTTTTCTTATAATGGCAAGTTAAAAATAAAGAGAGTGGAAAGAAATGTCAAGATTAACTCCAAATGCTATCAGGAACATATTTTATCGCCAATTTTTCTGAATGAAATACCATCGCTTTACCCACAGTGCCATCAATCTGTGAGACTCCATCAGGACAAAGCTAGCAGTCACACATCAAAATCCACTGTAAATTTCCTAAAAGAAATTGAACAAAAAACTGGTATCAAGGCCATAACTTCACTGATATCCTTACGAAATCTCCCGATGTATCACCTATGGATTTTTGTGCTTTCGGACTTTTAAAATCTGCATTATCCAAACGTTGTCCCAAAACCCTTACAGGACTCTGGAAAGCTGTTCAGGAGGAATGGGATAGAATACCTCTTCTGACACTTCAAAAGGCATTATTATCCTGGAAATTGCGGTGTCGAAAGATAGTTCAGAATAAGGGATGTCAAATAGAACATTTAAAACACAAGAATTTTATGTAATTTAGTTTTGTGAATACAATATACATCGTCTAAAAAATGTGTGAACAGCCTCTGTATATATATATTCTGGAATTCAAATTCGGCAATGATCTGACATCATCAACATGAAACGCCGTGAGACAATTTTGAGTGTCAGTGTAAGCTTTAAGCTTTTTTTATGAGTTTGTTATGAAATCACAATGCAGAATAAACAACAAATCATAAAATGAAATTGCTTTATCTTCACGCGTGAAAAATCAATTTTGTCAATGCACTCTGCTTGGGAACATTGTCTTAAATGCCGTATTGATGAAGTATTTCTGGAAGTATTTCTAGCATATTTTGTGAGTTTGATGCTCTATTTGAAGACTCGTGATATACACTGCTGGCCATCCAAATTGCAACACCAAGAAAGACAAGAAATATCAAAACAAAATTTATTTTGTAGATAACATGTTGACCAAGTATCAAATGATTAAATTTATAGACTTCTGTGAAGTGTGGTTCCTGCCAAAATCAGTAGACAAAGTAGCCGTCATTGGTGGAGATCACCGCTGCCACACGCTTCGGCATTGATTCAAAGAGACTTTGGATGAGTTCTTGGGGTACAGCAGACCAAGCAGCTTCCACACGTTTCAAAAGTTGATCTGCTGTAGCAGCTGGGGATGGAATCTGGGTCAATCATAGAGCAACCATGGACCACATGTTTTCTATCGGCGAAAGATCCGGAGAGAGAGGCGGCCAGGGAAGCAATTCAATCTGGCGATTGACGAAGAACCGTTGGACAATGCGTGCCACGTGTGGTCGCGCATTATCCTGTTGAAATATGGCTGTGGGCAATCCCTGAAGGTAAGGAAGGACAACTGGCTCCAACACCTCGGAGATGTAGCGCTGGCTGTTTAAAGTACCGGCAATGCGTACTAGAGGTGTGCGAGAGTGATATCCAATACCGCCCCATACCATAATACTCGGTGCAGGACCAGTGTGGCGGTGCATAACGCAGCTGTTCAGCATCCTCTCTTCACGGTGTCTCCAGACTCGAATGCGACCATCGTGGTGTTACAGACAGAAGCGTGACTCGTCAGTAAAGACAATTTCATTCCATTCTGCCGTCCACATCCTTCTGTCATCGCACCATTGGCGGCGGAGACGTCTGTGGTTCTGCGTCAAGGGTAGACAAAGCAATGGAGGTCTTACGGACAGACCACTCTGCTGTAAACGGCGTCGAATGGTACACGCAGACACTGGATAATGCGTTACAGACTGCATGTGCTGTGCTATCGTTCGTGATGTGACTGAGCGATCCGTCACTGCCATGCGCACAATTTGCCTGTCATCACGTGAAGTGGTGCGCTGAGGTGGATGCGATCGAACACGCCGGTCCGTCGTACCCTCCTGCATCCAACGATCACATATCCGCATTACAGTTGTTTGGTTTCGTCCAACACTACTACCGATTTCCCTGAAAGATAATCCACAATCTCGGTAGGCCACTATCCTTCCTCTGTCGAACTCGGATCTTGATCAAAAGATGATCGCTGTTTTCGACGAGGCATAATTGATCGTTTTTTTTTTTAAAAACCACAAGAAAAACACAATTGCCGAACTTGAAATCGTCGAAATCTCCAAGCCTTAAATAGCGCTTTGAAGTGGCGCCACAGGCGCGCGTGATGTGCGTCTGCGCTGAAATTCTAATCATTTGCATATCTCACCTCCGCTAATGCATGTTATAAATTTCATGTTATTTGCATGTTTCCTTCAGGGTGTTGAATTTACAGTGGCCAGCAGTGTACATTCCAATACTGTCATTTCTTGGTTTTTCCTATAGAAAAAGAAAAGGAGGTTTAGAATCTCCATTAAGACATAAATGTACCCTGAATTACTACTGTACTAACACACAACAAAGATATTTAATATAAGAAAGTGGTCACGAGCAATATACCGGGTGGTTATAATTAAACTTCCCCTATAAACGGCATTCTACAGCGCAAACGGGTGAACGGAATGCAACGAAATTTTCTATATGGCCTATACACGAGATGCGCTCACGGAATTTCGAAAAAAAAAATTAGTTCCAAAATGTACACCAGAGGGCGCCTTTTCGGGAAAAACATGAAATTTAACACAATAAACGACCAAAACGGGATACAGAAACAATATTAACATTTATTGACTAGTTTCTGATCACCTTGTCATCGAACCACATTAAATAAAGGTAAGGAAATAAATAACAGTACGCCTTTGCTGTTCGAAGAAAAAAAGTTGAGTTTGCGGAAACAGGTACAGATTATGACGAAATGCCACAAGAGGAGCAGTTGTTAATCGTGTCCAGGACGATGTAAGGAAAGGCTCAATGTGACCACCGTCAGTCACCTACAAAGTTTCAAGGCGATGGACAATGTGTTCAACAGCGGATCGTAACTGATCATTTGCAAGTGACTGACGGTGGTCACATTGAGCACCTTTCCTTACATCGTCCTGGACGCATTAACAACTGCCCCTCTTGTGACATTTCGTCATAATCTGTACCTGTTTCCGCAAACTCAACCTTTTTTTCTTCAAACAGCAAAGGCGTAGTGCTATTTATTTCCTTACCTTTATTTTAATGTGGTTCGATGACAAGGTGATCAAAAACTAGTCAATAAATGTTCAAATTGTTTATGTATTCCGTTTTGGTCGTTTATTTTGTTAGATTTAATGTTTTTACACGAAAACCGCCATCTGGTGGACATTTTTAAACTAGATTTTTTTTTTCGAAATTCCGTGAACGCATCTCGTGTATAGCCCATATACGAAATTTCGTTGCATTCCGTTCACCCGTTTGCGCTGTAGGATGCCGTTTATTGGGGAAGTTTAATTATAACCACCCGGTATATTTATTCAATGTTTTTGCAATACAAGGAGCATACATACGGTACTACGTGCAAACATAACGTATTACAGAAATTCTTACATTTTGCATTTCATCCACATTCCTAGGTTGTAAGTAAATCCCTAATATCTACAAATTTACAAGTGCCTCATATAAAGTTTTATTCATAAGAGTTTTCTCATACATGTAAAGATCTGAAGTATTTATGTGTAGCATCTTTTAATGTAGGATTACGTTCCTCCATAACGGTCCTTCTGAAAGCAAAATTTCAGACAGTAAAACCATCCATTTATCCGTCCTCGCGAGTTATAATTTTGGCAGCTTGCCAAACCCAGTCTGCATCGCTTCGACAAGCAGTAAACAGTTAAGCATAAAAGTACTGAAATGCGTTAAAATTTTGACAAACATATATGTACATATATACACACGTACATATATATAGATACATATGAGGCGGTGAAAGGCAAAGTGGTATAAGTCAGTAAGTCAAGTGATGTAAGTTCATAGTGTTTTATTGCGAAAACTAGAAAAAAATTCCACTATAAATTGATCAAATTATAATTCATAGTAATTATTATAATATTGCAAACAATAATTATTTGCGATTACACTATAAATTGAACATGGATATTACATTTTTGCCGTCAAATAGAAAAAGTTGAAAATGCGACTTACACCACTTTGCCTTTCACAGCCTCATATATACATAACACATACATATATAATACACATGCAAAAGAGGTAAGCAACGATAAATAACCCGTGGTAATTTCGTTAGAAGAGACTACATGGAATTTTTTTAAACTATACCCTTCGTCGAATTACACCAAATGAGACTATATCGAAAATTCTTTGTTAATTATAAATAAAATACGTAATATGGAAATTAAAAAGTTTTAAATAATCAAAGAATTGTTGTAAGTTTTATTTTCAAATAATTTGTTAAAATGAAAATTTAAACGAAAATTTGCTGTCTGGAGAAATTACTGTTTCTATCATTGTTAAAGAAAAATGTCAGGAACTGAATGACCGCTTGTTGTTAGACAAACTCCTTCGATCTTCTTTGATTCATACTAAAGCTTTTCAAGTTACATGTAATTTCCGAATCTCTGTTCGATACCCCCATTTCCATTCTTCAAATACAAGCATTCGTGGCCAAACATGGCTGCTTAGGGAGCTGGCGACTCCCCTTATTTCTGGATTCTGTTTCGCCTCCGGCACCGTCCTGCTATTTTTGCTTACCTTGTTTAATGCTCACTTAATGACGTATGTTAGAAATTACATTCCCACTGCATTTCCTCCCTTTTTTATGACCCCTAATATAACACGGATTGTTTGTATAGATTTTCTTTCCTTTTTAAGAGTTTTCCTTTGCTAAGAAATTCCATTCTCAGCGCTTTGTTTTATGAAAATCAACGGACTAATGCATCGGAATATTTCCACGTATTACACGAGGAAATTAAAAATAGGACGCAGTGCACACGCTTTATGCGGAAATATTTCGATACGTTTAAAAGTTTAAAAGCCCCTTTCTCGAGAAGGGAAAGTTTCATTTGTTTCCGCGAAAATTTTAAGGGTTAATACTTTGTGCATATATGTTTCGGGGAGTGATACGTTAAAACAGAAATGTGTAATCTGCCATGTTAAAGATTTAAAAGGACTCAAGGTATATTGCATTTTCATCTGCACTGCAAACCCGAGCAACAGAAATATACTTTGTAGAGTGTATTTTCATTTGCAGATGTAACATTAAAGCCTTTTATAGTTCTCAATCACGGCCTACTCAATAAAGAATAGATAGCATAAAAGAGAAACGGGCAGTCAAAAAAGCAGAGCTACTTGGGAACGAAATTGCTCTTTTACGTCTATTAATCGCTCATAGTTCGTGACACGTATTTTACATTATTCCATATACAGTCAAACCCCGTTATAACGAACTTTGAGGGACCAAAGGTTTTATTCGCTTAATCCGGTGGTTCTCTATATCCGAACCATTAAGAAAAATGCTAGAGTTCACAAAATGTATAACTCATTAGTTGCAATGTGCATTCAATACTGATGTGTTAGAAAATGATAAAATCTATTAAAAATGATAATTAATGAATTAAATCGACTAAAATCGATTACATTAAACTGACACAATACTAATTAAATTACGTACAGTCGAACCCCGTTAATATCGAGCTTCGAGGGACCAAAGGTTTTGTTCGCTTTATCCGGTGGTTCGCTAGATACGAACCGTTAAGAAAAATGCTAGAGTTCACAAAATGTATAACTCATTAGTTGCAATGTGTAATCAATGTTGATGTATTAAAAAAATGATAAAATCTATTAAAAATGATAATTAGGATTTTAAATCGATTAAAATCGATTACATTAAACCGACACAATACTAATTAAATTACGTACAATAAAAAAACGGCGGGGCCGAAATTTTCGTTCGTTATATCCGTGAGTTCGTTATATATCGGGTTCACTATAACGGGGTTCGACTGTACAACACACGCGACAGGTTGAAAGCTTACAATTTCCAGTGACTTAATAAAAAACCTTCAATTTTCTGGGTTCTGTACCAATAGACATTTTTTTTCTGATAATAGCTACCGCGCACTCAAATGAGTCGTTTTTAGTCTGCTCAAAGTTTCGCGATTTAAAGCCTCTGCTGAAAAACATTGCTTACTATGTAACCTTAAACCTCTTTTACGACATGAGTATATACTCATCGGACTGCATAGCAAATCTGGTTATTCTTTGTTGGACTCTGTGTACTAATATTTCAGTGTAGCATGGCAACTTATGATATTAACGAATATCCGTGACAGAAGTAATATTTTATCTTACACTAAACAAGGACCATTTTTTTCGACTCAATGAAAACTACCAAAAGGGCCATCGTATACTTAAATATTACTTGTACAGTTAGTTTTTCCGGTAATAAAAATGACTTTGCATTCATGTAAGCTACAACCCCATTAAATAGGTCAAAATTTTGTTTTATGATTTATTTTTCCAATGATATGATTGATCATCACACTTGATATAAATATAACTACAACAGTGTTTCCTTATTTTTTTTTCCTTTAAAAAAAAAAAAAAATGTCGCGACCCCCTTCAAAGGTTTTTTCCTTCCCCCTTCCCCCGTACCTTCCCTGCATATTTTCATTGAAAAGGCCTTTAAGACTTACATGATAATTTAGTTTCAGCTAAAAGTTTAATTTAACAAAAATGAAATTTGAAAGATATGGAGAACATTAAGAAACATTCATCCCTCAGTCATAGATGCTTAAATGCAAGGACAGAACCGAACAGAACCCCAAGAAAAATAATGCAACTACCGTATTAATTCAGAATTATATAACAATAAAAACTGAAAAACTTCTACCTAAATAAAATTGCTTTATGCCATTGGAGAACTACAATAGCGATGCCAAAAGTGACAGCACAGACTAATGAAAGGCAAACTGACGTTTAGAATTTGTGTAGTGTATGTAGTAAGTATACGTGATTTTCATTTATCACCAAATGTATGAAGTAGATTTAGATTCAAGGAGACTTTTTCCTTCAAAAATTCATCAATGTCCTACAATTTCATGGTAAATAAATACTGACAAATAGTTTCGATGAATTTCTAAAATAAAAGTCATTTAAATTGAACAAAATCGTTCCGATCTACCAGAAAACACTTCGCAGCCCACAAGGAACCCCTGCTCTAAAGGTATTGACAAACATACAGTCTTTTGCTTAGGTTTAAAAAGAGCTCAAAAAGATTGATAAAAAATGTTTTGCTGGTCATAGGTGTCTTATGTCTTTCTAAAAAAGTAATTATCCTCAGTTGTAGCTTTCAGCTATTAATATCAGAAAAAGCAGACATCATCTGTACCTGGAAGAACGCGTGAAATACTTTTTCTGTACTTAACACAAAAGTTCACTACTCTCTTATATATAAAATAGTTCCGGAACTGACTGACTGACAGATAACGCACAGACCAAACCACTGGACATAAAGGGCTGAAATTTTGCATGGCGATTCTTCTTATAGTATAGGGGTGCACTGAGAAAGATTTTTGAAAAATTCTTCTTAGATTTTTTAAAATTAAATTTTTAAGTTTTTTTTTGTAACATTCTTTAAAGTTTTCGTTTAAAATAATAATCTGAGAGTTACAAAATTTATACCACGAGAAATATCATAAAAATTACTTTAAAATGAAATCTTTTTTGAATCTTTACCTGTAATTTCTGATTTTGGGTGAATTTTTAATGATTGATATTAAGAATTTAATTTATTGAATGCTGGTCACGTGGTTTCTTTTCTTTTTGTGATGCTTCAAATTAATTTTATGTCACTTGCATAAAAATGAAATACATTGACAAAACAATATTAAAATACGGTAGAAGATGAAATTCAACCACTAGACTAATTGAGATGGAAGTTTTTTAAGAATTTAATTCAAATTAGTATGTTTTATGGATATTAAACCTAAAAATTAATTGCATACATTGACCGTTGTATTTAATTTTAACATTTTCTTCTACATTATTTTGTCTAGAAAAATATCCGTTATGAATTTTAATAACTATATATATATATATATATATATATATATATATATATATATATATATATATATATATATATATATATATATATATATATATGTATTTGGCATTAAATGCATGCATTGACCGTTGTATTTGTTATAAATATATATTTTTTCTTTTTTCGCATTATTTGAATACATTGACCGTTGAACTTAATTTGAATGTACTCCGTAGCGAAGCAAGGGTATTCAGCTAGACTATTATATTTTGCAGAGCTCCGTTTAGCAATACGAAGTTAATCTTCAATTTTTTTTCCTAATTCTACATTACTGTATGCATGACAGATATCAAAGTTATTTGTTTCGAGTTTAGACGAGAAACAGCAGAAAATATTAGAGTGGACTTCCGATTGCGCTTTGTACATTTCACATTCTTAAAAATTTTTTAAAAAATTTCACGCACTAAAATCAAAAACTCCATAAATTCAGTCGTGCTTATGTTGTTGCTTTTTAGCATCATTTTTATGATCATAAAAATGCTGCAGAATAGGAAATTTCAAATTTTGAGGCCAAACTGATTAGGAAACGAATTGGTTAAGGTAGAATAGTTATAAACATTTTCTATGTAAATAAAAGCAAGTTTACTAGGACGAGAAACAGCAGAAAATATTAGAGTGGACTTTCGATTGCGCTTAGTACTTTTCACATCCCTAACAAAAAATTTTAAAATTTTTTGACGCACTCAAATCAAAACCTCCTCAAATTCAGTCGTGCTGATGATTAAGAGTAAAAAGTGTTGTTGCTTTTTAGCATCAACTGTGTGCTTTTGAATTTTATCGTAGAGAAGAATAATGACTCCGAATGAGAAAGATCAAGAAAGACGGCTTTAATCCTGAATGAATTTCGTTCTCCGCTTAACGTCGTTACACAGTTCTAGGGTACGCTAGACGGAGGCTGAATCACCATCTCAATTTGCCGCCTCTGAGAGCGTAATGACCGGCTAAATTATGCAGATCAGTGACTATTAAATGCGCGTGACAGGAAGTTTTGAGTTAATCTGCAAATATCATGCCGGCTATACTTATCTTCGACCGTGCATGCGAGATTTCTTTCTTTCTTTATTCCGTCGATTTGTCATCATGAACGTCAGTCATTAAAGAATGATCTGTTGTTTGACAGAGAACATTACATGTGTGATAAGATAATTTGTTTGTCGCAGATAGTCTGAATGGACAACGAAAGAGAGAACACAGTAAGCTGGGGTCCATTTTTGCATAGCCCCATTTTTAACGTTCATTATCAAGCAATCATGCATATTTGGATCAAGGAAAAATAACTTGAAATGCAAAATTGAAATAAAACTTTTGGACTTGTTGTGTAAGAGAATTTTAACAATTATTCAGTCGAAACCCGTTATAGCGAACCCGGTATATAACGAACTCACGGATATAGCGAATGAAAATTTTTGCCCCCTCTTTTCCTATTGTACGTAATTTAATTAATATTGTGTCAGTTGAATGTAATTGATTTTAGTCGATTTAATTCATTAAAGAACATTTTTAATAGATTTTATCCTTTTTTAATACATCATTATTGAATACACATTGCAACTAATGAGTTATACATTTTGTGAACTCTAGCATTTTTCTTAACGGTTCAAACATAGCGAACCACCGGATAAAGCAAACAAAACCTTTGGTCCCTTGAAATTCGTTAAAACGGTGTTCGACTGAATTAACACTTCTTTAACATATTATGGAAATAAGACGCCCGGGAGTAATGCAAAATACCCATTTTACTCGTAATAGCTAATTTAAACATAATTGAATAAAGAAATTGGAAAAAGATATGCACAAATTTAGAGAGAACAATACTGTTTGGGAAAAATTATGATAATAAGAGACCATATTTTCAAAATTAATTCAGCGTAGAGACTACTAGCCAAACACCCTTTCTTATTGTGCCGAGGGACCTAAATATTTTTCTGAATGGTAACGTTCAAAATGGTAACGTTAAAGCCCACAAGCCTACAGGAATTATCTGTTTAACAATGCTACAAACGACTGTTCCCATAAACGAATCCCAGTGAAAACTGAAAGTGTTTAATATAAATCACAGGATGTATGTTTAACACAGATAACATAATTTCCCCTTCAAATTCTCCAATTTTCGATAAGGGCACTTTTTAGTCTTTATTTTTGTAGTTTTTTTTAGATGCTAGAGCTGAAATCGCAATTTCCAAATTCATAGTTATAGCAAATATAAGTGAAATATCAATCATTTCATATCACAATGAAGTGGTACTTCGTAGCTTTTTGTGCTGCAGTTAAGTAATAAATGTTCTTTCTCAGTTGAAAAACGAAAAAAAATAATTATAACTGAATATAAAGGGAAACTAAGTGAAATTAAAATTCACATTCATAAAATTCTTACTAAAATATATCAGGCATGAAAATTATCAGACATTCAGTAGTAAGAATCGATTGACTGTCACTTATCAGTTTAAAATAATTTTGGGAAGGTATGCAACCGTAGAGACATAAATCTATTTAAAGGTATCCAAACCTTGGATTGATTTGAGCAAAAAATAAAGCCACATTTTTCATTCATTCCAGATCCGGATAGTTAAAAATTCGAGAACATTTAAAAACATTCGGTTAGAGTATAGTGTTGTATAAAATAGTCGTTAATCTTGGGAAATGGCTAGTTCTAGAATATACCAGAAAAAAGTTGATATAACGTTGTTCATTCATGGAATCATATACAAGTAGTGTACGACCAAACATGACTTTAATGAATAATCATTAAAGCAATATGCAGCTTTCTTATCTCAAATCTATGATTCGAATAGAGTTAACACAAGTATATATATATATATATATATATATATATATATATATATATATATATATATATATATATATATATATACATATATATATGTTACCGTTAAAGTGTGAAATCCGTTATTTTATAGAATACCTAGTTATTCCATGAAATAACTGATCTTGTCCGTTAAAGTGTAAAACTCTCTTGTATTTCATGGTTTAACTATTTACTTCATAGAATAACGATCTGCAGCCCGTTAAAGTGTAAAATAATCTATATCATATATCTCGCACGACAAATACATTTACCTTCCACCCCTACTGCATTTATGAACTATTCAGGAACTGGTCAGGGATTTAAAAAATGTTCGTGTCAAACCCAGTGTGTCAACAAAAAATGTTTTTGTTTTAGAAATAATGTTCTTTGTAATTCCAAGTGTCATTTTAGTAATCCTTGTTGTAACAAATGATTTTATGGTACGTTTCCATAAATACCATTTATACGCTGCATAAATTAGATAAATTGCTTCTTTTTCATTTTAATTGTCTATCATTAGTTTAATTTCATTTTAGATAAATTGTTTATTTTACACTTTAACTGTCTCTCATTAGTTAATTTATAGAATACCTAGTTATTTCATAGAATAACTAGTTAAAGTGTCAAATTAATAACTTATTACACACTTTAACGGATACGATCAGTTATTTTAAAGAATAACTAGGTTTTCTATGAAATAACTGCATTATATACTTTAACGGTAACATATGTTTATTATATATATAATAGCCGTTGTCTCTGTATAACACTTCCGGGCTGTACTCATCTTTCAATTGAAGCCCTCAGTAAACAAACAGCCGGTTAGGCTAAATTTCAATTTCAGATGTGGATCAGAATTTTTTTTACCTAAAAACTAATATCTTCTCCATCAAATCACGTTTGTTCATCCTATTTTTCTATAAAACATTCAGAACTAAAAAAAAAATGGATGCTTTTAGCTGTATATTTAACAGTTTTTAAAAATCTGTTTACTTTTGCGATGAATTCTGAAAGTACACAAACTTGAATGGGAATGAATCAAGTAGCTCAAGTATTCATATCGCGTAGTGAGCTGTGATAAACTGGATGGCAGTCTACTACTCCAATCGCATAAAAAACTAAATAAATAAAAAATATTGAAAGGGTTTGTTTTTACAAGGTGACGATTAAATGCAATATTGTTAGATAATTCGGGATATTTTTTAACTTTAATATATTTTTTTCCATTATGACGTCATTATTAGTATTAGGACGTCAAAATGATGGGTTGGATGGCAGTCTACTACTCCAATCGCATGAAAAACTAAATAAATAAAAAATAATGAAAGGGTTTGCTTTTACGAGGTGTGGATTAAATGCAATATTGTTAGATAATTCGGGATATTTTTTAACTTTCATATACTTTTTCCATTATGACGTCATTATTAGTATTATGACGTCAAAATGACGGGTTACCTTCTAGTATATATATATATATATATATATATATATATATATATATATATATATATATATATATATATATATATATATATATATATATATATATATATATATATATATATATATTTATTTATTTATTTATTTATTTATTTATTTTTGTGTTCGTCGTAAGTAATCAATAAAGGCAATCCAATGTTTTGATTTACTGGGATTACTAAGTAACTTTGTATATAGATGCTCAACATTTATAAAAAAGCTTCTTTCATTTTATTTGGGTTAAAGGCTATAATTTTAAAAAATAAACCAGCTAGGAAATTAACAGTCGTCAACTTAGCATGATACAGAACTGAAGTTCAAAATATATATCTAAAATCTAGATGTGATCCTCAGAACATTTTAAGTATTTCCAAGAAATTTTAAGTATTTATTTAAAGAGATTATGATGTTTATGAAAACATTGTTAAAGGAGTTAAACCATGTTCTAAATTCAGTTTTTAACGGTTTTTACTCAGATTGTTTCTATTTCATGGGATCAAGGCGAATTTCTAAGTTTTTAACAAATTTACTTGTTTAGTTCCATTTTCATATCATTTATACGTTGAATTTTATGTATTCCTAATTTTCATAAAGACAGAAATATTTAAAATTTCGCTAAATTAAACTTCCAAAAAATTTATTAAAATCTTTAAAAGACTTAAGATAGCATACTATAGATATTCTTATGTAATATATTTATATATAAAATTTATGATAGTTTATAAATATACTTCCTTTCTGTATTAACCCGAGATATCCTTTAAAAAATACAAAAGAACCCATTTTTTAAGCTGAAATTCTTAAATTTTATTTAAAAGGAAAACCTTGATTCCTAAATCGTAACAGAGTGCAATGAGAAGTGTGTACTAGATTGTTAGCCTGTGGCAGCAAAGTTTTGATAACTCATTTGTTGCAATGTTTTATCTTTCAGGACATGACGTAGGACAGTTAAGTCAGCCTGGGTATTTATTTGGCATGGTGTCAATCCTTTATAACATACAGTTGAACCCCGTTGTATATAACAAACTCACGGATATAACGAACGAAAATTTTGGTCTCGTCGTTTTCCTATTATACAGTCGAGACCCGTTATAGCGAACCCGGTACATAGCGAACGAAAATTTTGGACCCGTCGTTTTCCTATTATACGCAATTTAATTAGTATTTTGTCAGTTTAATGTAATCGATTTTAGTCGATTTAATTCAGTAATTATCATTTGTAATAGATTTTATCATTTTCTTAATACATCATAATTACTGAATACACATTGCAACTAATGAGTTATGCATTTTGTGAAATCTAGCATTTTTCTTAACGGTTCGGATCTAGCGAACCACCGGAAAAAGCGAACAAAATCTTTGGTCCCCCGAAGTTCGTTATAACGGGGTTCGACTGTACGTAATTTAATTACTATTGTTTCATTTTAATGTAATCGATTTTAGTCGATTTAATTCAATATCATTTTTAATAGATTTCATCATTTTCTTAATACATTATTATTGAATACACATTGCAACTAATGAGTTATACATTTTGTGAAATCTAGCATTTTTCTTAACGAATGCTAGATTTCACAAAATGTATAACTCGAATCTAGCGAACCACCGGATAAAGAGAACAAAAACTTTGGTCCCTTGAAGTTTGTTATAACGGGGTTCGACTGTAATCAGAAAATTTTCCAGCTCTGAATATTAAATGGAAATGAATGACGTAATTTCACGACCTTTTGTCGCATTTGTAGTACTATCTGCTTCAGCATGTAACCACATGCGCACACATTTCTTTGCTGTGGTCGGGTTAAATGTGAAATAATTGTCGTCTCTGCCGTTTGTGTAGGTGGATTTTCACTTCATCTGAACCCTCGGGGGGCTGTGCGGCGCCTGTAGAGAAAGTGAGAACAGCCGGAATGCTAAATAAATCTATCCACTTACGCGAAGTCGATGCCACCAACAAATGGATCCCTGTACGAATAAATGAACGTGATTTCTCATTGAGGCCCTACGTCAATTACTCACACACACCTCCCTAAATGATTTCAAGAGTTATTTAAATTAGACGTGATTAACTGGTGTGAGTTGAAAATTTGGATTTAAGCCGTAAAGCTTTCTCCGGCAAAGCCTATCTTTCAGGGAACTGATTGAGTAATTGTCCCTATTAGAGTAACAATTTGTTGAGCAGGGGTCGGAGAAATTGGATGAGAGTAGACAGTATTTCAGTTTATTTACCCCATTGTAAGGATCTGGCATCATATAATATATGCTTCATCAATATTATAATTTTGTTAGTGTCTTATATAACGACTAAAATGTAAGGAAAGAGGACCGGTGAGAGGACTATGTGTTCCTTGATGAAGTCAAAACCTTCCTTAGCTTTTTAATTTTTGGTTTACAGGGGTAAAGAGACAATCCCACAACTGTGATAAAATATCGTACGCCTCAATTTTTATGCTGCAATAAGATATCTTTTCCTCGAATTAATGTAAATAGACCATTTTGATACTACCTATCAAAGTATTCTCTCGTTTTTCTGGGTGGTATATTATAATTGAAAAAGTATAGTCGAACCTCGTTATAGTGAACCAGCTATTTAACGAACTCACGGATATAACGAACAAAAATTTTCGTCCCGCTGTTTTCCTATTATACGTAATTTAATTAGTATTGTGTCAGTTTAAATGTAATCGATTTTAGTCTATTTAATTCATTAATTATCATTTTTAATAGATATTATCATTTTTAATACATCATTATTGAATACACATTGCAACTAATGAGTTATATATTTTGTGAACTCTAGCATTTTTCTTAACGGTTCGGATAAAGCGAACAAAAGATTTGGTCCCTTGAAGTTCGTTATAACGGGTTTCGACTGTATTCTTAGACCACAAAGAATTGGTTTTGGATAAAACTTATTGAAATATTGTTCAAACATCAAAAATCGGAAATATTAAATTCGGATTTATTTTGAGAAATCAGATAACAGCCCCGAGATATTAGTCTAAAAATTTGTACTTTAGTACCTGATTTTTTAAAAAAAAACTTTTGACCAAATATTTCCTTCCGGCATTTGAGAAATTTAGAAGTATATAATTTTTAATGGTGAAGAATAGAAAGCTTTTCAGTAGTAAATTTTTATACTTTACTTAACTATGATAACGACTTCGCTGCCACACTTTAATTCGTTCTTCGGGATTTTTATCGTTTAAAATACAACTACCTACCCCAGGATTTGAAACCAGAAATACCACCAATCCTCCGGTTTTAATGGCATTTCGACAAGTTTATTGGCACATTTTAGTGGTTAAAATTTTTTTATATTAAAGAATTGAACATTTTCTCAAGAAATCTATATTTATTACTGAAAATACAATTTGTCAGAAAATTGACAATGTATGTTTTGACATTGGTATGCGTTTGGTAATATACTTATTGATCCTTGAAACGACTCGCCTGTTATTTCATGACGGAAAATTTCCAATTTATAGAGCAAAACGGAGTTAGCATAAACAGAAATATATTACATTATTAAATATGAGAGTTACCGTCAAATTGGCGATGGATTTGGTGACTTATTTTGGTCGCCAAATTTGACGATATGGTGCCAAATGGTCGCCAACCTTCTAGACTTTTCTAAAACGTTCTAGAGATTTCTAGCTGGCCGACCGATAGGGGGCGCTTTGGAAGTCTATAAATATACCTGACATTGGCACTGGAACTCAGTGTTCTTTTCTGCTGAGAATTGAATATATTGAAAGTGCGTTAGGCGTGTATTGTATTGAAGACTCTGTTATCCTGACTTGTGTTTTTAGAGTTTTCTGCTGTATAGAAGACAGTTGTTACGTGTTTTCTGTTTGAATTTGTGTATGCGCCTGAAGAATTTATAGAATAATAAATTTTATTTCGTGTGCACTTACTGAAGACATTTTATTCAATCCTATCGAACCCAGGAAAACGGAACAATATATATTCAGTTTGGAAACTAACCTGTGTACACACATATATTTTTCAATGAAATGAATCTGAGGAATAAAACATAGCTAATTTTTTATGAATTGTCTTAATGCCTCTTTTAGACTTTCGCAGATCCTGTCATGCATTATTTGTTGCATTTACGCATGGCAATGCAACACGTCTATCGTGACGATATCTCCAATAAAACACTTCTGATAAGAAAAAAAAAGGATTTGGATCAAATAGATAAGCATTAAACTGTTTTTCGAGTTATAACTAGGGATACGTAAATTTCCCCTAAAACATATCGATATTTCGCAACAAAAAAATACAATATATAAAATTTCGCATTTATTCGCAAAAAAATTATATGAATTCAAAAATTTAGTGTTTATTAAAAAAATTACAAATATACTTACTTTGACAGGTAAGTATCAAAATTCTTAGTTAAAAGCTAACATTGTAGTAGTCTGCACATTATGTTACTTAAGTTTTTGCCGTCTGTCATTAATTGCCATGTTGAAAATACTAAAATACCTCAGCATCTGCTGTGTTAACGGGACTGTAGTAGCTTTGTATAGTTGCATTTGCAAAGTTAATGTAGCAGCATTTCGTTGCAATTAAAATCTGTATGACATCAAGAGGAGTCTCTTGGTTGACTTCTGTAAGTAGCTGAAATACCCTTGACTTTGGAGCTCAAGAGACGTTCTTAAACCTACTAAATTGCTCCACAAAACTTGATGGTTCATTGTGGAAGTTATACTTTTAGGTTCGACTCCGGTACGGACAAACTGTTCGGGTGAAATTAGGAGCAAATCCGAAGGAGAGTGAGATTTCACAGTTATAGACCTCCTACGGTCTTAGTTAAGCTATTATGTTAGTAAATTTTACTATTATTACCTAATTTTGCTTAAAAAGCCGTTTATCAACAAGTTTTTGCCGACAAGTAGTAAGGAAATAAGTTTCGCATTTATTCGCATCTTATTTTGTAAATACGAAAATTATGTATCCCTAGTTATAACCCATTTATTTAAACGTAGAATTTTTTTCAAAATATTTCAAAATATATTCACCTATTAGTGAGAAATAAGGCAATAAAATTTTTAATGCAATATAAATACTCCTTTTATAATTGAAAGTGGTTTTCAGAAATATTTAAATACAGCAGTCTGATATCATTGCACAATTAGAACTGTGAGGTATAAAACGATTTATAAACTTATTTTAAATACCACATATTTACTCCGATGAAGTTGTCTTCAACTGATATTGATCTCTTAAGATTGGTTGTCTTGTTCTTATGCTCTCATTTGTGAATACACTTTGTGGATACAGTACATACTTCTATGAAGGGACTTCTTAAACATGTAGCTCATGAAATATCTCTTTGTCATTCTTTACTAATTTTACAAAGGAAATAAATTGATATACAGGGTGATTTTTATTAAACTGACACTACTCAGAGCCACATGTAGCGCTATCTATCAGCCGGAATTCCACCAAAATTGATAGAGGGACTTGGGAAAAAGTTTCCATGGAAATAAATTAATTCCAAAAGTTGCCGATAGGCGGAGATACGGCTCTGTTGTTGTCGGCGCACCCGAGATTTTGCATAAAACGCGAGTAAAACATCAAAATGTAAATTCATGACTACGTAGTCAACAACAGCGCCAGTATTTTGGGCTTTAAAGATCGGTGCGGAATATGTTGCATCATCGCTTTACAGGAGAAAAGGTCATCAGTCGCTTTTTTTCCACTTGCATGGCTAACTCGCTTCCCGGACCTAACCCATGTGACTTCTTTCTGTGGAGTTATTTACAGTCCAAGGTGTATCTTGGTGGAGTCTCTAACTTGGCGGCCCCAGAGGACAACATATCCCGGACTGTGATAAACATTCCTGGTGGTATGTTACGCTCGGTCTTTGAGAACGTAGTGTTCAGTATGCAATGTGTCGTCCAGCAGAATGGTGGTAATTTTGCTGTGTAAATCTGTATTGCAGTGAAATTTCTTTGTTATTCACTTGTCTGCTTATTACAACTTTCTCGGTATTCACCCTTATCTTTATAGCCCTAAATACTGGCGCTGCTGTCGACTACGTAGTCGTGAATTTGCATTTTGAGATTTTACTTGCGTTTTGTGCAAATTCTCGGGTGCGCCGACAAAAACAGCACCATATCCTCTGCTATCGGTGACTTTTGGAACTTTTTTTTCCTTTTTTTTAAGGAAATTCTTTTCCATGTCGTCCTTAGTCCCTATATCGATTTTGGTGGAATTCCGGTTAATAGATCGATCTACAGATGGCTCTGAGTAGTCTCAGTTTAATAAAAATCACCCTATACTTTAAAACTACAGTTTAATTTTTAAAAAACCCATAACATATATTAAATACTGCACATTTACCTTTAAGACAATTCCAACCCTTCATAGCCTTTATTACTTGCAGTAGATATCAGTCTCATATTTTAGATTGTCTAACTGTTTTATTATCGTAAACAAATACAGTCCACACTTTCTTAAGAAGCTGAGTGATTTCTTTCAAAATCATGTAGCAAGTAATTCTCGTTTTACTTCATCCAAAGAGATTTTTTGTTTATATAATAAATATAAAAACTCGTAAATTGCATTAAATACGATACACTTACCCTCAGGATGTCGTCAATCTCTTATGGTAGACTGGCGTGTAGTTTTCTCTTTTAATGCAGTTCATATTTCCCTCAAGGGACTCAATAAAACACTTTTCCAAAACAAGTAGCATATGACATGTTTGAATTTTCAAGAGTAAATTCAAAGAAAAAAACACAAGTGTAATTAAAAAAATCTCTTAAAGAGTATCTAATATGAATCATTTTCTCTTAGGGACTTAGTTCAAAAAATATCAATTTCTTGTGGTAAGTCGTCTTTTTTGTGTATTCTAGTATAACAAAATCCATGCTTCTCTTAGGTGACTTTATAATTCCCATCTAAAATATTTGGCTAATATTTTCATAATTTTCAATAGACAAATTCAAGAAAGAAGCTACACATTTGCTCTATGGACGTTTCCAACTATAGATATCAATCATTTATTGTAGGTTGTATTATTGTTGTGTTCTCGCATATACATAAGGTCCTTTCTTCCCTTTAGAGATTCAATAATTTTCTTCGAAACCGTGTAGCTTATTACTTTATGCTTTAAACCTCCATAACAAAATTCAAGAGAAAGTATGCTCACAAGAAAATAAATGGAATCTAGTTCACTAGATATATTTACTCGATATTCAAATGTTGATAGAGGGGAAAAATATCCTTAAATATTTTCCAGGTTACCACTCATTCGAATTAAATGAAGAGTTTCGAAACGCACCCTTAAACCTTCGAAAATGCGTATCACGTTTTTAGATACAAAATGATCGAGGGTTTTCGCAAGTTTTAACAAGAAAGCTTCTAAAATATTTTCTTCAATTCCTCAAAGACTGGGTGGAAGGGAAATTAATTTTAAACATTCTAAAATTCTGCCATCCCTCTCACGTAGATCACTCTCAAAACGTAAACAAGATATCTTAAAATGCCTGATATCTTTTTAGAGAATGATTTTGGAACCCATCTAATGTTTTGTTTTCTTTCGCAAAAACGGATAAACCATTGTAGCACTTAACCAACTTTAAAATATTTATTACTAGCTGAACACCCGTTCTTCGCTACGGAGTACATTCAAATTAAATACAATGGTCAATGTATGCAATTAATGCCAAAAAAATATATATATTTATAATAAACACAACGGTCAATGTATGCAATTAATACAAAAAACCAAAACAAAAAATATATTTATAAAAAAATCGTAACGGACATTTTTATAGAAAATAATGTAGCAGAAAATATTTAAATTAAATACAATGGTCAATGTATGCAATTAATTTGTATGTTTAATATCCATAAAAGATACTAATTTGAATTAAATTCCTAAAAAACTTCCATCTCAATTAGTCTAAGTGGTTAAATTTTACCGTAATTCAATATTTTTTGTCAATTTATTTTGTTGTTATGCACGTGATACATAATTAATTTAAAGTATCACAAAATTAAAAGATACCACGTGATTGGTATTTAATATATTAAATTCTAAAAATTAATCTTTAAAAATCCCCCAAAAATCAGAAAATTGAGATAAAGATTCGAAAAAGATTTCATTTTAAAGGAATTTTTATTCTCTTTCTCGTGATATAAATTTAATAACCCTCAGATTATTATTTTAAATGCAAACTTAAAAAAAAATTACAAATGCAAATTAAAAATTAAATTTTTAAAATTCTAAGAAGAATTTTTCAAAAATCTTTCTTAGAGCACCCCTACACTATAAGAAGAATCGCCATGCAAAATATCAGAACTTTAGGTCCAGCGGTTTGTTCTGTACGTTATGTGTCAGTGAGTCAGTTACGGAATTGTTATATATATATACACTGCTGGCCACTGTAAATGCAACACCCTGAAGGAAACATGCAAATAACATGAAATTTACAACATGCATTAGCGGAGGTGAGATATGCAAATGATTAGAATTTCAGCGCAGACGCACATCACGCGCGCCTGTGGCGCCAATTCAAAGCGCTTTTTAAGGCTTCGAGATTTCTACGATTTCAAGTTCGGCAATTGTGTTTTTCTTGTGGGTTTTTAAAAAAACCCGATCAATTATGCCTCTTCGAAAACAGCGATCATCTTTTGATCAAGTATCCGAATTCGACAGAGGAAGGATAGTGGTCTACCGAGATTGTGGATTATCTTTCAGGGAAATCGGTAGTCGTGTTGGACGAAACCAAACAACTGTAATGCGGATATGTGATCGTTGGATGAAGGAGGGTACGACGGACCGGCGTGTTCGATCGCATCCACCTCAGCGCACCACTTCACGTGATGACAGGCAAATTGTGCGCATGGCAGTGACGGATAGCTCAGTCACATCACGAACCATAGCACAGCACATGCAGTGTGTAACGCATCATCCAGTGTCTGCGCGTACCATTCGACGCCGTTTACAGAGTGGTCTGTCCGCAAGACGTCCATTGCTTTGTCTACCCTTGAGGCAGAACCACAGACGTCTCCGCCGCCAATGGTGCGATGACAGAAGGATGTGGACGGCAGAATGGAATGAAATTGTCTTTACTGACGAGTCACGCTTCTGTCTGCAACACCACGATGGTCACATTCGAGTCTGGAGACACCGTGAAGAGAGGATGCTGAACAGCTGCGTTATGCACCGCCACACTGGTCCTGCACCGGTTATTATGGTATGGGGCGGTATTGGATATCACTCTCGCACACCTCTAGTACGCGTTGCCGGTACTTTAAACAGCCAGCGCTACATCTCCGAGGTGTTGGAGCCAGTTGTCCATCCTTACCTTCAGGGCTTGCCCACAGCCATATTTCAACAGGATAATGCGCGACCACACGTGGCACGCATTGTCCAACGGTTCTTCGTCAATCGCCAGATTGAATTGCTTCCCTGGCCTCCTCGCTCTCCGGATCTTTCGCAGATAGAAAACATGTGGTCCATGGTTGCTCTACGATTGACCCAGATTCCATCCCCAGCTGCCACACCAGATCAACTTTGGCAACGTGGTTAAGCTGCTTGGTCTACTGTACCCCAAGAACTCACCCAAAGTCTCTTTGAATCAATGCCGAGGCGTGTGGCAGCGGTGATCTCCAACAATGGCGGCTACTCTGGCTACTGATTTTGGCAGGAACCACACTTCACAGAAGTCTATAAATTTAATCATTTGATACTTGGTCAACATGTTATATACAAAATAAATTTTTTTGTGATATCTCTTGTCTTTCTTGGTGTTGCAATTTGGGTGGGCAGCAGTGTATATACATGTATATATATATATATATATATATATATATATATATATATATATATATATATATATATATATATATATATTATTATTATTATTATTATTATTATGTATGGATGCCTCTAAGGGAAAATTTCAGTTTACAAAGAAGTTATTAATATTGATGTAAAAGTTTAATATTTTAATAAAATTGTTAATCGGCTAGTTTCAGTATATCCCGTAAACAAATAATGATGCTTACTGGATAAATGTATACTTAAAAAACACAAACTAGAGTAGTGGTAGGAAAGTTTATGCTTCAGGATCTGCTTTAGTTTACTTTTTGAGACATTAAATCTGTATTTAGTTACTATTTTTTATGGTATTTTGCTAATTATGCATCGCTAAACACATATTTTTAAATAACATTTTTAATTCTACTGTTAGGTATTATAATGCAAAGCTAAATAAATTCATTTTCAAAAATAATTTCCTTTAATGATTTCCATCACCTACGCAATGGCATAGTATAAAAATTAATCAGCAAAAATATCATAAGAAACTTACATTTACCGTCTACATTTAAACATAAGCGAATTCCTCCCTACTTTTTGACATTTACTCATGAATGTATTTATTCGAAAAATATATGAAATATACCGAGGAGAATAGAAAATTTTTGATAATAGTTATAATAGTCTTCTAGTATAAAATATAACACGTGAGGCCTCTAACAGTCTCAAAAGGGGCTATTTAATATATTAGTAGTAAATAGAATGTCCATA
This sequence comes from Dolomedes plantarius, assembly GCA_907164885.2. Classification (NCBI taxonomy): domain Eukaryota; kingdom Metazoa; phylum Arthropoda; class Arachnida; order Araneae; family Dolomedidae; genus Dolomedes; species Dolomedes plantarius. The sequence goes on from OU015495.1 coordinate 103,249,984, forward strand.
TTCCCCAATAGCGAGAGCCATTCCAAACAAACAGAGGAGAAAAATGTGACGCTTTGTGTAAGTCATAATGAGAAATTTAAGAAAAGATTCCATACATTTTGTTAGGATAGAATATTATAGCAATAAGGTAAGTTGGTGTAACTGGGCCCATGGGGTAACTGGGCCATCCCCTCACAGATATTTCCTTTACATTTTAGGTCGGAATTTCCTTCTGTTGTGGCAACACTAGTAAGCAGTCAAACAACAGTCATTTTGTAATTGCTTTGAAAAATATCTTTGAAATGAAGGTGGAATTTTTTTTCTTTTATTTTTCTAGATATACAAGCATTGGGTCCAGTTATCCAGTCACACATTCTTTTGTTTCTTATGAGAAATAGACCTGGGTGGTCCACTTACCCCATTTATCTGGGGAACTGGGCCCACCTGTATTTAAAAATATATACAAAATTTATATATAATATATATTTAATAAAAATCAATTTCATAGCTTAAAGAGACTCCCTAAGACTTAATAAAATGCATGTAGTACAAAGATTTTTGAAAATTTTACATATTAGTATAATTTTAATGTGTTAAAAGTATAATATATAAAAAAATTGAAAATCTGTGGCCCAGTTACCCCAAATTAACTTATAAAGTTTTTTAATAGTGTAAATTTTGAAACGGTCCAGATCTCTAGCTAAAGGAAACCAAGAATTGAAATAAATGTCCTAATTATGAACAAGAAACGTGGAACATTTTTTTTATTATTGCTACTATTTCTAACCTCATAAAGGTACAAGAAAATGATTTTAATTAAAACCTATAAAATGCTTGGGTCAAATTTTCAATAAAAGAAAATCATATCCGACACTCATTTAAAAATATGCAAATGATCCTTTAGAAACTAACCATTTAACGCTTGTAAAGTTTGAGCCCAACCGAAAGCCCAAGCCAGTAGTAGTTAAACCTTAAACAAACATTGTTATTACATTAATTAAGCAGCAACATTAATGTTGATTCGATTTTAACCTTTAATAGGCTTGACATAAAAGTGATAACTGATTGCAATATTGAATTTATTTTCTTACATCGAATAGCTAATCAAATTGGACTTCTCAAACAATTACTTCCTGAATTAAAAGTTTCTTTCTTAAAGCTCCTGATTACCTAAAACTTTAAAAATAAGCCAACAACCCTGATCCGGGATTTTTTACGAATTTTTTACGAACAGGAATTTTAATGTACACTGAGAAAATACAAATTATTTCATTTAATTCTGCAACATTCTTAACTATTATACTACATGTAAAATATTTGATAATTTTTTTTTTACCCACTGTAAAAAGAGTTTGTTCACAGTGAAATTATACCTTAAGTTTGAACATAAAATATTTCTGAAAAGCCATGTATATTGCCCGGTGCATATCATTGTTATTAGGGATTCAAATTTTCCTCGTAATTCGGGCACTCTATGACTAATATATATATATATATATATATAAGCAGTAATGAAGCTAAAAGTATTGTGCTTTTCGGGGGAACAGCGTAAAATGTCAAACCTTGCAGACCTTGTGTATAGAGCAAATTGTTGGAGCACGTTTAAATTGGAGTATCTCTTACTGCAAACCGCAAACTAATGGGTATTTTTCGAGCTAAGATATCGAAATTCATGATAGCATACAGAGTGCATGGAAAAACATCCTTTGCCAAATACAATAGTGATCGAAAGGGAGAGCTGAGTGAAAGAGACGGACGAGGTATTGAAGCCGATTGTGACACGAAGAAAGAAAACAACTGCAACCAAAATGACCGAAAAGCTCAATCTACATCTACATGTTCTGGTATCAACCATTAGAGGTAGGAAACTTCACAAACAAAGCATTTACGGAAGAGTATTTATTCCCAAGCCACTTGCAATTGATGCCAATACAAAATATCGTCCACAATGGTGCTACGAGCGCAAATCCTGGTCGAGTAATATGTCTTTAAACGGCATTTGGTCCCACGAATCATTGTTCACATTGTTCCTCGCAACAGGATGTGCGTATGTCGGGAGAACACCTACACAAGCGTAAGATTCTGGCTCTCACATCTCAACTGTCAATCATGACGGTACATCTATCAGGGTTTGGGATGGCATCTCATGGTTTTCTTCAGGCCCTATTGTAACCCTAAAACGGAGATTGAATGAGAAGGACTATGTTGAAATTTTAGCTCATTAGTCCATCCTATGGTACAAACATTGTTTCTTGCAGGAGATGGCGTTCTCCGGTATGATACTTACAGCTATACTTATAGCTAAATCTATCAAGTATTGGTTTGAAGAGCATGAAAAAAAAGTCAAATATCTTATATGGCCCTGTACAATCCCCCCGATTATAAATCATCCAACCACTGTGATCTGTATAAGCGGATAGATAAAAGTATCGATATCCACCACAGCCTCTCTACAGGAACTATCATGATTTTTCTCTGAAGAATGGTATAATATATTCTTAACCACTATTTATGAATTGTATAATCCAATTCCAAGGCGAATCACGTGGTATTACATTACAAAGGTGATCCTGCCCCGTATTAATAATGGTTTTCATGAGGTTTCTTAACGTTTCCATTATTTTGATAACCACCTGTGTACACACACACACAGACACAGACACAGACACACACACACACACACACACACACACACACACACACACACACACACACACACACACATATATATATATATTTATATATATACAGTGGACGCTCGTTAATTCGAACTCAAAGGTTCTCAGAAAAAAGTTCGAATTATCCGAAGTTCGAATTATCCGATGTTAAGAGAAAATATATAACTTTAAATCTGTATCACAGAAGAAGAAAATCTCCTAGTATGTATAACCCCAGAAAATATATTATACTATGTTATATAAAGTTAAACATATTAAAAAGCAATACAGACTTACCTTAATCATAAAATGAAGCAGAAGATATGCAGTATAAAGTAAACTTTTATTAAAAATATGAATTACACTTTGGGGAAAAACTGTAAAATGGATGTTTGGTTCTGTTTATGATGCCTACATTGCTCAGCCAGCTTCTCGATTTGAAGTAAACATTTCCATTCATTTTCAGAGAAAGGTTCGATCTGAATAAATGCTTTCGAGTTTTAATAGATTCCATTATGGCTTTGTCCATTATGGCCGCATTAAAATTATCTTTCGGCAGGTAAGTAGAGAAAAGCCCTGGCAGTTTCCTACCGAAATTAGTACATACGTCTTCGTTTACACCAGAGCTTTGGCCACATACAGTTTGATAAGAAATATTGTGCTTTGACTTAAATCGAGAAAGCCATCCATCACTGCATTTAAAATCTTCAATACCCATTCGACTTGCCAATCATCAGACTTCGTCAGCACTAGGGGTCCATTTATCGGGAAATTTCGAGATCTAACATCCTGGAACCATAGCAGTAGAGCTTTTTCTAGAACTTCTTGGGACGCATTTCCCATGCGTTTCCTTCCTCTAGCAAATTTTGATTTTTCCCATGAATCTAAAATTGACTCCTTGTTTTTCAAATTAGATGTCAAGGCATTTTTTTTAATTCCATAGTCAGCTGCTAACTTTGTTTTACATTCGCCATTCTCTACTTTCTTTAAAATTTCTACCTTTGTTTCCAACGTTAGAGTTTTGTACTTTCCACGTGTAGACATCCTGAATTTTTAAGCGTTCACACCACACAATGAGGAAGAAAAACTAGACCACATTAACTTGTCTGCACTGCAGTTATAACTGACGCAGCTTCCTAGAATCTGTAGTAAAGAATAGTTTTTTCTGAAATTCTAAGAAAATCGATCCAAATAAAGGAAAATTGCTTTTTCCGTTTAGCACTAATAAGAAGGACAATAGATACTAACGTTTAGCGGACATGCAATAAACTAGGAATGCAGGCATGTTCCTCTTTACACAGAAAAGAAATTTTGACACACAAAATAATAAATACAGTGTGTATTTTCTCCATTAAACGAGGAAAATTAAATTTTTATTGTCAAATTTTTAGTTCGAATTAACCGAAGTGATAAAAATTTAGTTCGAATTAATGAGATATTTTTAACATTAACTCCAATACAAGTTTTTTGGGACCTTTGGATTAGTTCGAATTAACCGAAAGTTCGAATTAACCGAGTTCGAATTAACGAGCGTCCACTGTATATATATATCACTAATAATGGTTGTGAAATAAATTTTAATTCGGAACAATCGGGCAGTTTTTTCTTCGTATGTTATAAAACAGAACTAGCGTATGTTTTAATGTTAGATATGTTGACCATTGATTAAACAGAATGTGGTACACCAGACAGATATTATTTCTGGTTTTATAAAAATGTGTGTCTCAGCAATTTTTGTTTAAATGAACAAGGAGAAATGAGTAGCAAGATAAGTAAAACTTAGATTAATGATTCGTACTTGCAACTCTAAAACAGCAGAACTGTACGAAGAAAGTAAATAATCACAAGTTGTGCCACTCCAAGTACACTCACAACTTGGATAAATATATACCCTGAAAAACTAGCAGAAAAACAGGATTTATGGAAGTGGAAGTTCAAAGTGGTTGCTTTTTCACTTCTGTTTCATGGGGCTTATTTTGATGCTCCTTCATCGGATGATATACCTCGCATTAGATCACGTGTTGCGGGAGTTATCCATTATTCATGGCGCAAGCCATGGACTAAAAAGTTTAGAGGAGGCGAGACTATCCATCATCGAAAAGTACATACCACCCGCATTTATGCAATGCTTTGTCCAAAAGTACGCTTTCAAATTTATTCTTCTCGAACTGAACGGGTGTATCACATCAAGAAATGAAGGAGCATTCTGCTTTAACCAGTTTACCTGAAATTATCGTGAAAAAATGGACCTTTTAAAAAAATAAGGTCTAATATTTACTGAGGAAGTTCTAATTACGAAACAAGCAACTAGATTTGTTAAAATTATTATTATTAACAATATTATGTTTGAAATCAACGAGCACTGAATCGAATTATAAAGACTGATGAGCCTTAGAAAAGCTGTAGCTTGAAATATGTCTAGCTCTACCCTTACCAAAAAATCTGTGTTCAGCGTTCTACTTAGATTTTTGGTTTACTTAACTCTATTTCTCAACGGTATATACAACAAGAGATTGCGAAAGTGATTCAGAAATTCGATATTAAGACTTTTTAATTCTAATGATGCTTTGTTTCGTACTTATTGATACGGCATTGATAAAAAAAATACGATAATACTATAAACATTTTTATGTGCATATATCAGAATCGTGTCAGTTTAAGGCAAACATCATTTCTTCCCTTACAGATCTTCATTACATCAGATCCCATGTTAAAGGGAAATTATTCTGTCGGTATTTTCCTAATCACAGATCAGCAAATTCATATTTTTGTTCTGTTTTCTGAATAAGAAGGTATGTGTTTGTTTAAAGCGAGCATAGTTTTTTTTAAAAGCATAGTTTTTTAATTTGAAGTTTTTTCAGTAATTCCTTTTAATCGGGAATTAAATTATTGTTATCTATAGCCAAAAAGTTAAATTATTCTAAATAAAATAAAATTTTATTAAATAAATTTTTACTATTTTAAATATTAGACAAACAAAAATGTTTTTGGTAATACGCATGATATATTTTTTTAAATGACTATACGTCTTTAAATGTAGCAAGCATTTTAATGTATTAATATTTTTGTAATAAAAAATATGAATTTGCTACTCTGAGATTAGTAAAAGTTTTCAGAGGAAAATTACCCCTGACTTCACATGCGGTCTGAAAATCTGCGAGGTCAACTTATGGGCTGCCGCGAAACGCTTTGTAAAGCAAATAATTTTTATTTTACGTGCTCATAGGCTGTTTCTCTCTAGTCAGTTGAGCAATTTTTTTCCCGTATAGAAAACTAGCATCAAAAAATAACATGTACTAGATATCTTAGTAAAGTAGAAATTTAAAATAATGTAGGTTCTCGTCAATTCATATGGGGGATGAAAAGTTTTTAATTTGTGTAGGAGTAAGCAGCCAACAAAATTGATTTTAATACGTTTTCATTTGGAGAGTAAGCATAAATTCTAAATTTTTTCACATTGTTATTCTTCACATGAGCATTACTCTCGGAATTTTTCTTAACTATAAACTCTTATTAATCTTTTGAATTCGTATAAAATTACAACAGCATGCGGTATTTAAAATTTTGAACCATTGAATCACATGTCGAGAATTTATGGCTTGATTTAAACTAACCATTAACCATTATCTTTAAAATCAGTTATTTTAGTGATTTTTAATCACTTGTTTTTGATATTTCCCATTAGAAATTTCTAATCAGCTCCATCTTCCAACGCCAAAATTATATTTCATATTACATTATAGCCATCTATATGAGTAATGGATCTAATTTTTTTAAATAAAAGATAGGTGAATCGTGGAGAAAAGTTCATGATAATATATTTCTTTTGTGAAAAAGGATTTTTAGAACTCTATAAATATATAGTTCTCATTTATATTTCTACATAGTTAACGGGGAGGCATTGACTTGATAAACTTAAATTAGGAGTTGCAATAGTTTTCCCGAAAATAACATAAATTTGTAAATATTAATATCATATGTGTAACATGCAGTGATTTTGACCCAGACCCTGTCAAAAAATGTGTCTACTGATTAACTTCATTATAAAACAGTAATGCTTTCTCATAAAATAGGGCTTAGTGAAATTATTTTTTTTAAATAAAAAGATTTGTTAAAATGAAAGATAGGTGAATCGGGAAGAAAAATTCATGATAATATTTCGTTTGTGAAAAATGATTTTTAGAACTCTATAAATGTATAGTTCTCGTTTTTATTTCTACGTAGTTAAAAGTAAGGCATTTACTTGATGAACTTAAATTAGGAGTTTCAATAGTTTTCCCCAAAACAACATACATTTGTAAATATTAACATGATATGAGTAACATGCAGTGTTTTTGACCCAGACTCTGTCAAAAAATGTGTCTACTGATTTACTTCATTATAAACTTTCTCATAAAATAGGGCTTAGTGAAACTATCTTTTTAAATGGTAAAAGTTTTTGAGCGGAAAGACCTGCAAATTGAATTTTACAAAAAATTAATAAAAGTACACGTATGTGTAAAGTCATCGTTTTGAGCAAAATTTTCTGATAACCATGGGTTTGACTGTAGACTTTTTGAGCTAGTGGATTATAATATTAATATATATATATATATATATATATATATACTTTTCGTTTTAAGAAAATTGAATCTTGGTCACGAAAAGGTGAAAATTAGTGCAGGGAATCGAAATCATGGAAGTTCATACTCTACAGATATTGAAATGCCTTCAGATATGCAAACTGATTTGAGTCCAAAGAGACCATCAGTGGCTAAAGATGAATGAGATCAAGTACCTAATTCAAGTGTCAGTCACAAGGTAAGAAACTGAAAAGCAGAACTAAAAACTTTCCTTTAATCAAGCTCTACTGTATAGATTACAGTACTAAAAATGCGGAACTTAGAAACCCTCTAAGATGTCATGATCAAAAACTGTATGAGATTATCTCTTTACGTGTGTGAAAAATGTAAAGAATGCCCTGACAGTATGTAAGCTTTTTCCCGTAAAGAGATCACGAAATCTTCTCCTTAATTTACCAACAGCGATATGGACACAAATATATTTTGTGTTTTTTTATCCTATTTTTTCTAACTTTCTGAATTGTTGTCAATATAAATTAATAAAATAGAATCGAAGAAAAAAATTAAATCTTTCATGAAAGTTGTTCCTGGAGTTCTGAAGAGGTCGCCTTCCTGGCTTCGTGACGTTTACATGCTCGTTGGAGAAAAGAAATCTCAACGACAATTTTTTCTTCTGATGAAAGCAATATTTTGACTTTGCACTTGTTACTATTAAAAAAATGACATCGTGGTGGGTTTTCCAGTTCTAACACAAAAACTGTGCAACGATTAACTATTCATATTTGGGGAAAAGGCTAGAAACCGGTTTGCCCCAAATATATGAAATCTTTTCACCCTTAATTTTCCTATAATGCTCAACGGTGGCAGATTTGGACATGATTATGTTCTGTGATTTTTTTTTCATTTTCTTACTTCACGAATTGCTGTCAAGAAAAGAGAAAGACATGATAAAATAAAAATTTAAATCCCCAGCTTAACCCTGAAGAGGTTAACATTTCCATATAAAATTTAAAATAACTCCGAATGATACTTTTTTTTTTTTCATTTTGAGTTTTCCTTAAAAGCAAAAACCCTCTTCGAAATTTCTTGTGGTTGCTGAAAATAGGTATCAAAATAAGTCTTTTGTAAGAATGAAATCTCGAAAAGTGAACTTCGGAAATTTCTATAATAATAATCGTCTAAAATGTCGCCCAGATTTCACAGTGGTTGCGTCGCGACCTTCCACAAAGTGGGCTCGGGTTCGAATCTTAACTAAAGCAAGGATGTTTCTATGATGTCCCCTGTAAGAGAACAGTGTTTTTCCCCTACACAGAGCTCATATAACAAATTAACCAACAAAATATCGATTTATAAGAGGTTAATATCCCCAGGAAAAGTGCCTACCACGTCGAGGAAGAGATACAGTAATTAAAAAGAACATACTGAAAAGCGAAAAGTTCTCAGTGGATTTTCTTTTAATTTAAATTGCTTTGCTTGTGATACAAACAGAGGGAATCCGAATAACAATATATTTATAATATTCTAAGGTCTAATTTGTTTTCGTGTAAAAAAAGATGACCATAACGTTTTCATTTAGCCAACCAACTCATCGTAATATTCAGTGTTCGAAGAAATCCTATTAGTAATTAATATTGAAACTTATATCAAGCATATTTTTATGGGAGATCAGTTTCCCGTGCATTATCCCTGAAAAATCTTAGAAAATTTTAAGACGTGAAACTTGATAACAAGTATGTGCGTACGGATAATTTATTTTCCTGTTTTCTTCCTATTTCAATTCCAGCGTGTGACCAGAATGAACAATAAAGATATAGATCTTTCTCGGGGCTTCTATTGTTTTATTTGCTTGCTTTTAAGTTTAAGAAACAGTTTCTTGAAACTGAATACATTCCGCAACAAATGTTGCCAGCCTCTCAAGAACTTTTTAGCAATAACACAAACAAACGTGACATGGATGAATTGTTTGGTATTAATTTCGGCATTCTCCTGTTTTCTTGGAACGGAGCGATATTTAAAAGTTTTCCAGTTGTACTGGAATATGAACATGTTAAAATGCGATAGTGTTTTCTTTCAGACGTGATGCGTGTTTTTTAAACTAAAATTGTATCCCGTTTCGAATTCCAGTAGAATAAAAATTCGGTAAACTTTATTACTCTGGTGCAGTTTTGCGTTAGAGAATGGAAAAGTTAATTTAAAACTCAGAATTTATAAAATTAGAGATGAACTCACCGATGGAAGAATTTTAAATAAAATTAACAAGCGTTTGAATTAATTTTTGGTAAAGCCGACTACTTGAATGATTCGCGTTTCTTTAAAATCAAAATCGTTGGTTGAAGTTATTTATAGGTTTCCAATCCGTAAAAAAAAATTATATCTTGAATTATTTTACAACCAATCAAACATCATTACAGCACAATATGTAAACCTTCTAATTCATTGCTGTTGCACGTAAAATTTCAACTGCATTTGTCGAAAATAAAACAGTGTTGAATAGGGAAGTCGTTATTCCAATACTCTTAAACAGATTTCAGCCAGAGCTTTTAACACATAAATAGCTAATACATCATATCTAAGGAATTTCGTATGACATCTTACCATTTATCGAGTGTAAATTTCTAAACAAAGCATTTCATTTTGCTAGTTAAACATACGATCACCAAAGGTAATCAGTAAAAAAAATCACGTGCTAGGATTAGATTTTAATAATTCAACAAATCTACAAATTTCTTGATAATTTTTTTTAATATGCTAGGGATTCAAAAAACATTTAACCAAGTCTTGAAAATACATTCTTCGCAAAAGTGCTGCACACATGGACACAAATACCTCTATGGACCTGGTCTACATAAATACAAGTTTCTTAAGATATAACAAAGTATGGCTTACTGTAATTTTAAAAAAAATTAAATTGCCGAAAGCCAAGAGCATATAACCGTCAATTTAAATAGCGAGAAATTTTGGCAGCTCTCAAATCTCACAAAATAAATCAAACTTAAAAAAATACCACTTTAGAGCAAAATTAGGAACAGTAAGATGAATAACACCCTACGTAAAATAGAAATAATGCAAACAAAGTTTGGTTTCTTTTACCACAATTTTCCACACAGTAAGCACAATTAAAATATAAGAATTGGGGAGGAGGAATTATAGGAGACTAAGGTATGTAAAGGGAGCGATGATACTATAATTTTACTAGATAGCTTACTATATTTTTTTTAAATTTCAATTGCTGAAAGCTAAGAGCATATTACCTTCAATTTAAATAGAGAGCATTTTTGGCAGCTCCCAAATCTCACAAAATAAATCAAATTTAAAAAAATTCCACTTTAGAGCAAAAGCAGGAACAGTAAGATGAATAACACCCTACGTAAAATATAAATAATTCAAGCAAAGTTTGGTTTCCTTTACCACAATTTTCGACATTGTAAGCACAATTAAAATATAAGAATTGGGAAGGGGGAATTATAGGAGACTAAGGTATGTAAAGGAAACGATGATACTATAATTTTACTAGATAGCTTACTATAATTTTTTTAAATTTTCAATTGCTGAAAGCTAAGAGCCTATTATCATCAATTTAAATCGAGAGCATTTTTGGCAGCTCCCAAATCTCACAAAATAAATCAAACTTAAAAAAAATACCACTTTCTAAGCGAAATCAGGAATAGTAAGATTAATAACACCCTACGTAAAATAGAAATAATTCAAGCAAAGTTTGATTTCCTTTACCACAATTTTCGACATAGAAAGCACAATTAAAATATAAGAATTGGGGAGTGGCGAATCATAGTGAATAGAGTATGTAAAGGAAGACGTGATAGCATAGTTTTACTAAATAGCTTACTATAGTTTTTTTTAAAATTTAAATTGCTGAAAACTAAGAGCATATTATCGTCAATTTAAATCGACAGCATTTTTGGCGGCTCCCAAGTCTCACAAAATAAATCAACTTAAAAAAATACCACTTTAAAGCAAAAGCAGGAACAGTAAGATGAATAACACCCTACGTAAAATAGAAATAATGCAAGAAAAGTTTGGTTTCATTTACCGCAATTTTTGACACAGTAAGCACAACTAAAATATAAGAATCGGGAAGAGGTGGGGGGGGGGGGGAAATTATAGGCGACTAGGGTATGTAAAGGTAGAAATGAAGAGTTCAATTTATCAGTACCATATGAATGCCTCAGGGCAGGCAGATAACAATAACATTGTAACAAAGCACAAGTTGAACATTTTTTTTTTTGCTTTTTTTTATTTTTCTTAAAAGAAAAAAAAATCTTCCGATATTTTTCACTTAAAGAAATCAGGTCCTTTAATAAGTCTTTCTAAAAAGTATAATGCCGGAAAGAAAACTTATGAAAGCGAGGGATACCTGCATAATACAGAGAAAACGGAAGTATTCTACAAAAGGATCATACAAAAAGAATCTCGCGATCAAGTCGACTTTCGTGTTTTGGGAAAAATAGGTCAGAGTTTAAAGAATTTCTTCAATTCTAGTTCATATATGTAAAATAGTAAGTTAACAATTCTAAAATATCTTTCTTAACGAAAACGTAGAAAAGAAGTTCCATAATATTTGCCTTCCTTTTGTTTTCCTTTTCACTCACTGATCCAAAGTGCTAGTTCAATGAGAGTGTTTTTCTTTGTTTTCTTTATTTTAATTTTCTGTAAATAAATTTTATGTAGTCAGATTTCTCGTTCAACGTAGGGCCAAAGGATAAAAAAATCTATTTAACTACCTTTCAAGATCTTTCTCTTGAGATGTAGGCAGCAAAGACTTTGGTTTTTTAAATAATTTGAACGACTGCTTTAATTTATATTTTGTACTAGATGGAAGTTTTCTAAAAGTGCATTAAAAATCACCTCATTTAAATGCAGCGCATTGCCTACAAAAGATTTTGAAACAATGCGTAAGGAAAGAATCCCATACAAATTTCAACAAATTTACAATGTAATTTTTCAAGCAATCAAAACCATGTATTTTTTGGATGTGCTTTTATTTTATTAAATTTTCTTTAGAATACTTATTCATTCTTGAAATATACATTACAAGTGATATAACCTCCTCGAAAAAATCTAAATGGAAACTTCACAAGTAATGTGTAGAAGTGCCAGACATAATAAATAAATCTATAGAGTGAACGCCACATTTAACTTTTAAAGTAAAATGAACTAATTCGACTAAAGTTCCGAAGGCACAGCAAATGACCTAATGTGTCAGGCAAAAAGGATAAGTCGGGGATGAAGGAAAATTTATCATCTATTTCGTTGCGATTTGTTTTTTCAAAGAGGAGCAATAAATCCCTTTCAAAAATGAACAACAATGATAAAAAATTTGAACACAAAGTGTGTTTCAAATTGCATTTTTTAAATAAATACTGACAAAATATTAGTTTCAGAATCTTTTATTTACGTTCCCGAATATCAAAATAAGTACACTACTATGTTAGCAAAAATAGTTTGAATCTGTTAACGCAATTGTTAAAATAATCATTAAAAATTTCATTTAAGACAAAATTTTATATTGGTTTAAACAAATACGAGTGCAATTTAGACAATTTTAATACTTTGTGATTGCAGGGGTAACTTTGTGACACATAGAAATTTTTTCGTATTTCGGATCTTCGAGCCCGTGATACTGGATAGGCAAGGAAAGCCCCACAGCTTGTCCGACATACAGAGACACCTAGTGGACAGTGTCCGAAGCTTCTGTGTGCCATTAGTTTTTGCTGGCCAGTGTATCGTTCAAACCTGTTGTCACGCTATTGACTCAAATTTCAGAAACTTTGTCTGCTGAAGGCTAACACTTTATACAACCAACTACCACAGGTAGTTATCTTTTATTGTCAATATGTTGGTTAGATTGGGGAGCAATATAACTTTTGTGTAGTGATATTTACGAGAGATATGAGAACATAACCTAAATATCGAAAGGTGGCGGGGTTACTTTGTGACACATTGACACTGTCACAAAATAACCCACAAAGTAGACCCACCTCCTCCAGCCGCTCGATGTTGCATTTTCCAGTCCTCTAACATACCACTGGAGAGAAAGAAGTATTGACTATCTGGAAAAAAACTACCCAAAGGAGCAGAATGTGCTGACACATGAATTTCCTCATCTTCTTAAAAAACTGATGGCTGCCCTGGGCACCCAAGGTCTCTTTGATATCAAAGATATAGATAAAGCAATATTTGTAACAGGTATATATAACTGTGTATCAAACTTTTGATAAACATTTAATTTGTTTAGCACAATAAATTACTAAGTAAGGAAAGGATGTACCAATATTTTTCACTTGTTCGTTTTGGGTTGCTTTTAAAAGTAATCGGATGGCACAGAGAAAAACTTAAAATCTGTCACAAAGTAACCCCCATTAACGGTACCCATCTTACGGTAATAAAAAAAACACATTATCTTTAGCCAAATTGCCTTAAGTGTTTTTTAACTGATATTCGGGGATAAGAAGAGTGAAAATAGCCCACACACATCTTCAAATGATTAGCGTTGCGATCTTTTACAAAGTGGGCTCCAGACTAAGGCATGGACGTTTCTGTGCTGCCCACTCTTAGAGAGCAGTGTTAGTTCCCTAATACGGAGATCCCGTGATAAAGTCCCGTAATAAAGTAGCTGGTAGCTTGTACATTGTCTCGGTTATTCGAAAATGTGAGTTTGAATGCATATTTAAAGAAAAAGTTACTCTTCAAGTTTATTGGTTTTATAGAATATATAAAAAAAATTGATATATGGGATTGATATCCTTAAAAAAAAAAAAAAAAAAAAAAAAAAAAAATATATATATATATATATATATATATATATATATATACGAGGGGGGATCAAAAACTAAGGTTACAAGGTCGATATTCCTGGAGTTTCTCCTGTTACACAGAAATTAGTTGTGTGCGTAAATTCTAATACATGCCGTCGCTAACTGTGGAGAATTTCACCTACCCGCGACCTACAGCGCTCCTTGAAGGTTAACAGAAATGGCAACTCGTTTTGAAAACTGGTCTCGCGAAGAAATCCGCTCAATTATTCGATTTCTGTGGGCGAAACATGTAAGCGTGGCTGAAATTCACCGGCAGCATCTTTCTTCACGACTTTCATCTTCCTTCACGATAAGGCGCGACCTCATACAGCCCAGAGGACCAACACGCTGTTGAAGAAATTTCGCTGGGACATCTTCGACCACCCTTCCTACAGCCCGGACCACGCTCCAAGTGACTTCCACCTCTTTCTTCACTTTAAGGAGGACCTAGGGGGCCGACGATTCGCTTCAGACGAGGAGGTGAAACATTTCGCCACAACGTGGCTGAACACGCAAGGACAGGATTTTTACCTGGAGGGAATATTCAAACTCATCCCACGAAGCGACAAGTGCCTAAACCGATATGGAGACTATGTCGAAAAATAGCCTAATGTATGTACTATCAGTTGGCTGTATGGGTTTTATGAAATAAAATGTACACGTTTCCTTGCAGGCTTTGTAACCTTAATTTTTGATCACCCCTCGTATGTATATATATATATATATATATATATATATATATATATATATATATATATATATATATATATATATATATATATATATATATATATATATATATATATATAGAGAGAGAGAGAGAGAGAGGGAGATGTATACAAAGAAATTTTCATTAATTAGTTGTGCATTAATTAGTTGTGTGTATGAGTATCACTTTTAAAATTATTTTATTTCAGTTTCTATGTCTTTGTACTGAAAGAACAAACTATACATTTTGCAATAAATAACATGTGACACGATTCTAAAACTATATTTGATGGTTTTAACATTTTTAGTCTAGCTACAAAAGGAATACACAACGTACATTATATTACTATAAAATGTCGAGCACAACTGACATGACTAACGAGTTTCAAAGTAAAGTTGACACTATTTGGAGAGTAAATAACTTTTTGAATCATAAGTTCCTAACATTTCATTTCAGTAGTGCAAAGTAATTTAATTCTTTACATAGGCAATGATTTTTTTCTATTTCAATTTGCCGTATTTTTATAATGATGTCTAATAAATATGTGAAGAACTGTGAATATTTTTTTAATGTCTATGATTGTTCAAGGAAGAATACACATTAAATATGTTTAAATAAAGTATCATAAATACATAATACAATAAAGTATTCTTGCTTCTAGAATATCGGCAATAGGGGAATACACAATATATGTATTATAATAGAATATCATGGATTTTATTCTGATTTTTAAATCAAAAATTTTTGAAGGAATTTATTTCAGTTTCTATGTCTTTGTACTAAAAGAACAAATGCCTAATAAATATGTGAAGAACTGTGAATATTTTTTAATGTCTATGATTGTTCTAGAAAGAATACGCATTAAATATGTTTTAATAAAGTATCATAAATACATAACAAAATAAAGTATTCCTGCTTCTAGAATATTGGGATTGGCAATAGGGGAATACACAATATATGTATTATAATAGAATATCATGGATTTTATTCTGATTTTTAAATTAAAAAATTTTAAATGAATTTATTTCAGTTTCTATGTCTTTGTACTAGAAGAACAAATGTCTAATAAATATGTGAATAACTGTGAATATTTTTTAATGTTTATGACTTTTCAAGAAAGAATACTCATTAAAGGTTTTAATAAAGTATCATAAATACATAATATAATAAAGTCTTCCTGCTTCTAGAATATCGGCAATAGGGGAATACACAATATATGTATTATAATAGAACATCATGGAATTTATTCTGACTTTTAAATCACAATTTTTTTCTGTATTTAGTGTGGTCACCGTAGTTCAGATATGACCATAACAGAAAAAAAAACTTTAAATAAGATCAAAAATCCAAGCATGAGTCCATAATGCGAGGAGCACCCCCCCCCCAGCCTTTTCCCATTTTGTTTTATTCCGTTTCATTTTCCCGGTATTCTTAAATCTTTCTCTTGTCCGACGGCAGTCATTGGTCCATGTGTTGAGAAGACTATCATACATAATTCATGATTCAAAACGTGGAATAAAATTTTGAAGATGGAAAACAATTCATCTTTGAAATGAACAGCCCCCCTTCACATTCATACTTGAAATCATCCATCTATGTTTCATTTCGTATTTTGGTTCTTTCTCGAAGTGTTGTGGAAGGGGTGTGGTGCGGAGGAGGTTTAAATTTCTAGATATCTAAACCTTAAGACCAACTATCGTTTTGATTGTGAAACCTGGTGTATTTTGATTAGTACTTGTTACTTATAGCATTTCTCTGGTTGGCAACAGGTTTTAAATTCTGTTCTGCTGCATTTATATGATGAAGACAATTACACGTATTCGCTTCTTACTCACAAAATAAATATTAAACTAGTGCATACAATATAAATTGCTAACAGAATTAAAAGCCGGACTATGGTCGAATGACTAGGGTGCTAGCTTTCGGTCTGTTAGTTCGAATCCCGCTATTGGCATGGCGTTTCATCCATTGTGGAGGGTTTTCGGAGTACCTAGACTTACGTTTTAACTCCAGTACTGAAATCGAATGTTATAGATATAAGGGCTCTTGAAACAAAACAAAGTTATGACAATACACTTTACATTAAGCATTTATTAGTAAGGAAGTTAGTGTAGATATAGAAATATGAACATTTTTTTACATTTTTTTCAATTATTTTCAATAATTTTATAAGACTTATAAATTCGTGTAGTTTTAAAGACTTTATAATATTATTTAAGATATTTATAACAGTTTTTATTTAATTTATATATATATATATATAGATAGATAGATAGATAGATAGGTAGATAGATACAGATAGTATTTATTTATTAATTTTTTTTATATATTTTAAAGAAAAAAGACACGGTCGAGGACAGAACCCTCGACTGAAGTGCCAGCACACATGAGTTTGTGAAAAAGGGAATATTGGCATGGACGTTTGTAACCGTTCGGAATCGGCTCTAAGCTGCAGGTCCCGGTCTAATTAGCCCTCGTGTAGTAAAAAAGTACCGTAGCGCTCTCAACCACACCAAACTAAAGAGAATTAAAGCTAAAGTTTAGACCAAGATGTGTCTGTTATAAAATAATAAATGGAACAGATTTTATTGATTAAGTCAAAGGTTAAATAATTCTTCAGCAATTTCTATGCAAATTTGGGGTCTACTACTTCAAAAAGATATCATTATCATAAGACACATAACTGATATATACACTTTGATCTAATAACAATATACTTTTAAAATATTATGCATTTTGTTAGCTACTTTTTTCTATAGCAATTTACTTGTTCGGTGTTAGTAAATTTTAAATTGCGTTCTTCTGTCATAGAATTTCATTAACGGCATTGTGTGTTACTATATTCATTATTACTTACAATTATTTAAACAGTGGAGGATTTTTCCCTTTATAAATTTTTTACTATAAAATGAAATGCTTATTTTTAAACCAAGATGTTGGCTATAAAACAGTGGAGTGATAGAGTTTCGATCTGAGGGAAAAGCTACATAAATCGGCTACATAAATCGTAACATAAATCGTATAGGCTGCATAAATCGTAAAAAATTTCATCCGACTTTTGGGGTTTGTTGCTTTTAAAGGATGTTTAACATACAATCTTTATCCTTTTTGTGACCTAACAACCATTCTCATTGTAAAACAGGTTATTTTCATTGAAGCTTATTTCTATATCGTTGCAGTGTTTCAGAATAAGATCGCAACAGATTTTTATGCTAATTTCTTGCATGTACATTTTTACCTACAATGCCTTTTAAAATAGTACTAGGTTTCAAGAATTAGATGTTACTTGTCACATTGTTAAATGCATAAATTAGATCTGAATGTCTATCCTCAATCCACCAAAGAATAAGTTTCTATCATTTGATTTAAAAAGGCCCAAGTATTTATACCATTCAGCGAAGTTTTGAGAAAAGGTTGTCAGAAAAAGATCTCAAAATAAGGCAAAAAGGGAATTATTTCTTAGCTTTATTTTTGAAAACATTTATTATTGTTAAAGTTCATTATTTCAATTGATTTTTCGGTGAATTTATTCGATTTTGTTTCCTACTAGATTGTAATGAATTTTAATCAATATTCTGCAAAGACAACCTAAATATTACTTTTCTAGTTATTTTTACTCTCAATTTACCTCAAAAAACAATTAGATAAAAGTGGTATACTGATTTTCATAATGAAATTTTATAAATTCCTTTTTTCAATAACGAAAAAAATTCAGCGTTCTTGATTACTGAAGGTTTATTTTTACTATTGCATAGGCACTTAGTATAAGCATCCATTAACCTCTACGCGCAACTAAATGATGCGCAAAATCAGATCACGAATAAAAAGCAAGACAAGAAGAAAAAACAAAAAGGTACAGTTACGACGTTGGTCTAGCCTTCAAGTATCTAATTTAGACATCTTCCTTAACAAAGCCATACTCTTGGTAAAAATTCATCTGTTTCAAATGCCTGCGTATAGAGAACTCGAATTTGATTTATACGAGGCTTACATTTGAATCATATTTATATATTATAAATACCCATGTGGTGTAAACAACAGGCAAGGCAGTTATGTTTGGTCAATTATCTAAACACTGCCGCAATTAGACGCTGGGAATAAGCCGCAAAAGGACAGATTGCATCAGGGCCACCCAGAGGGGGGGGGGCAACTGGGGCACTTTTCCCCAGGCCCCCAACTGCCGGAGGGGCCCCAAAAATTAAAAAAAAATTATTTATTAGATTTCCTCAGAAAATATAACAAGAGAGCAGTGCAATGAAATATAATAATTATGTTAATCAATCATGTAATAAAATTTTAAGTATGAGTAACTTAATTTGAATGTGTATTTTCGTCTCTTTCCATTTTTTATTTTTCTTGGGGCCCCCAACAGAAGTTTGCCCCATGCCCCGTAAAGTCTCTGGGCGGCCCTGGATTGAATATTTCTAGTTTTACCCTTTATCTCCTCTGGCACTCTAAATTCAAAACTGTTTTTATTTTAAACTATAATATTGTATAAGCTTATAGTGTATAATGTTCTGAAAGTCCTGAAGAATGTGTGTTTCCTTTTCAGCAAGCTGATAAGCTACTTCATTTCCGCAAACTCCACATTAGACGGGAATCCACTGAAAAATCACTTTCCCCAATCCGGCGAATCTCCTAATTATACCTACACCTCTCAATTCTGGCAGACTCGGGAGTCCAGAATGAGGAAACGGTCTGCTTCTCGGAAGTGGAGTCATGCAAATGTACAAACTTTTCAAATTGGTTCTGTCTCAGCATTAATTGTCCAGGAGAGATCTTTGTTGCCTCTACTTTGTCGTCAAAATGAGTGTATTTGGACTAATTAGACATAAAAGAGAAAGTTCACAGCATATACCAGCAGCTGTGCTCTTCTCGATTGAGAGTCGTTATCTGTATGTGTAACTTTCAGTCTAACTGGAGATGTCCTGTGTAAATGGTTTTGAAGCTCCAAAGTTCCTCCTCGCAATAAGTGGATTTATAATATACCTGCGGGATCAAACTGAATTTTCCAACTATGAGGCTTCTATTCGAGCTGAATAAGAATTTCAGGACATAAAGGCAGTTAAAAATTCCACTTTTGTTTTCTAAATTTTTTGTGTAAATTTTTTATGGAACTTGAGTACTTAGGAGTACCTTATTCCCTCCAAATTCCATGGCATGAACATCAGTAAGACTGCCTCATACAGGTATTATTCCTTGTAGTTGAACAAATCCTCTCAAGGTTTATTGCGAGGTAAAATTTGCATACATGAACAGATTGATATGTTGGATAATTTCGAGCTTTAAAGACTTTCGTAACCTGAACGGCAGTTGTTTTGACTACCCAGAAATCAATCTAAAATCTTGATTTGGAGAGATTACGTTTTGTTTAAAGTTTATATTTCAAACCGTAATTAGGGATTCACAATAATTTCGAAAGAGTGGTTCAATAAACATATTATATGTAGTGTTTAAATATTATCTGTTTCATTCCCAGTGGGTCCCAACAAGTCCCGAAAGAATGGACAGTCGTTCTTGAACTTTATTCGCAACTATTTGAACATGTGTTTGGCATCCAAGCTTTTTAACTACAATATATTTGCAAGTCTGGTTTTACGACTGTGATATATTCTGTGTAAGTGTAAACGTTGTAAGGTTTACACAAGATTCGATTCACAACAATCGAACTGTTGGGTGAATAAAGTTAAAGAAGCCGCTTAAGATATGCTTATTGCGGCATACGCGGTTGGTATAAATACCAAGCTGCTAGATTAAAGAAACGAAGGGAGAAGTAGCTAGGAAGGGTCGAAGGAAGCGAAACGAAGTGTTGAGGGAGGAGCTAGGTTGCTGCTAACCTACGCGAGTTCTTGTTAAGCCCAAAGTTTACGTGGCAGCACTGCTGGTTGACTTTCAAAGTATCTGTGAGTATTGCAAAGTGTATTTTTCGTGAATGAGTAGTTATACAAGTGAATATATTGAATTGTATTTCCCTTGCATGAATCCTATATATATCTCGTACGCATTGCTTACGTTGAAAAAAATAGATATATGTGCAAATGCTTGAATAAACATTGTTTTTGTGTAAGAACTTTGTTTGAATGAAATTATTTAAAGTGCCACTTCAAATTATATACACCCAAGTTAGGGTAGAAGTGGCGTATTCTCTATAATGTTTACTATACTCTATTCTCTTTACTTATCATAAGAGCATTATCCTGAAATTTTTTCAAAAGTATCCTATGTCTTATATTATCATATGATGTCGAGATCGACAAAAGATGAACAAAAGAAAGATGGACAAAAACTGACACTAAATTCTATTATCTTTCCTGTCCAAAGTATTTTAAAAGGTCTGTGTAGGTCCTGAGGCCTGTTGATTTGCATACTGATGCCAGCTTGTGTAGTGCAAAGCTAATTGCTTCTTTTCAATATAAACACCATGATTTCACTAAATATTCTCTTATAACTTTTGTATACAACTGTTCAGAATCTGATAAAGGTTAGTTTTTCTTTGCAGTAAGTTTTTAAATAAACGTTCCGGGCTTAGGGAATTCTAAATTTCCAAGACAAGTTGTATAAGCACAACAAAATTTCCAAAGAGTTTGAGATCAAGTATTTTTTAAGAATTCCGAATGTATTTTATTTGGACCCCCTCTTTCTACTATCCAAATGCTTACTACAGCTCTCCAGCAGAGATTTTAGAATAATAGGTCTCATAATTAGTAACGTTTATATTTCTTCTTTGATTCCCTTTTAAAGTCATTTTCCATATTTTTGCTCACTTTTTTGTTGTTGTCGACCAGCATAGTATGTTAAGAAGGAACTTACAATGCCATTGTGTTCAGTTTCTTATTTCCCTCAATTATTAGCTTTCTTCTTTTTTCCTGTTTATCTGCCAGGGGAGAAATAAAACAATAAACCCTCTTTCCGACTTTTTTAAAGTCAATATTAGAGATACATTTATAAACGACTGACCCTTATAAGCATTACCATCAGTCTTCATGTTTCTGGCCAACCACCGTCATGCCTCTATATTTCCCATCTTATGAGTTAATTCAGTCCTTCACCCGAGAAGACTAAAGGTCTTTTTCAGGTTACTCATGTTCACATTCTAAAGTAGATTAAATCTTGAGGGTCAGTTAGCAGGAATGGTTTTATTGGCTGTTTCAGAAATGGCTCTGCAGAATAGTGCTTTCGCTTTATCTCCGGATATATCATCCTAAAAGATCTTATCTACTTTTAACTCATTTTCCAATACCTTCCATGTGTGTGTGGCTACTTCCACTTACCTTTCTTAAAAATCCTTTAAGCAATTTACTTAGACTTTCACTGAAGCGATCTTTTGTTCATTCTTTCTTTATTCAGCCCAGAAACATTCTATGTCTGTTATCTGTATCCACAATGACATCTCGTAATACGGATTGCACAAATTCTTAGAAATCGGGACTATATCTGGGTTAGTGTTCACTCCATTATGCAGCAATCAATTAGGTTAGTCAGATGTGTGATACAATTCCCCCTTATTGGAACTCAGACCATTCTTCTCCTTATATGATTGTTGTCATTCCCACATCAGCTGGTGTTGGTACTTATATCACCCTTAATAATAGTTATCATTGCAATTTCAATGATATCGAACTTTCTATTGGGTGAATGTAAACTGGAAAGATCATATGCTTGGCGTCTTTCCACACGCCAACTTTGCTATTTGTCTCTTATCATCTGAATAGAACATCCTGTAACAACTGAGAAGCTTACAGTAAGAGAAATTAATATCCATTAACATACCACCAACCACCTGAATTTTTTAATATAGTACGTAGCACTTTAAAACTCGAACTTGTCCCTATCTTGTTTTAAGATATTAGTCTTAACCATGGCAAAAACATCTAATTCAAGATAATTTGCGTTTGGTACAGTATATTTTTGAAGAAATTTCAGACCTTGAATAAATCAACCAACCTTGAATATGATTTATTATAATTGCCATCTCCCTTTTCTAGACCGTATGCATTACTAATGGACTATACTAGAGTAAATATCAGTGGGAAAATATGTTTCTTGTTGGTTTCATTTCAGCTTTGTAATTCAAGAATCGAAGCATTTTGGCCTCTAAACGCGTAATCATTCTCCTATAATAACATATTTGCACCCAATGTTGATACAATGTTGATACAATGATACAATTTGATATTGTGTAAACTATTTTGGGCATCATCTATAAATGGAATACATATATTATATATATAATAGCCGTTGTCTCTGTATAACACTTCCAGTCTGTACTATCTTTCAATTGAAGCCCTCAGTGAACAAACAGCCGGTTAGGCTTAATTTCAATTTCAGATGTGGATCAGAATTTTTTCTTACCTAAAAACTAATATTTTCTCCATCAAATCACGGTTGTTCAGCCTATTTTTCTATAAAACATTCAGAACTAAAAAAAATTGGATGCTTTTAGCTGGATATTTAACAGTTTTTAAAAATCTGTTTACTTTTGCGATGAATTCTGAAAGTAAACAAACTTGAATGTGAATGAATCAAGTAGCTCAAGTATTCATATCGCCTAGTGATCTGTAAAAAACTGGATGGCAGTCTACTACTCCAGTCGCATGAAAAACTAAATAAATAAAAGATAATGAAAGGGTTTGCTTTTACAAGGTGTGGATTAAATGCAATATTGTTAGATAATTCGGGATATTTTTTAACGTTCATATACTTTTTCCATTATGACGTCATTATTAGTATTATGACGTCAAAATGACGGGTTGGATGGCAGTCTACTACTCCAATCGCATGAAAAACTAAATAAATAAAAAATAATGAAAGGGTTTGCTTTGACAAGGTGTGGATTAAATGCAATATTGTTAGATAATTCGGATATTTTTTAACTTTCATATACTTTTTCCATTATGATGTCATTATTAGCATTATGACGTCAAAATGACGGGTTACCTTCTAGTTGTTACTAATAAAAGAAAGGGGAAAATTTTTTTCTAGAATTGTCCGTATCGTTCTTTTCATTTTTCCCTACGAGTAAATACCCACATCCCAGATAGCTACGAAACTTGACGTAAACACCATTTTTTACCGATGCTTAATATTTTTCAGGCAAGACAACACATACGTGATATGGGTAGAAAAAAAAATCGGATTATTTGGAATTAGTTTCAAATACTTTCTCTTTGAAAAACTGAAAACGCTTCGAACATTTTGCATGGATTCGAATTGAAATTTAAGCAGTATTCACCCTTATGGATCTGTCAAATATTTGTCCTATAACTGAAGGATTGTTGAAAAAAATTGAGGTGGGAAAAATAAAAATACTGAAGCAATGTAACAGTGAGTGTTTTGAAGTATGAAAGCGTTTTATCAATAAGAGTAAAAGTTGTAAGAACGAAAATTATCACTGATTTCACTGACGTGTATATCGCTCTTCTACTAGAAGAGTCTTACATCTCAAAATAGCCTTATTTTCAGGAAGAGCTAAAGAAGATATACGCTGAAATTTCTTTTCTTATTTTATGAATGCCTAGGATAATTTTGGGAAACATTGTTCGAATCACTTCAGAAGGCAAAACTATATACTGTTAAAGTTGTTTTCAATTTTCAAAGCATGATTTTGAATTTTAATTAGGAGATATAACCCTCCTCTAGTAACCTCATTTTGTTAATATGAACTGAAAAGCTTGAGGGAATACTGTCATATCTCTATGCTAATACACAATGTATCTAAACTTTTGCCAATACAAAGAAAAAAACCTTGATAACATGAACAGCAGGTTAGAAAAAAAATGCACATTTATTTTCCAAATAGGGGCTTGTGGCGGCCCAGTTGTACAGCGCGCTGGTTTTCGATGCTGAGGGTGCTCAGATCGAATCCCAGCGTTGCGCCACGTAAAATGCCTCCGTTCGTGTCGTCCCTTCATAGGGGGTAATGCTGTCCGCCTATATGGTGCCCCATAACAAAATGGACAGTAAAACTGCGGCGTAGTAAGGGCGAATGTTTGAATACAAATGCCTCCGCATTGGTTTAAAAAAAAATTCCAAATAAAATTTAAGGAGCATTTTTATTACAGTAACATTTTTAATTGCAACAACATTAGGCACTGACAAAATTTATTTTCATTCTTCGCGCATGAGCAAGTTCCCCCTCCTAGTTGTGGAAGATGTTAATAAGCGTCATCTAGGAGATTGTGATGGTACTAGGCTTATGGCATTATTCGAGAATGAGAAGCACTTCTTATAGAGCATTGTTGTGCAATTATCTCAAAATCGAAAATTTCAGAGATGTAACACTCTTCTAGTAGAGGTGCGATATGTTTCTTTACATTCGCCTAAAGCAGTGTTTCTCAACCTAAGGGTGTCGACTCCAGGGGTGTCGTAGTGACATGTAAGGGAGGGTCGCGAAATAATTATAACTTAACTCGTTATAGTGTGAAATAGTCACTCGTGTAGTTATTTATTATTACTGTTATTAAGTTATTGTATGGAAGGGTCGCGAAGTTTTCATTTTAGTTTTCTTACGTTTTTTATTTGTTTGTTTTGTCTGTTCTTCTGTTTTCTTAGTGTTTTATACTTACCTCTGTAAGTCCTGTGTGATACTTTGTGGTACACGGGAATTTTATGTGTTTTTTTTAATAAAAAAAAAAAAAATAAAATAAAAATAAATAAGAGGGTGTGAGGCATGAGACTAAAAAAGGTTGAGAACCGCTGGTCTAAACAAACTTAAATCAAAACCAATACAACCAAAATTAACGAAAGTTTACACTTTACATAAACATATATAAAAAAATACAGTCGTACCCCGTTATAACGAACCCAGTATATAACAAACTCAGGGATATAACGAACGAAAAATTTTGGTCCCGCCGTTTTCCGGTTATACGTAATTTAATAGTATTGTGTCAGTTTAATGCAATCGATTTTAGTCGATTTAATTCATTAATGATCATTTTTAATAGATTTTATCATTTTTTAAATACATCATTATTGAATACACATTGCAACTAATGAGTTATATATCTTGTGAACTCTAGCATTTTTTTTAACGGTTCAGATATAGCGAACCGCCGGATAAATCGAACAAAACCATTGTCGCTTGAAGTTCGTTATAACGGGGTTCGACTGTACGTAATTTAATTAGTATTGTTTCGGTTTAATGTAATCGATTTTAGTCGATTTAACTCATTAATGATCATTTTAAATAGATTTTATCATTTTTTAATACATCATTATCGAATACACATTGCAACTAATGAGTTATATACTTTGTGAACTCTAGCATTTTCTTAATGGTTCGGATATAGCGAACCACCGGATTAAAGCGAACAAAACTTTGGTCCCTTGAAGTTCGTTTATAACGGGGTTCGACTGTATTTCAGGTAGTTTCTTCTAATGAAACTCCCGCGGGTTATTAACCTAGGATTATACTTATCGTTGCTTAACTCTTTTTTTTCTATTTTCTGTTTTTTTACTCATTTGGTACTTTTCTGTTTAAACTGTTTACTGCCACAGAATTTGGTGCGTTGCCAAAATTATAACTCGGGACGCAGGACGGACACTTTTTATTTCTTCCGGAGGACCGTTATGGAGGAACGTAATCTTAAGTTAAAAAATACGCTTTCAAGATCTGAGATATGCGTTAGGAGCAACAAACACAAAATACACTCTAATTTATTTTTCTAGCATTAAAGGTTCAATTCAGAAAATAACTCTCATTACTTTAATTATTAAAAAAAAAACCTTTTAAATATCTATCCCCATACATTTTTGTCAGCTTCGAATCGATACATTCCCCCCCCTCCGTCACAAATTTCTCAGTAACACACTTCAAAAGTGATGATAATGATTATGAAATTATGCATTCAAAACTGTACTAATTGTGAATTCTTCCCCTTTTGTCTCGCACACGTTCTTTCTAATTTATCTTCTTCGGGGGAAGGGGGGGAATATCCGTTAGGAATTTCTCCCTTTTCTTCCCCCAATCATATCTCGCCAGTTCGAAGATAACGAAATCCCCCCCCCCCCCTCCTTTTCCACATCCATTCTATAATCACCCAACACTTGAGTGGACGACTTGCAGAAATGAAGTTGAATAACCCCTGTGATTGCAGTTATTAAGTTCACAGGCGTTATCGTAAATGACGCATTTAATGCCCGGCTATTCTTAGGAAACAGGACTGGGGAGCAGTTTTCCAGAACGAGAGGTTATATACTATAAATGTGGCGCTTGTAAATGGGAATGACTTTCGATGGTCTGCGAAACCATAAATTAATACCGGGTGCAAAGTTTTAAACACCCTTAAAACTGGACGTGGAAAAACATTTTTTTTTTTTACTCCTTGTTGTGTAGTGGAAGCTGTTATTTCTGCAAATATATGGTTTACTCCAAATCACTTAATGGTGTCTAGTAAGAAAGCGTTATTACGTCACATATTTTAGTAATATGGGATGACTGTGGGGAATTTCGGTTTCTTGATAATTCGTATAAATTAATGGTTTGCTAAATACTTTGCAACACTTTTTCATATTACCTATTATCAAAATCATATATATATGTATATCATATATACGATATATAAATTTATATGAGACATATTAATATTTGATATCTTATATAAGATTTATATGATATTTGTAGTATAAAGATATAAGAATATTTGTTAATATACATAAGGCCCAAAAGTAACTACATGGAATAAACTTATAGAATATGCATTTTTCCGAAAATACAGGGTGTTTCATATTGAATGGGACAAAAATAATAGCATAGTACAAATTCTGTAACTGATTTATTTAGCTGAAACAAATGAATTCTGAAACTACAATTATACAAGTTTTATCGGGCAACAGCAAAAAATCTTCCGGTTACGAATCGCCGCTAGAGGCACTGTTGATCAAATGGCGCCATCCATGCAGGAGGAAGCGTACTGTGTTTTGGAATACGCCAAACATCGTCGTTTATCATCGTTCAAAGACATTTTCGCATGACATTGGTAAAGAACCACCGCACCGGTCACAAAATTGAACGGTGGGTGAAGCAGTTTCAGAAACACGGGCTGCTTGTGTAAGAAAACCAACCTAGGACGACCAGAAGCCAAATCAAAGTGATTGAAAAAAATCGGTGAAACGTTTTTACGAAGTCCCACAAAATTAATGCATCGTGATTTAACCCCTTTTGATTTTTTCCTGTGGGGTTTTGTTAAAGACAAAGTGTTCGTACCTCCATTTCCCCAGCAACTGAAGCAGCGGATAACTGAAGTAACGAATCATCAACAAAGGATATTCTATCACGAGTGTGGCAGGAACTGAATGCCACATAGATATTTGCCGTGTCACCGGAGGTAGAACATCTATAGAAACTTAGATAACTATAGTTTCACTGTAAATTTGATTTATCAAAATAAAGTAATTACAGCGTTCACAGTTATGCTTTCTTTTTGTCCCATTCAATATGAAACACCCTGTATATGGCATACTAGAAATTATATAAATCAATAAAATAATTCTTATATATTCATTAATTACAAAATTGAACCAATTTGACAAAATCAATCTTACGAAAATTAAATCGATCCTTCGAAATTTAAATCCTTACAAAAATTAAATCGATTTAAAAATATCAGTTTTAAACGAAATTATTGGGACAGTATTAACTAGCAAAATATGCTCTCAAACTACACAACATTTCTCTAATACTGAAGTATTGATCAAATGCGTAAGAAAATAATACTTATAAATGAATGAGTATTAATCAAGTGGATATGAAAACATGCACTCGCAATGAAGGAGAATGATCTAATGCGCTCGAAAATGTACCTTTAGAAATGAATGAGTATTGATGACATGTACTTGAGATTGTGTACTTATAAATGAAGGAGTATATTGATGAAAAGTGCACATTTTCAATTGTGTATGAAACTGAACACTTCCTATGTACAAGTATTGCAAAATTTTGCTAATTTTTTTAACACTATTTCACAATATCTGCCAATATATTTGACCAGAATTTGATCTACATTATTGGGCTAGCATAACAACATGAAACGATATTTGAAAATATTTCACAGTGTTGAACCACTAGCGAAAAGCCAATATTTTCTAAAATAAAACACAATAATTTGAAAATACTTCAAAGGAAAACCAGAATTAAAGTTACATTAGGAAACACGGGGAATACGTAGTATGAAAACAGACAATATCGTGAATCGATATTTTTCAAGTGATTCCTTTTATTGTAAATATCTCCCAACAAGAATTAAAATTTCTTGAATATTGCCTCACTATTTAATTCCTCGGCTTCTGAAAGGAATATATCCCTAACAATGCTACCTATTTTTTGATACATATCATTAAAAGTTATGAGCGATATAAAAGGATTGAAAGATACAGAATGGCAGAAAAGAAATTTTCATGTACACAGAACTATAATTCCTACAAATAATTCGTGAAACATAATGTAGGTAGTGTAATTTAAAACGACAAAGTATCTGTATTATTACATTAAAACATAAGGAAATTAACTGAAAGGAAGCCCCTTTGTTCAGAGCTTTTGAAAAAAAATCTTTGTTTCACTGAAAAGAAAAAATAACATGAGATTTTCATGAGAAACGTTGCAATTTTAATCATTTTAGCTCTACTGACGATACACAACATTAATCAGATTCAGCGTATGATTTTCTTTACGCCCACAAAAGTTTATCCTTTGCACAGGGGTCAGCTGCCGATTACATTGATCGGCAACCAGAGTCTTTTGATTTTTGCTTCGTTTATGCGAACTTCATAATGATTGCTACATTTCACTCAGTTTTCTATAGGTTTTCCTTAAGTATTCCTGCATTTATTATTAAAATTATGGACATATGAAAGTATTCTGATAATTTTTCAATGACGTACATATCTGTGCATTAACTATAAACGCTGCTAAAATGCCAGTTACTTGTGTATATAGATATTTAATGGTTAGAAGGACTACTTGTAAATTTGATTAAAGTGATGATAATAATTAACTACAAAGTTGTACCACTCTAAGAATATGCTATGAGAGTACATCTAATTGTTTTAAATAAGTACCGGAAAAAAATGCGGAAACTGTCAAGTATGAATTTTTAAAATTATCTTTAAAGCTGCCTATACATACAAATTAATCTAACATTGACTTAGGGCTGAAGCCTTCAGTAAAAGATTTCATTTGCAAACAAAGTTTTAGTTGTTAATTCTAAATTAATTCCTTGCAGGAGCAATCTCTTCTATTTTTTTATTAAGATATAATGGCCATTTTTAATTAAGATATAACGTAACTAGACAATTTCAACAAGGCACAGGGTCAAAAATATGATATAAAATTAATTTTTAAAATTAAACTTCAATGGAAGCCCCAAAACAGCAATGAATATAAACTTCATACATGCGTTCAAAATTTAGCAACGTGATCTAGTCATCAGACTTCTTTTGGAGCTGTGGGTGTAGTGTGGAGTGTAGCAAAGATTTCACGCTCTACAAATCTTTCAAAACCGTTTCTCAAAACTGTTATTTTATTTTACGGACACCTAGAATTTTTCTAAAAATAGATGTTGGGGTAGCATGATTTCTGTAATAAAAATATTCGGTTTATGTATTTTCAACTATTTAGGATGAATTTATTGGGCTCCATTTACTCATTTACAGAAATGCATGACTTTAAAAAACGTTAGTTATCTATATATATAAAACAGTTCCGTAACTGACTCATTCATTCACTGACTGACTGACTGACATACAACGCACAGACCAAACCGCTGGACCTAAAGGGCTGAAATTTTGCATGGCGATTCTTCTAATAGTGTAGGGGTGCACTAGGAAATATTTTTCAAAAATTCTTCTTAGATTTTTTTAAATTAAATTTTAAGCTGTGTTTTAAACTTTTTTTACGTTTGCATTAAAATAATACATTGAGGGTTATAAAATTTATATCACGAGAAAGATCATAAAAATACCTTCAAAATGAAATTTTTTCGAATTTTTACCTCCATTCCCTGATTTTTGGTGAATTTTAAAGATAATTTTTAGAATTTAATTTATTAAATGCTGATCACGTGATTTCTTTTTCTGGTACTTTCAATAAATTTATCGTCACGTGCGTAACAACTAAATAGACAAAAAAAATATTTTTTTCTCTTTCTAATGCAGCAGACGATTGGCTATTATCAAAAAAAAATGCATATCCCTTACGATTTTTTATAAAGATATATATATATAGATAGATATATATTTTACATCAATTGTATACATTGATCATCGCATTTATTATAAATATAATATCTATTTTTTGGCATAAATTGCATACGTTGACCGTTGTATTTACTTTGAATGTACTCCGTAGCGAAGCGCGGGTTGTCAGCTAGTTGCCTATAAATGACTAACTTTCAAAAAGAAGAATAAAATTTAAATCTATGTTTAGATATGGCTCAATTAAGACCAGATAAGAAGAATCGGTCTTGTATTAGATGAAACTGGGAGAAGAACGTTAAGAAGTATATTGAAATACGACACTAAATTCTCTTTAATATACTGCAAATGCTCTCCGCACCTCTTAATAAATGCTAAAAAATAATCAATATCAGGACTACGACAAAACTGTTTTATTAATGTTGAATAATTTCCCTGAAATGGATTAATATTTACAACAATAATGAATGCAATTCAAAATTTAATAAAGAGATACGATATTTGTTATTTGGTATTGTGTAATATCATTTTAATACCGGACAAACTAAATGTTTTTAATCTTTAAGATAATTAGGATAAAGGAAAATCATGTTGGTTGAAATGTTTCAACTGAACATTGCTTTAATTGAAAGCTACCTGTTACTATACCTGAATGAGTTTCAGGAAAATCCTACATTTATCATTTAAACTATGAATTCAGATCCCCATTATAAGAACACATATTTAAAAAAATTAAAATGCGTACTTCATTCCAAAATTTCAGTCTTTGCCGGTGACTTGCGTATATATTTAATTAAAACTGCCTGTCAACAATGTTAAAATTCTTATTTCAAATGAGATATTTAAGGATTTCTTCCCTTGCAAGAAACATTTAAGACCCAATGTTCAAATTATGTCTTAACAAGCGCTTACACAAAGGAAAAGTATAACAATCTTCTAAAAAGTATATTATTACTTCTTCCTTCAATGCACAAAAGAAAATTCAACGCAGTTTCATGTAACCGTTAGGATTTACAAACGGAATATCTCTACAGCCGTCTAATTACGACAATGTTCCAATTCTTAGACATTCAGCTAATTTGAGTCTTCAGTGAATAATTCTTCTTCTTTCATCTACGCTCGCACCCAAAATCTCCCCAGATTACACGCATAATCTTCACCTCATCCCCTCAGTGCTCCCGTGCGTAATGTGCGTGCGAGGATGACAACTTCCCTTCGATCCTTCTCATCTACTGCTTTTAATCAAGGACAAAGAGCTGCTAAATGGCTGCAACTGAAATGCCCTCAGAACTGACTGATGATGCTGAGTGGAGAATCTGATGTCATTATGGTAAGCACGGTGTCAAATGCCTTAAGTATGCGATTTTAGAGAAAGTACACGCCTTTCAAATATAACTCAGATCATCAATACAACCTTTGAGGGGACAGTAAACATCGAAATTGTTTTTTTTAAAGCACTGGGAGTTCGGTGAGAAAACACTTGTCACATATTTACTGTTAACTACGAAAATACAAATATAATTATTCTCGTGTTAAAAGCAAATTATTCTTCGTTTTTAAAGATTCAATAGAAATACTGTTCCTGAGTAAAATACCTGAAAGGCAATGATTGTCTGAATGATAAAATTGGGCACACCCTAAGCTACAATTAAGAGTGATACGTTAAATAATTTTGGAAAAATTATTTTATAATCAAAAATGAAACACGAAAAAGAATCATACTGCTTGTACCTCACTTCAACTCGCATACCTGAAAGGCAATGATTTTCTGAAAGGATAAAATAGGGCACACCCTAACCTACAATTATGAGGGATACGTTAAATAATTTTGGAAAAATTATTTTATGATCAAAAATGAAACACGAAAAAAAAACATACTGCTTGTAACTCACTTCAGCTCGCTTGTTTCCATAATTATATTCCGGAAATGTTATAAAGTTAAATTTTCAAACCATTCATTCCTATAATTTGAGTTCACATATAATATGTTGAGTAGTAAGATAACATATTTTGAAAATGCATCATCCGCTACTAGACGACAAATTCATGACCTTAACCACATTTTAACGAAGAGGTCAATATGACAATAAAAAGATTTCCGTCAAAGGTTGGAACTCTATTTACGTGCTACCAGAGGAGTGTTATTTCTAATAATGTACAAATAGCGAGACTTGAGAAAAATAATTACAAGCCTGCATTTAGAACTATTTGGATTAAACATGAATGTCCAAATGGATAAAGAGCGGAGTTTCTGAACAAATTTAGGATTCTATCCACAGAAGAAGGAAGAGAAACGGTAAATAAAATGTTAAAATATTTTCCAAATTAAGCAATTTCAATGAAAATTTTAATACAAGGGTGTTAGTACATTTGTCTCTAAACAAAGAAAAAATTGCAAAAACCAGTCATGGTAAAAAGATTTATATGTCTTATAGTATAGGTAAACAACGAAACAATTAGCCGAAGGTTTATAGAGCAGCGATTTTATACTAAAGACTAGCTGAATACCCGTGCTTCGCTACGGAGTACATTCAAGTTAAATACAACGGTCAATGTATGCAGTTAATGCCAAAAATATATATATATATATTTACAAAAATCGTAACGAATATTTTCATAGACAAAATAATGTAGAAGAAAAGATTGAAATGAAATGTAATAGAACATACTAAAGAATATAGTACAATTAATATAGTACAGTTTGAGGAACATTTTTTTTACTGTATTTTAATATTTTTTTAGATAATGTCCAATCGTCTGTCGCATTAGAAAAAAAGAAAAATATTTTTTTTTTGTCAATTTATTTCGCTGTTATGCACGTGACGCAAAATTAATTTAAAGTATCACAAAAAGAAAAGATAACACGTGATCAGCATTTAATAAATTAAATTCCAAAAATTAATCTTTAAAAATTCCCCAAAAATCAGAAAATGGTGGTAAAGCTTCGAAAAAGATTTCATTTTAAAGGAATTTTTATGATCTTTCTTGTGATATGAATTTTATAACCCTCAGATGATTATTTTAAATGCAAACTTTAAAGAAGTTACAAAAACAGCTTAAAAATTTTATTTAAAAAATCTAAGTGGAATTTTTCAAAACTCTTTCTTAGTGCACCCCTACACTATAAGAAGAATCGCCATGCAAAATTTCAACCCTTTAGGTCCAGCGGTTTGGTCTGTGCGTTATCTGACAGTCAATCAGTCAGTTACGGAACTTCTATAAATATATAAATTGTGAGTTCAAAGCACTGAGAATGTATCAGTCAATAACACCTTTTGATGAAGTCACGTTTCTTTCAAATTCTTTCGGCTTGATTAATTGATGCCAGGGAAGCAAATGATTAAAAAAAATATTTTCCAAATAAAATCGCTTGCACTAAAATATCCAAATTATTTGAAAGTAAAAGATATATAAATAAATAAGTCCAAAGTAGCTTTTTCGGATATGGAGCCAGCCCAACAGAGTGACCCCACGTCGAGTACCCTCAGTTATACCTGCAGGGTATTTCTGTTTTTAAGACAAGCACCCTGTTCAGTTTGAAGTAAAGTATTGTTGTGAACTAACTAAGAGTTTGGGTTGGCAGCTTTAAGGTCATAATTTCAGCTGCACGAGGGATAATTAGATCAGGACCTACTGCGTAAACCGATTCTGAACGTTTACAAAGATCCATGCCAATAGTGGGACTCGAACCTACAGATTTTGGTATCGAAAACCAGTGCATTAGCCATTCGTCCAACGCCCATTAGAAGTTTGGGGCTTAAAGTTAATAAACAAGTGCATCTCCAACAGTGATTTGTAATTAAACTTCCCTTTTAGTAACTCAGGGATGGAAACGTTAAGGAAACAGTTTCCTTGACTTTCAGTTGCTCTTTTCTCAAACTACATACGATAATTTCTAGTTAAGGCAGTAGATATTATAGTAGGACTTTGTGATAACAAATGAACAAAGCTTAACCTTTTTCTTACAGGTTCGGATAGCATATATCCCAATAATACGAGCCCAACAATGAATATATATATATACAGGTGGTTATCGAAATAATTGAAACACCTATCAATATTAGTGTTGTTTATGAATGTCCTTCGTATTCCTTAAAAAACAAGCCTGGCCACCAGTATTTTTTTATATAATATAGTGTATGTATTATTCTACTGTCAGGTAGCAGTAATGAAGCTAAGGGCATCGTGCTTTTGGGGGAAACAGCGTAAAATGTCATACCTTGCAGACATTGTAAAAAGGGCAAATTGTTGGAGCGCGTTTAAATTGGAGTATCCCTTACTGCAACCCTCAGGCTAATGGGTGTTTTTCGAGCTATGGTATCGAAAGTCATGATAGCATACAGAGTGCACGGAAAAAAAATCCTTTGCCAAACAGAATACTGGACGAAAAGGAAGAGCTGAGTGAAGCGGATTGTGACACGAAGAAAGAAAACAACTGCAACCAATATGACCGAAGAGCTCAATCGGCATCTGCATGTTCTGGTATCAACCATTAAAGGTAGAAGGGAACTTCACAAACAAAGCATTTACGGAAGAGTAGCTATTCCCAAACAACTTGTAGTAGATGCCAATACAAAATATTGTCCAAAATGGTACCACGAGCGTAAATCCTGGTCGAGTAATATGTCGAAAAACGGCATTAATCCGACGAATCATTGTTCACATTGTTCTTCGCAACAGGACGTGCGTATGTCTGGAGAACACCTGCACAAGCGTAAGATTCTGGCTGTCTCATCCCAACTGTCAATCATGGAGGTAGATCTGTCAGGGTTTGGGATGGCATCTCATGGTTTTCTTCAGGCCCTATTGTATCCCTAAAAGGGAAATTGAATGGGAAGGACTAAGTCGAAATTTTAGCTCACTGGTCCATCCTATGGTGCAAACATTGTTTCTTGCAGGGGATGGCGTTCTCCGGTATGATAATCCCCCTATACATACAGATAAATCTATCAAGTATTGGTTTGAAGAGCATGAAATAGAAGTCAAATACCTTATTTTACCCTGTACAATCCCCCAGACTATAAATCATCCAACCACTGTGATCTGTATAAGCGGACAGATAAATTGTATCGATATCCAACACAGCATCTCTACAGGAACTTTCATGATTTTCTCCTGAAGAATGGTATTACTCTTAACCACTATTCATGGTAATATACTCTTAACCACTATTCATGACTTTTATAATCCAATTCCAAGGTGAATCAAGTGGTATTACATGAAAAAGGTGATCCTGCCCCGTATTAATAAAGGTTTTCATGATGTTTCTTAGTGTTTCCATTATTTTCATAACCACCTGTATATTATATATATATATATATATATATATATATATATATATATATATATATATATATATATAATATACAGGTGACCATTAAGGGGA
The DNA here is from genome assembly GCA_907164885.2 of Dolomedes plantarius. Lineage (NCBI taxonomy): Eukaryota > Metazoa > Arthropoda > Arachnida > Araneae > Dolomedidae > Dolomedes > Dolomedes plantarius. The sequence continues at coordinate 103,286,280 of OU015495.1, forward strand.
CCAATAATCCCCTTAATGGTCATTCTTACAAAGGGGGTATGAAATTTCCCGTTCTAAAGAGGGAATCGGAAAAATAGTCCCGTACGCTAAAGGTTAAAATAAACTTTTTGTTCTTAAATCTGGTTCCTAGAGTTCAAAGTATTTACATCTTAAATTATCAGATCTTATTTAAATTAAATCTTATTTAAATTAAATCTTATTTACTTTTACATAAATGTTCAGCAGTTTAGCTGTTGTTTCCTGATTGCGAATGCATTTCATACTTTATGTGAGCTTTTCTAATTGTAACGCAACTGTATTTTTTTTTCAATTCATTTTGTCTCTGCCCGTAGTATGTTGAAATCCTACCCATTTTATCGGAGTTATGGACTTCTGAATTATTCCCCAGTTGTTTTGTAACTTATTTGACGAGCCTAGATTTCGGTAAACTCCAAAGGATAATATTCTTGTGCATTAAGATAATTTTGATAATAATGTCTACCCCCTCTTCCCCCTGCAGAGGGACAATGGTTATTCGACAATAATACTTGCTATTAATATACATAAACTTTTTATGGAGGAAAAAAACTAAGTCAAAACGTAAATTTTATATAAAATGTGTTTTAACTCACTGATAACCGTTTAGTTTTAGCTTTCAAGCATATTTATTTATTTATTTATTTATTTTCTTTACATTTCTCTATTCTTTACTTACATTGAATGTCATTTTTGAAGTAATGATACCACTTGGGAAATTTTAGCAACTTCTTTATAGTTGTGAACTATTAAATAAGAAACAAATGAGAAATTTCCATCTTCATTGAAGTTGTCTTTCTTTTCGCTCGAAAGATGGCGCTACGTTATCACCCATTTATTAACATTAATTGGATTTTGAAGAGAGCTTATTTTTTTCTTCTTGTAACTTTGAGACTTCTATCAAATTCTTATTCTCATATCTCTTTCAGAAAAAACAAGTATTTCTCATGCTAAAGAGTTACTGAATTTTTCAATCTTTAAAAAAATAATAATAATCGGCTTCACATTAATTTGAAAAAATATCTTAATCCATCTTAAAATATGGTACTCAAATAAGAGTTGGAGGGTAAGATTAAGAGAGTTTCTAACATCATAATCTTTCTTTTGATATCTATACTTTGCTTGTAAAGAAATCATGATCGGTAAGATTTTCACTGCATGAATTATAGCGATGAGTTTGTTTGAAATATATGAGCGTATGAAATAATTATATCAGAGCATATATTTTTCAATTTAAAATTACCTTTAATATTTTTTATCAGTATTAATTATTTTTAGTTTAAAATTATTAATTATAAGTTATCGACTAATTTGAGTAAGAAAACAAGTTTTCATTTTAAGACATTTTTTTAAATCACTGAGCAATTCTCCCCTTATGTAAAATTTGAATAAAAACAATCAATCAAATTGCAATAGTACAAGCATTGTCTTTCAGTCTCCTAACTATGTTTGTATTCCTGAATGCTGTTTTTGTTGGTTAATCTTTCAAAATTGACTTATTTTAGGTGTAAAAAAAAAAAAAAAATACTGAGGAAAATTCCTGAACGCAAGTGTGTGCAAAAATATTTTTTCATCAACCAGGTGCTTATCAAAATTTTTTTTCAGAAGTGCATAAAACATATAAAAGCATAATGGAGTGATAAATATATATATATATAATTTAGAATTCCCTCTAAATTCCCATTAATACTACTTTATCATCCCGCGTCATTTTAACTTTAACCACATTTCCCTGCCAAATTGTCGGATGGGTTCCTCATGAAGCCAAAGGTGACGGTTAGGCTAAAATAAACCTAACAACAAATTTAATTAAAAATATCTTTTTATTTCCGATGAAAAACCTCTTTGTGTTTGTCTGGATGTAATAGTCTGTAATACGAACTTAGCAAAATCGGGCAATAGCAGATCTGGCACGTCTTTCTCTTACTAAAATTTCCTCTTTAAGCAATTTTCACTTGACAAACCTGCTTTTCCTCAAAGTATCATTTGTTGCTCAAATCTGCCAGAATTCACATTTAACCTTCTCTTCTCAAAGGCTCTGGAAATAAATCTAGCTAAAAATGCGACATAAAAGAAATCTAAACATCATAAGTGGACATCACTTCATGACTTTCTGGGGAATTAAATCACAGGAAACCGTTGCTTTTTTTATATGTCATGTGGCCTAAAGTTTGAAGGATGGAAGCTTTTTTATTTCTGACTGAAAGAATTGTTTTTCACCACTGATTTGAAAGGTAAATTCCACCCTTTATAAACCTTGATACATCCCCTTATTATTTTGTGGCCGCCCTATTGAATCCTCGTCATTCTTTTAATTTCTTTTTCTCCACATTTATTTTTGATCTCTTAAGTACGAATTCTTTTTTTTTATTTCTATAGAACACCTCTTATGATGTGTTATGTTAAGACATAAGACGTCATAAGACATCATAACACATAACACCTCTTATGATGTGTTATGTCTTATCATGTACTAGCCGAATACCCGCACTTCGCTACCGAGTACATTCAAATTAAATACAATGGTCAATGTATGCAATTAATGCCAAAATATATATATATATATATATATATATTTATAATAAATACGACGATCAATGTATACAATTGGTGTAATATATAAAAAAATCGTAAGGGATATTTTTAAAGACAAAATAATGTAAATGAAAATATTCATATTAAATCTAATAGGACATACTAAAGAATATAGTACAGTTAATATAGTACAGTTTGAGGAACATCTTTTAATGTATTTTAATATTTTTTGGATAATATCCAATTGTCTGCCGCCGTAGAAAGAGAAAAAAAATATTTCTTTGTCTATTTCGTTGTTATCACGGGACAATAAATTTATTTAAAGTACCAGAAAAAGAAATCACGTGATCAGCATTTAATAAATTAAATTCTAAAAATTCTAAAATCAGAAAAGGGAGGTAAAGATTCGAAAAAGATTTCATTTTAAAGAAATTTTTATGATCTTTCTCGTGATATAAATTTAATAATCCCCAAATTATTATTTTAAATGCAAACTTAAAAAAAGTCCCTAAAACAGCTTAAAAATTTGATTTAAAAATCTAAGAAGAATTTTTAAAAAATCTTTCTTAGTGCACCCCTACACTATAAGAAGAATCGCCATGCAAAATTTCAGCCCTCTAGGTCCAGCGATTTGCTCTGTGCGTTGTATGTCAGTGAGTCAGTCAGTTACGGAACTGTTATATATATATATAGATTATGTTATGCATGTTGTACTTCTATAGGCCGTACAACATGCGTAGCAGGTTCTACGACCTGTTCATACTGAATACGGAGTGTTACGTAGTGCCAGCGTTAAAAAATATTAACCAATCACAGAGCTCAATTCATTGACCACGTGACATGTCAAACCAATCACAGGTCATGGCAACAATCCCGGAACCAACGTAGTAACGTAACGCAACGCTCCAGAGGAAATGTGAATAGGCCATTAGAGTCTGCACGCAAATATATTTATGAATTATCGCAGAGGAAAGAAATGGGGGAAAATATTATGTATCACAAAATCACTACGTTAATAAACTATCAATATTCCTGTAAAACATCAATGTAGTTAGTGAACGAGGGAAAAGTAATAAACAATATGAATTTGTGGGAAACAACATCCCACTGAAATTAATTCGAATTAATTTCTAATTTACAATTCTTCAAATACTAATATTGTAGGTATAGGAAGGCATAATATTTCAGAAAAAATTTTCACCAAGCTGAAGAATGCTCATCTCAATCACACAGCTATAATACTTTTTAATTCGGGAAATAATTATAAAATAACTTGGGTAATTAACCTCCAAACTATTTTATAAAGAGCCATTTTTTCACTTGTGAATACGTCTGAGACATAGCCATCGATTCACATCTTATCTGAGCTCGTTTAAAAACCACTGATGGACTACTATGAACCCACATTTATTCATCGTGTCCTTTATTTGTCCTCTATATGAACGATCCCTAAACAGAACAAAACCCATCTAACATTTATCTGCCTTGAAGGATCAAATTCGTATATATTATCATGTCAGGCTTGCATTTAAAGGATAAAAAATATCCATACGTAATATGCTATACTCAGAATCAGGATGCCATTGCTTCATCGAAAGACAAAGAGAGGATTTCACGTCAAAGACGAGCATTTGCATAATTGAGTCGAAAAGAGGAGATTTAAACAATGTGCTTTAACTGTACTCTGTGCCCTAAGTCTAGGCTGCGTTAGACGCAAAATAAAAATCACCATACACTTGATGCTCACTTCTGTGGAATCGTTTCCAACATGTTGTTTTCTCTACGTAATAAATCATGATTTAGCGAAAGATTTTCGTTCAGTGAGGTGCGTAGCACAAAAAAGAAAAAAATGTCAAGTATTGATTATCCATTATTTCTATCATCCATTACATATATATATATATATATATATATATATATATATATATATATATATATATATATATATATATGTGTGTGTGTGTGTGTGTGTTTGTGTGTGTGTATGTATGTATATATATATATATATATATATATATATATATATATATATATATATATATATATATATATATATATGAGTGTGTGTGTGTGTGTGTGTACAGAGAGAGAGAGTTTGAGAAAGCACATTGACTGAATAATCTTAAAAGTTCAGACTGTAAATGCATTACCCCCATATATTAAAAGTTCGTGATAAAAATTTTCAGCGTCCAACGACTTTATTCTACACATTGTAACTTTAACCATAATTATGATCTCCTTAGATGCAATATTTCAGAATGTTTTTTTTAAAAAGGAAGCTAATATCACCTAAAATACCTTTGTGGTAGTCCTCCTTTGGCATAATTGTCATTATCTCTCAGGAGAGATTTCAATAGAAAAAATGTAACCTACCGGTTTTTATAAAGTCACTTAGAATTTTGAGCATCGTCCTTAGAGCGCAAAAAAACGTAAAGAATTGCTCCTTTACTAAATTTACCACCCAAATCTTTTTTACATGAGACTAATAATAGTTAATGACTTGTGTTAATGTTCATGAGGTTCACCCGTAAAAGCTACAACTTTGAGTTTAAGACAGTCTGACTTCGATTCCTTAAGTTCATAATGCATAAAGAAACTGCCATTCGGAGTTAATTATTCGTTTGCCTGTCGTTATTACACAGAAAGATGGATAGATCCTCTACAAAGTCAATCATTCTCAATCCCTTGTCCGGCTCGCACAATATGGTGGAGCTAGGCTCATCCGTGATTTGAAAAATGTGGAAAAACAGATGTGAGTATTTTTTAAATGAATCGGACAAACCGTTAAACATAAAATGGTGCGGTGCCCACTTCCCTAAGTGGAAAAAGGGTCATTCCTAAAGAAGATCGATAGATCATTAGAACTGGATAGGAAAAGATCATCAGGGCAAAAATAGGCAATGCAAACCCTCGGGGGAGCCGAGTTGACAAAAGGAACCGCAGACACTGGAATTGGCCAGGTGTGACGAAAAGCTGAAAGGGTTCTTGTATCACACATGAGGCGATGGAACTTTCGAGATGTTTCTAGAACTTTCCGAAGTAAAAGGTATAAATAAATGAAAGTCTAATAGCCAGAGCATTACAGACTGAAACCTGATGAGGTATTGACGTACGGAGAGAGCGCGGGAAATTTTAAGAGAAGGGAGGGTCTCGTTCGAACTGCATTTTATGAATACCGCTCTGCCTAATCGATGTTACCAACGTAGTTCGATGTTACAATCGATGTTACAATCGATGAGTTCTTCGGAACAAACTGATGTACATTATTATTATTATATATATCTTATATTAAACGAGATGCAAATAGAGCCATTTACCCGTTTCTACATTAATATTGCGAATTACTTATACACCCGGTCACGGCGATCCGGTTTACAACCCTTTTCTGTTAAACGCGTATTTTTTTTCAATATTTAGGGACAAATATTTTCTGGTTTCTGCTGGAACTATTCATTTCACAAACAATGAATGGTCCGCAGTCAATTTCCCCCTTTTCACAGATACTTAAATTGGTTATTTCTTACGGATAAATAACTTGAGTTATTTTTTAGCCCAACTGTTACCTTTTGCTTCATGACAACTGGACAGTTCATTGAACAACGTTCAAATTAATACTTTTTTTTAAATAAGAGATGAACATTTTAGGAGGAGCGTGTCTTAAAAGTGAAGTTGATCTGCCTCAAGCATTCCGTAAGATTCTCAATGGACAGGCGGCGAATGTATTTCAACGAGGAAATGCGAAAACTTCAAGCTCTATAGCGACCCCGTCAGGAAAATATTCTACTCTATGAGGATAGAAAATGATCAGTTTTGTTCAGATAGCTCTTTACTTCTGAACTGGATACCAATTTCCGAGAGATCATCAATGAAAGTATACAAAGTTGGAGTTTAATTTTGCCGAGGTTTCCAACCTGGGAGGCGCGAACTATTGCCAGGGGAGGTACCAAAACTTTTTAATAAAAAATCAATGTTCATACCATAATATCTATAAATAAACGAATAAATCATAATATCTATAATTAAAAAAAAAAAAAGAACTTTTTATATGCCATGTTTTTTAATTTTCTGTTGAATCACATAAACTTGACAATTCTATGTATTAATAAATACTTTTAAAAATTTTTTTTGATGAATTATCCCATCAACTTGAAAGAAAATGAAGTTAATTGGAAGTTAACTTGCATATAACTTTTCGTTCCCGTTCCTGCCAATAGATGGCTGCACCAGTCTGCAAAACAAAAATTAACTTAAAGTAACTGAAAATTAATTTAATTCTGCCTAAAGATGGCTAAAAGTATTAAAAAAACGTATTGTCATCGTGTTCTGAGCTATTCTAAAACTTTCAAATGTCTAGCTAGTCGGGAAGTTAGTTAAAAATCGATTGCAAGATTTGTACTGGACAAACACACACACAAACACACAAACAAGAAAGCAAGTTAATTAAAACATGTTAATAAATAGACGAATTAGAGTTGACAACCATCGGAAAAGAAAAATTGATAGAATTGTCATTCGATAGCTCACTAAAACAAAAGTTTCAAAATGAAATCAGAATTCAATTTTGGATAAATCTTAGTGCAGAGTATGAATTTTTGTATTGCAAAGCAATATGCAAGTGCTTCTACCGTTTGTAACGTCTTATTTATGCGAAACGGGCTTTTCGGCACTGGCTGCAATGAAAACCAAATATCGAGCCAGGTTAATAGTCGAAAAAGAGTTACGAGCCGCACTCTCCACATTGTCCCCAAGATTTGATAAACTTTGTGCCAATAAACAACAACCCTCGCATTAAATTTAGTTAGATGTAGTTTAATTAGTAATTTAATATGAAAATAAATATGCATGTTGTATTGTTATAGCAAAATCTTGTTATTATTCTGTTAATTGTAGTTTTCATTTTTTTTTTGTAATAAAGTTATCATTAAAGTGTCTATATTATTATATCTATTAAAACATAGGGAGGCGCGGAATTTTTTTTTCTAGGGGGGGGGGGGCGACGTAGTAGCATAAAGGTCCGAAACCGCTGATAGATCATCTCTTGAGGAAGTCACGCTATTGGATCCAGCCGCCTAGATGAAGTAAAAAGAAGTTACCTATCTTAAAATATTTTTAAAACCTTCCAAATGATTTGTAAAATTAACTCGACAAATAAGACGACAGCTATGGCTGCAATATTTAAAACGCAATTTTAAACAAATTCATCTGATTCTACATCTGTTTTCATTCACGTAATTGAAAGAAGCAATTAAAAAATATGGAATGGTTAATTATCTATTTCTTTGGGGTTATCTTCATCAGGCCCAGTAGGCTCGGGCCTAGGGTCCCCCCCAAAAATTTTTATTTTATAAAAATTTTATTTAAAAAGTACAAAAAAAGTTTTATTTAAAATATTTAAATTAAAATTTAAAATTTATTTGAAAAAACTTAAATTTTATTTATAAATTTTATTTTAAAAAAGATAAAATTCCCAATTATTTTTTTTTATTTTACTTTTTTAATAGCAATATTTTTTTATATATCTTTTCAAATTTGACTGATTATTTCATCATATGTATAGTTCATTATACGTATGTTAGTGTGTATATAAGGGATTAATAAATTTTTCTGGTTGCATTGTATTGGTGATTTAATGGTGAAGTTAATATATTGTATTGTTTTTCGTTATTTCATAATGTTCTAGGCTTCTACGCTTCAAATAGCCAATTCTTGGTAAAATGGTACTTTCACGATGATTCATAATTTTTTTTGTATGCGTCAATTTTAAAAATTTTACGCCCACATCAGTGTTAGGGGGACCCCCCATCCCGAGTTGTGCCTATAGTCAAGAATTTTCTAAATCGGGCCCTGATCTTCATCATCGTTGCACTGAAATCGTTAGGACACATATTCATCCCTATAAAAACTCCACACCAATGTCCGTACTCGAAACTGACCAAGGGCTAAGAAATCTCAGTACCGCTGAATTGTAATAACACGTGATTAATGGATTTGGATGGTCGAACCCTTACGTTTGCAACTTTTCAGAATTTCGTTGGCTAAATTTAAAGTTTTTTTGTTTTTTTTTTCATTTTTCTCTTTTGAACAGGCGGACGAATGGCTTACTTCCCCTTGAAAACCCTCTTAGGGAGCCAACATTCCCCATGTCATCGTACGCTGCTGTGCTAAAACTCCCCCTGAAAAACACGATGCTTTATGAAAAAGTCAAAATTCTATTCTAAAATATATTCACCCACACAAAGCGGGAGAAGAATTAATCTTTGTCTCAGGGCAGCCTCGGCATCGGTGTGAATACTTTCAAAAATGCTCCGAGGACGCGGTATGCGCCCAAGACAGAAATAAAATCCATCCATTCTTCCCCTAGAGCATCTACTTATCTATGACTTGTCCCCTACTTTGAGTTAGGAAGTACCAGCAGAGCCCATCCGGCACAAGAAAAGGAAATGTGTTGATAGCGAGAGCGGGAAAAACATCATTTTTCTTTCGTCTTTGTCCTTTCTTTCTTTTCCTTTCCATATTTTTTTTTATTTCACAGTGTATGTCAAGGATAGTGACCCGTAGCAAAATATCAAGACTGAAGAACAATGTTAGCTAATGTGAATATTTAATTTCTCATACGGGGAAAAAAACCAACCAAAGTTTGCTTTGTAATGCAAAGGGGGGAAATTAAGGTGTGTTTTCTAAATTCGAAATTTTTGTAAAGTTTTGCTACCAAACCCGTTAAAATTTTTTAATAATTTTTTTAATTAAAATTTTTTCAACTAGTCCAAAAAAATAACTACATACATACTCACAAAGAAAAGTCATTTTTCCTCAAGAGAAGTAAACATGGGAAAGAAATCATTTTTCAAACATTTTTTCAGGATTGCAAAATCTTTCAATTATTTTGTAACTTTGGAAATAGGCAGATATAATCTATATATATAAAACAGTTCCGTAACTGACAGACTGACTGACATATAACGCACAGACCAAACCGCTGGACCTAAAGGGCTGAAATTTTGCATGGCGATTCTTCTTAAAGTGTAGGGGTGCACTAAAGATTTTTGAAAAATTCTTCTTAGATTATATATAATTAAATGTTTTAGCTGTTTTTGTAACTTTTTTTAGGTGTGCATTTAAAATAACAATCTGAGGGTTACAAAATTTACACCATGAGAAAGATCTTAAAATTTCCTTTAAAATGAAATCTTTTTTAAATCTTTACCTTCATTTTCTGATTTTTGGTGAATTTTTAAAGATTAATTTTTAGAATTAAATTTATTAAATGCTGATCACGGGGTTTCTTTTCTTTTTGTGATAATTTAAACTAATTTTTCGTCACGTGCATAACAACGAAATAGACAAAAAATATTTCTTTCTTGCTAATGCGGCAGACGATTGGACATTATCCAAAAGAATATTAAAATACAGTAAAAGATATGTTCCTCAAACTGTACTATATTAGCTGTACTATATTCTTTAGTATGTTCTATTAGATTTAATTTGAATATTTTCTTTGACATTATTTTTCCTATAAAAATATCCGTTACGATTTTTTTATAAATATATTCATTATATATATATATATATATATATATATATATATATATATATATATATATATATATATATATATATACAGGGTGGCTAATAAATACTGTGACAAATATCGAATCATTTAATTACACACAGATGAAATAGAAAATGGAAAATACAACAATATTATGAACATTATACATGAAAGTTTACCATGAAATAATTTTACTCGAATCGACCGCCATCTTTATCGATTACTAAAGATAATCTCTTACGCCACTGTCCTATTGCGGCACGAATCATTTTATGAGGTAATTTGTCCCATTCACTCCGTTAGGAAGCTTTGAGGGAGTCCAAACTTCTGTGCTGCTTAGCATTTACTTTAGACTCTAAAATCCCCCAAATGGAATAGTCTAAAGGATTTAGATCTGGTGAAGAAGGTGGCCAATCTTCTTGCTTGATAAACTTCGGGCAATTGGCATGGAGCCATTCCTGTGTTGTTTTGGATCGTTGGGACGGTGCAGAATCTTGCTGAAATATCCAATTCTTTTTCGGATACAATCTGTTAGCATGTGATAATAAACGTGTATCCAATACTTCCTGTTTGTAATATTCAGCATTGATTTTTACCCCTTTATCGATGAATTTCAGAGGCAGTTTTCCATTGTGTGACACTGCAGCCCAAACCATAACAGAATTCTTGTTCTGAAAGCGTTTAACAGTTCGAAGATTTTCAGGTATATCCTCGAAGGTTGCTGAATATACAGCATCATTTTTAGCATTATAACTTTGTTCTGTACAAAACAGCTTCTCATCAGAGAAAATTATTTTTTCAACACTTTTGCTACCGTGCCGGTTCAGCAATTTCTTACATCTTTGTAACCTTTTTACTATTTGTGCAGTAGTCAAACCTTGAACTTTTCTTTTGCGATAAGGGCGAAAACCCAGGTCTTCATTTATGATAAGTTGCATAGTTCTGCGACTGATGTTCTCTTCTGCAGCCATTTTATTTTCAGAACGTTGTGGATTTCTTCGTATGTTTTCACGAATTCTTTTGATACGTTCTTTTGTACGAACAGTGCGTGGACGACCGGACCTTGGTCGATCTTTACAGCTATTGGTATCCAATAATCGATTTATAGTCCTATATATAAACGTCCTATTAAAACCAAGGCATTTTAATTGCTTAAATATTTTACCTGCAAAAAATCCACGATCAAAAAGCTGTTTAACCATTAACCTTTTGGCTTCCATCTTTAAAAATATTCTACATGTTTTACTTTAAACAAAAATTGTCTGCGTTTACAAAAAGTTGCCAATCACACAAATAGATAGATAAATTGTTTTTCCAAAAGATTAAAATTAACTCTTATTTTTTGGAGTGTTACAGTATTTATTAGCCACCCTGTATATATATATATATATATGTATATATATATATATATATATAGGCATTAATTAATTGCATACATTGGCCGTTGTATTTAATTTGAATGTACTCCGTAGCGAAGTACGGGTATTCAGCTAGTATTATATGAAACTGAACATAAGTATTGCATCGTTCAAAGGATGAACCCAACATAATTCGACCTCTAAGGCACCGAATCCCATTTGGGTTTGCGATGCAATAAAATAGCCTTCTGAACACTTTGATATAGAATTTCATTTCTAAAAGTAAATTCTAAATATGAGTATGTAAACAGTTTATGCATAAAATTTATATATTTTATTCCCTTCAAATAAGAGCGATCTTTTAATTTTGATTTGTTTTAACGAAGGTTAGTCACAAACTTGAATAACAGTTTACAGGCAGTCGTGAATTTACTTATGTCTTAGGCTATTAAATTTGAATTTCCAAGACACTCGCATCTTTTAATGGGTTCCTGTTTTTGTCCTCTCTTAGAAATAACCAAAAATAACTATAAAACATTATAAAATATTGCATTTTTATAATCTACCTATTTAAACGTGACAATGTAATCATTTTTATGTTAGAAATCAAAAACTTGCATTTAAGTTCTTTAAGTATTTGGGATGTTAAAACTATTGATAGAGATACCAATTTTTCATTTGGTTAATAGAACATTCTTGGACTGTTTGAAGGAGAATACCCTAAGTCTTCTAGTGTCCGTACTGTCTCTGAATGTTCACTTTTTGTCTTACATGCATGTTTTATCTGCGTATTCAACTTGATCTTATTACCACGCAACTCAATCATCTTCAAGGGATTTTCAATCTATTGCAACTGTTCTTGCCATGCAAAATATGGACTGTTTTAATGGACATTGTAAGGACTTTGCCTTAAATAAAAGACTGCCAGCCCTTTTGCATTTAATCCTTTAATTGCATTTCTCGACTAAATACAGGATATTTATAATATATATAAAAGATTAAATTCGTGGGTTCACGGTATATATGAGGAAGGTCAGACTTGAGTTGTCGCTGCGCGCATTCAAGTCTATCTAGGCCTGACAGTATCTCCTTGTGTCTGGCTCCAGCGTCACTCTGAATAACTTCGTCTCTGAATCTCTGACATGAAATTAACTCGCGTCCGGTGACTTTATATACGTTCGCTGAACGTTCTCGAAAGGTATAGAAAACTCCGCCTTTCTTTATTCAGTTATTGTTCCCAGACGACTAGGTGCCTCCGATCGGCAACTTCCCTTTTGTAGCTGACGAACTGTTACGCGAACTGTCGGTAGCAATTCCGGTCTTTATGTCACCAAGACTGTCTGTCTCCAGCCGTCTTAATCAATTATGTGCACAAAGCGCGCGTTGGTTGGTCTTCCCGAAATTTCCAAGCAGAAAATATTCGCTATTGTACGGGAGTCGTTACAACATCTTTAAATTTCGCGAAAAAAACAAATGTTCCCTGTTTCCACCTGTTAAGTGTGCTGTCTACATGTAATATCCGTGAAGTCACATTCCTGTAAACAATATACGTCACATTAACCATGCTCATAACAGGCATATTTTAAAAAATATTGCAGTTAATCGTTCTGGGACAAGGTATGATGCAATAACGATATTTAAATAGCATGGAAACGCGTATTATTTCCTTTCGTCCTTACTGGACATGATCTCACTGTACTGATAGTGTCTTGTCAGCAGAGAGCTTTCAGTGTGTTCTGCCTCATGATATTAAGGGGACAAGGGACCTTCAACTTCGTTTGTTTTACGTTTTCAATAATTTACTATTTATACTAAATGAGAATAATTAATATTATTTTTTACTTTATTGAAGACAATTAGAATTAACAAATAAGTATTTTGTTTAAGAATAAGACCTGTTTATCAAAAAAGTTTTCAAAAATGATAGCATTTTTCAAAATGCTCCATGCGCATTACTTTTCGTTTGATTTCTTTCAAATTTTCCAGGATTGTCAATTGAAGTGTTTTCCACAAACCTGTGCATAATTCTTTGAAACCACAAATATATTTCAAATTTGTAGTCCATGAAATAAAGCAAAAACGTAAAAAAACATAAAAAAACAACAGCCAAATTTTAAAAAATTAATTCCTACGGCTTTAGATTTCTATAAAAAAAATTCATAGCACAATTATATTAATATATGTACTGTAAACTTATGTTAAAAAATCTAAGGTTTTTAAATGATCTGGAATGCGCATGGAGCATTTTGAAAAATGCTAGTATTTTTGAAAAAAATTTTGAAAAAAGGCACTTTTCCACCAAAAATCCTTATTTTGGATTCTAAGGGTTTTAAATGTAGTAAAAAAAAATACAAATTATTCGCCTTTTGTATATAGAGTTAAAAATTATAAATAAAAAAATTCAAAGCTGAAGGTCCCTTGTTCCCTTAAATAAATCAGCATCACATGCAAAACGACCAGTTTCTCGCATTAAATGATTTGCACAAATAATAGAATACATCTTTCAGATACAAAATAAGGGGCTTTTAATCATAAAATTAAAATAGAGTAGCATGGGTTTTGTCCTTTTATTTAGTGACTGTAACCTCCAACCATTTTTTCTTGAATACTCTTTTCCTTTCAAGAAAAATGTCTTTTTTTATACGGCTAGCAATCGTAACTCAGTATATTAACTCTTTACGCACTATAATGACGGCTTGACTATAATGTAACCCCATTTGCGATAAAATAGGAATTAATTCAATGATTTAAAACAATATTTGTCAGTTTTATTCCCTTTCTCCTTAACTAATTGGGATGGCTTAATGACCTCCCTGGAATTTAGTCCAGATTTTATGGGCTCTCGCGTCCCACCGTCGGCATGAATGTTTCTAGCCGTCCCGATCAAATTAGTCCTTGTGAAGCAAAAGTTGGTCGCAGCCCTCTAAACCGATCAACCAAACTTAAGTAATTACTTTCAATAACTCAAGTTCATAAACTTATATATAGCTATATTATCTGTAGGATAATATCCATACTAACTTTTGCAATGTTGCTATTTACACCAAATTTTGTCTCCTCCATCATTCTGTTAAGTACATCCTTTAGACTAGTGTTTCCCAATGATATCACTTCATTGATAACACCAAATATAAAATTTAAAAATTTTGTACAAATATCATAATTCACAAAAAGTCATCTTTATGCAATAAATATGTTTTTTAATCTTTTAAATATTGTAGGAGAATAGTATCTTTCGCCTAACAGCAGCAACTTCCCTTCAGGTTCTACTAACAGATGAGAAACCACAGATTTTCAATCGAATTCCTTTACATAGTGACCAAGGCAAATCATTTTTACGGCATACCTGCTTTGAAAATATCTAACAAGTTTCCCCGACGCATACTGTGAAACGATTTAATATTTCAAACTTTACGGAAAAGCTATTCACTTCTATAGACGCAGTGTTCTGTGTTTGCCGAACTTCCCTGCCTGCATAAATTGCCAGCTATATCAAATTAACTCAACCATTGTCTCAATGCAGATGCTATTAAACTGCATCAACAAGTCCAGACAAAACAAGAACGTTTCAATCATTTTAATATCGGGGAAAAGCAATTTCCCTCAGCATTTTCAAAATCCCACCCCACCCTTCGAACGCAGTCAGAGGGCATCCGCAATCCGGTTAAAACACTTACAGCCGCGTCCTGTCCATCAAACTTCTGCGATCCCGTTATGCAAATTAAATAGATTTATTATATCGGGCACACACGGAAATTTCTGTTTGGTGGAAAGAGGTTTTGCAAAAGCCGATTTTCTGGTCCCCCCCATCCACCTCGCATCTTTCCCCGAAGGGCGGATAATTGCGTTATAAGGTGGGCTTGTGAATCATCCCGTTCGTTGCAGGCACCTCTGGCAAAGAAATGGTGGACTGAAATTGCGAGATAAACTCGTTTTCGTAGCGGAGTGCAAGTCAGGTGAAGTGCGAAAATCCATGAAAATAATGAAATGTGTGTATGTGTGCGTAGGGGGGAGGTTTGCAAGGGAGCAAACTGCCTTTTCAATTTTACTGCGTATGGAGTGTGTCGTCGACACGGTCTCCGACAGAAAAAGAAAAAAAAATTGATGAAGGAATTTAGGCTATTTTGAACACAGAGTTTTAAACAGCAGTTTCGGATGGGTAAAAGAGAATGATGTCTATATGGCGGAGATGATATAAGCTTAAGTGAATACCGTATCCACATTACCAAATGTTATGCAACTTATGAAAGTAAGTAGCCTTAACCTTTAGCTTACGGAGCCCAATTTTCCGATTGCCCCCTTTGTAAGAACGATCATTAATAAGTTTATATATATATATATATATATATATATATATGTTTGTATATATATATATATATATATATATTATCATTCTTGGACCCGTATTCTTGGGATACACGCTATCACACCCCGTAAGGAAAAGGTTAAGTGAACTGCTCGCTTTATGAGAATGATGGATGATAATAGGAAATCGTTAGGGTCAACTGGTTTTTGGAAGAGGAGAATGACAAAATTAAAATGAGTCATTGCAGCCGACCCCATTTCCATTTCTTAAGGCAATTAATTTGAGAACTAATACAAAAATAGTTGCGTTTTAGAAGGCCTTGGGCTATCGTAAGTTGTCGTGGTCTAGAAAAGGATGGTTGTAGTGATGCACAAGTGTGTGAAGAGACATGCCTGTACATTCATAGAATATACTTATTTAAAGCGCTCGAATATACGTATTGACAATATTTATGGATACCTATATATATGTATATTTGAGTTATAATTAGAAGCAAGACTCAGACAGCCATTGACACTGAAGGACAGTCATTTAGATGTGTCTAACATTTATGACGTTAACGCTTATCAAAGTTTAATGCATGGACTAACAGAAATACAATACCCTTTTTAATGTATTTACGCGGACGGACACAGAGATCGAAGCAATCAGCTCTTGTATTAAGATTATTGAAATAAAGTTTTAAAAAAATGAAACTTGTATATAATAGGATTTTATAAAGAAAACAATTCATGAAATATAACACGTGATAAAATTTCTGGACATTAAACCTTTTACTGAGCTATTAAAACTTTAGAGGTGTATATAATTGTGCTGCTAAAATTTAATAAGGCATGAATAGAGTAAATTTTCATTATGTAACACTTGTTTATCAATTGAAATTAAATAACTGATTTTTATATATTCTCTACTTCATTTTCCCTTTAAAATATTCAAGAATTAGTTATTCATTCTAAAGCTTCCAACTAGATCTAGGATTGGCATTCGAAGAGATAAATTAATAGACATATTTAATAAAGCAATATGATTAAATTTTTTGCACACATGCACACACGCGCATACACACACACACACACACGTACATACATACATATATACAAGTATATATATATGTGTGGGTGTGTTAGTTATTTTATGAATTAAAATCAAAATAGCAATTTTCTAGTTATTTGGATATGCTCCGATATATTTATTATATGTGTAAGTTTTCCCAGATTAAATAAGCTCTCTATTGAATAAGAAATGGTAGCTAATTCTAAATTTAGAGGTAAACATGCTTTGTAAAATGGCTATCATTCATCTTAGAAATTGAATTATTATTAAAGCTTGATTTTAAAAATGCTGTTTTCGTTAATTTAAAGATACGTTTTAGCACAGATTAAGTATTAATGAAGAAAAATATGTTTACTAATATTTAAAAAAGGTAACAAAAGTGATATATATTTGCTTTATAATTGGCTATGTTGTTCTTCTTTTAAATAAATTTATCTACTGAAATGAAACATTTTTTTTTTTATTAATCCAAAAAAAGTTTTAACACAAGTTTAAGTGGTGAAAAAATTTTTGCGAATATTTGAATAAGCAATTTGCTAATACTTAAATGCTAGTGCTTTTTTTTCTTATAAGTTTCCTTTCTTTGGTAATTAAAATGAAATTAAACTATTAAGTATTTTGTACAATTGGTATACGCTCTCTTTGGTTTATCCGTATAAATGTTCTAGCATGAAAAATGCTTCAGTGAACAAGAAATACTTCTTTATTTAATTAGGTAACATCGGGCAATATATAAAGCAAAATTTTTAACCATCTTGTTTACATATTGAAATGAAATCAGTGTCTATAATACTGTTTAAATACACGATGTTTTGCTTTTGCCCGTAAATCATCGCATTCTTCAAACAACAGAATACGTAATTCGGATTTCTTTACAATCAAATTCCCCAACAATTTTCACCTGAAAAGGGCTCGTGATTTTCCCCTCGCTGTTGAATACGCATTTAAACCGAGAGTCTCTAGCAGAAATTAAATCCCAAATATTTTCAGAGCCCCTTTTAACAGATGTTGGCATCAACGAGGGATTCTTTTCTTAGCGGGGTTCCGGCCGGACTTCCATTCTCTGGCACTCCATCAAGATTTAAATCTAGCAGAAAATGCCGGGAGTCTTTCTGCTAAGACCCTTTGGGGTCATTACGCAACACTTTGACCCTCAAAGTGGAAAGGAGGGAATTCAGCATGTAAAGGGTCCTTTGAGCCGGCTTCTTCGCCCAGTTGCAAAAGTTTCGCGGAGTCGGGAGCGAGAGAGAGGGGGAAGGGTTTCAAATTGAAAAGAAAACTGCTCTCGACTCCTCTCCACAGACGTCGCCTTTTCGCGAGTCTCCCTGATTATGCCGTTGGGACAGTTTATTAAGAGGATCGTTAGCTTGTCGTGGGAGCCCGGCGTGCACGGTTATTTTTGTTTTCAAAATTTCGTTAAGTCATCGGAACACGGGCATTTGCTTTAATTGCTGCTACGTGCTATAAACTGTAGCCTGATACAGTCGAACCCCGTTATAACGAACTTCGAGGGACCAAAGGTTTTATGTTCGCTATATCCGAACCGTTAAGAAAAATGCTAGAGCTCACAAAATGTATAACTCATTAGTTGCGATGTGTATTCAATAATGATATATTGAAAAAAATGATAAAATCTATTAAAAATGATAAGTAATGAAGTAAATCGACTAAAATCGATTACATTAAACTGACACAATTCTAATTAAATTACGTACAGTTGAACCGTGTTATAGCGAACTTCGAGGGACCAAAGGTTTTGTTCGCTTCATCCGGTGGTTAAGAAAAATGCTATGTTCGTTATATATATATATATACGAGTTCACAAAATATATAACTCATTAGTTGCAATGTGTATTCAATAATGATGTATTGAAAAATGATAAAATCTATTAAAAATGATCATTAATGAATTAAATCGACTAAAATCGATTACATTAAACTGGCACAATACTAATTAAATTACGTGGAATAGGAAACCAGCGGAACCAAAATTTCCGTTCGTTATATCCGTGAGTTTGTTATATACTGGTTTCGCTATAACGGGGTTCGACTGTAGATTTAAAAAGTCTTGAACTCACGGATATAACGAACGAAAATTTCGGTCCCGCCGTTTTCATATTCTACATAATTTAATTAGTATTGTGTCAGTTTAATGTAATCGATTTTAGTCGATTTCATTTATTAATGATCATTGTTAATAGATTTTATCATTTTTTAATACACCATTATTTAATACGCATTGCAACTAATGGGTTATACATTTTGTGAATTCTAGAATTCTTCTTAACGGTTCGGATATAGCGAACCACCGGATAAAGGGAACAAAACCTATGGTCCTTTGAAGTTTTTTATGACGGGGTTCGACTGCATTTTATTAAAAAAAGATCAGCGTGTAGCAGGCTTATCTAAAAGTCCAAATATCTGTGAAGTACCAAAAAATCTTGAGTATAATACGCTTTTTTTTCACATTTTAGTCCACAAAAATGAGGATGCGTATTATATTCGTGTACAAAAAAAATGTAGTTTTTAACATTGAATAAACAACAAACAATAGATGAGCTATATTCTAGTGATATTGATTATGTAAAACTGATAATATGACAGTATTGTTTGATTTGAATTAAAAATTAAAGTTTTTTTTCTTTGCTACCGAATTTGACGTTCTCGTCTATTTTTATTGCGAATTTTATCAATTATGATAAGTATTAGTGCAATTTTTAAATAAAATATTGAAAAGTTATGGGTGAGTATTATAGTCAAATTTCAATTTTTTCCGAAAATTTCGAGCAAAATCAAGCATGCGTATTATACACGTATGCGCATTATAGTCAGGGTTTTACGGTTATGCCTTGTCGCGTACCTCTTTTTATCACAATATGTTATAAAACTCAACTCTCCTGAGGAATATAATTCCAAACCTGCTTCTCTCCAGATGGATGTGCTGCGTCATTACCCCACCAGTCTATGCGACGATCACTTATCTATATAACGCGTTACATAATTTTTACCTTCCTTGTTTATCCTTACGTCCTTTTTTAGAAACATTATACGCTCGACCCTCATCCTTGACCCTCTGTGTCTCCTGTGTGATGACCAGGAAGAAATGGACATGCCTCACCTTGCTTCTTGCATTGCTCCTCCGTTTCTTTATGGGAGCGCTATTGGATTGCCAGACATAACTTGATGGATTAAATGATGTCCTTTTTCTATCTTAAATTTTTGTATTTTTGCTATCCTGTAATTCTTGCCATTGGAAATAAATAAAAAAATATTCTGCAAAGTATTATATATGAATGTATTCCTAATAATAACCCCAAACAATTTATAGAGAATCTATGCTCACTTCTACCCAGACTTGGGTGTATATAATTTGAAGTAGCACTCTATTTGAATTATATACAAACACAGTTTATACATGAAATAATGTTTATTGAATTCGCTGCACATATAATTGGCTTTTACAGCAATAAGCATGCGTACTACTTGTACGGAATGTAAATACAGCTTTTAAGGACAATATATTTTTATACTCACGAACAGTAAGTCAAACCAGCAGTACTGCCACGTAAACTTCTGGCCCGTAAAGCACTAGCGCAGGATAACACCTTTTCAACCTTAACAACAACTCCCTTTTTCCTTAATGACGCTGCGTGGTATTTATACTAAGCGCGTATGCCAAAATTAGCATATCTGAAGCAGCTTCTTTAATTCACTCAAAAGTTCGATTCTTGTGAATCGAATCTTGTGTATACCTTACACTGGCCTCCCTCGAAAAAAAAAAATTAGGTAACTGAGGTCTGAACGGCTTCAGTTAACTAATTGAAAACGCGTGCTGGTCTGACTTTTTACATAATGGGTGGCAAAGCCAAAAAACCTTCCACACGTTGTGTGGGGGAAAAACGCCACTACCATTTTACAAAACTAACCCCGAAGGGTCCAGGTGACACCATTACACAGTGGATTTGCAGAGTTGCGGATACTGGGCTGGCCAACTGCGCCCTAAAAAACCTATTTTAATTAAAAGTGACAACACAATTGCACAGCATGACATTTCTTGACTGTATCTGCTCTCCCCCAATTTATAATGTACATGTGTTCTGATTTGCGAAGTTAGTATGTTAGTTGTTTGTTATCTGTAGTTAGTATGTATTTTTTTTTTCACTACATGTCCCCTTCAAAAATTTATAAAACAACAGTATACCGTTTTTTTTCAGTGCCTCACCACTTCCCCTCAAAATGTTTACACAGTATATACACTGGGGAACTTCAAACCAATTTGGTTCGATTTTATTAAAGGGTGGGAGTTAGAATAAGAAAGTTGATACAAGACTTGTTCCTCATGAATGCAGCAACTTCACTGCACCAGTTTGTCCAATCCGTGGAACCTCTCTTGATGGTCGCAGTCCTAATAAAGGGGTTCGTTGACCGTGTGGGCATCCTTCGTGCAGCAGGTCGTAGGTCCTGAGGCGCTGGTCCGGCTTGACGATGGACAGGAGGTCTCTTGGGAGGAGGCCAACCTTGCTGGGCGGCTGATATCTTGCGTTCCCTGTACTTATGCAAAGGAGCTTTAAAATTGTCATTCTTCCTTTTTATAACCTTGTGTACCTTATGTGTGCCACGTTCATCCTTAGATGGAGGTTTTGTAGTGCACATTTTACTTTTCTTCGTACTTTTGCTTGTATCGGTAGTAGATTTTAATGCAGATTCTATTTTTTGAAACTTATACGTCGCACCAACGTGTTTAGTAACTGGCTTTATCTCTCTACTTGTGTCATGTTTTTCAACAAACTGACTCTGTTTTTGGTATTTGTGCTTATACGACTTTTTGTTTACCGCCTTAATTACTTCAGTATTTGCAGTTTTAATGCTGGAACCTGAAGGCTCTTTTTCACGTTTTTTATCCCCCTTAACTTTAGTTTTATCCTCTTTTGACGAAAAAGTCTCTTTGAAACTTGCGATATCAGAATCGTTATCATTTAAATTCTTTAACACTGCTTCAGTTTTAGGAAGATTAAGCTTTTCGTACTCGTGCGTTTTATTGCAAACTTTCTCTATAACTTCCGAAGCATCAGCTAAACTACCTACAGTATAACTCTGTGTCAACTTTTCATCCTGATTCTCAGTCTGGTTTTCATGTACTTTATTTAAAACCATATTATCAACCTGGCCTACACAATCCCCATTCGGCTGGAAACTTGAAATAATATCATCATTACCTAGCGAGTTCCTACTATCGTTTAAAGAATTTTTATTGTCGTCAACTAATAAGTATTCACTAACTTCCGTAACGCATACTTCGTCATCTACTAAATTTCCTTCATTAACAGATGTGTGAATATCATCTAAAATATCAGGTATAGCATCAATAATATCAGGTATAGCATTAATAATATCAGGTATAGCATTAATAGAAGTGTCAGATGATTTATTTTCTAAACCACTAGCATTAGTATCGGCCCTATTTTCAGAAATTTGTACTGGAATTACCGCATTATTCCAGCTAGACTCACTTTCTTTATAAGCCAAAAAAATACCCTGACTTTCACTATTCTCAAAATAATGATTACTGCTCGGACAAAATAATACATTTGACCACACAGTTTCAACAGGTTGAACCATATCATGTGAATCAACTTGCCAGTGCAAGTAAGGTGCTTGCATATTTTCTTTAAGTGCACTAATTTCATTATCACGCCGTGCGCTTCTATTATTTTGCCTGCGGTACTGCTTACGCTGCTGGTTTGAAACTCGCGAAAAATTTTGGCGCGGCTGTATAAAACTTCTCGTACCTGAATGACGGTGAGGGGTAGCGAAGAAATGTCTATTGTCATATTTAGCTAAAGCTTGAAGGAGGGTAACCTTGCTTGTAATTGTTTGATTATCTAAAAAATCTTGAACACTTGGCTTCAAACGTTGGATAACTATTTTTAAGATTACCGCTTCCGTCATTCCCTCTAAATATTCCTCACACTTGGAAATCTTTTCCATAGCAAAATCTAATGCAGACTGACCTTCACGTTGCCTTAGCGAATAAATTTCCGCTTCAATTTCACTTTGATTAAAGGTCTTTGGAAAAACACTAAGAAACTGTTGCTTGAATGACAAATAGTCAAAAATCAGATTACTGCTTTTCATACACGTGTACCACTGATATGCACTACCTCTTAAAGCGGCTAGAGCAATTTTAAGTTTATCCCCCTCTGGGGTGCATTGTTGCTGAAAGTAATGCTCAATTTTCTTTAGGAATTGGCTTGAGGGGCCGCCATTGAAGGTGGCTTCGAATGGCGCAATTTGCTGAACCATAATTACCCGAGGAAAATTTCCAGCAGGATTTTGTTCTACAACACTCATTTTTTAAATAGTATATAAGTACTTGCAACAATTTTATCAATATACGTACACAGTACACAGTTTTTAATTTCAATTATGTTCTTCGTTACAAATTTAACGCTAACTACCAGGGTATATATATTTTTCGGGCGCCAGTATAGAGAATCTATGCTCACTTCTACCCAGACTTGGGTGTATATAATTTGAAGTAGCACTCTATTTGAATTATATACAAACACAGTTTATACATGAAATAATGTTTATTGAATTCGCTGCACATATAATTGGCTTTTACAGCAATAAGCATGCGTACTACTTGTACGGAATGTAAATACAGCTTTTAAGGACAATATATTTTTATACTCACGAACAGTAAGTCAAACCAGCAGTACTGCCACGTAAACTTCTGGCCCGTAAAGCACTAGCGCAGGATAACACCTTTTCAACCTTAATAACAACTCCCTTTTTCCTTAATGACGCTGCGTGGTATTTATACTAAGCGCGTATGCCAAAATTAGCATATCTGAAGCAGCTTCTTTAATTCACTCAAAAGTTCGATTCTTGTGAATCGAATCTTGTGTATACCTTACAAATTTAATATAGGAAATGGGTAGCTGTTTAAAATAAAATAACCTTCATTGGCAACCAAACGCTGTTTAGTGGCTCTGAAAACAATGAATAAGTTAGTGCAGTAAGTAAGGTTTTATTGTTCTTCAGTTTGAAATTCATGTTCACTAACTCCTTTAACAAAACACTAGTTTGTGCCGCACAACTTTAGCTGAAAATTTAAAATTGCCTATGTCAAACAACCGGTACCTCTCCAACAATCAGATATTATACCTGACAATTTTGGTTTGTATGTAGCGCAAAATTTACAATTAAGATAGCTGACAATTTTCTCATGTACTGATCATTGTTGTCTCTAAGACATGGTTTTTACTTATAAGCTTCGTATTGTACTGTACAAGAGAGAATGTGATTAATATGAGAGATACTAGGCCCAAGTTAAGGCAATTGCATTTTATTCTGGTACCGGCAATGCAACCACTCTATCGCAATTTCACGTTCGAGTATGTGCTCTTTTTTGATAATGCTTTCTAGGACTGAAACCAAACCCGCGAGGCTTTTATGATCAATGCGGACTTGGATGTCATTATACCTCTATCCATGTCACCATTTTCTCTGTAGTTCTCCTACCTACTGGAGAGCATTTAGGCACAATACCTTGTACGACAACATTCACTTATTGGGAAGAAAAGCAAACTCCACGAAATTTTGATTATGCTAAACATACGCTTAATATCACTCATAATATAGCTTTCATCCCATTTTTTTAGTGAAATCATCCATTTTCACCTATAAACGGGAGTTTACCTAAATCTTTAGTTCATGGTGGGATTATGA
This sequence comes from Dolomedes plantarius, assembly GCA_907164885.2. NCBI lineage: Eukaryota > Metazoa > Arthropoda > Arachnida > Araneae > Dolomedidae > Dolomedes > Dolomedes plantarius. The sequence goes on from OU015495.1 coordinate 103,310,830, forward strand.
TAAATAGCTAAGGATATTAATTTGATTTTCGCACAAATTCTCTTTATACACCTATATGAAGAGACTTAATAATCCAAGATATACATGTTTGTGACATTCGTAATATTACTCATTAAAATAAACCGATTACCTTTGTACAGAAAATCACTTTAACGAAAGTGTCATGCCATGATTGTAACATATTCAGAAGTAAAAATCAACTCTCTCCTAATATAAATATTCCTTAATTTTTAAATAAATTCAATGAAAGAAAACAACAAATATGGGAGCTTGTAAAATTCATTTCCTAATTATGAAGCACAACAACCTATAAAGCCAAAATTTCGAAACGTTATCAGGGTTAATAAATGCGCTGTTGAAGCGTCTTCTTTCGAAACAGAAAAAACTTGTCAAGATTCGTACCCATATTTGTCATAACCCGCGAGTTCCTTTTTTTGCGGAAAGGGGTGCAGCCAAAGTTCGAGAGCGGGCAGTCCATCAGGCTTTTAATGCCCCGGAAAATATCCAGGGTCGGTTAACTTGCCGAGAGGTCATTACACAAATCTCGGCCGACTTCTTTCTGGCCCCGGTCACGCTTCGCTGGAGATGGACGGATGCTGAGACAAAAGATGATTCCATTCGGAGTCTGCGTCTGGTTTTTAGCTGGAATATAAATAACCAGGCATGGATGTGTTTACAGAATGGACTTTTCTGGCGAGAGAAGTATCTTTGAGTGCAGACTATCATATAAATGGAATGTATTACTACGCTATTGCTCAAAAAGCCCGATTTCCAAATTATCTTAGTTTAAAATGTGCTATTTTAAGGTGTTTCAGAGTAATCTTAATTTGAAGTATCTGATGTAAAAGGTATTCATGTGCAATAAACCATGCAAAGCTAAGTTTGCAATGGACAATTCCAGTAAGAGAAGCATATATAATTGAAAACTTTCCCATAAAAGAGATGTATTTATTCACTACAGCTTAAGAACCAACATTTTAAAGTTATCTCAGTATAAAATAAGCAGTGTAAAGGTGTTTCAGAGTAATTTTAATTTGATGTATCTGATATAAAAGGTATTCAGGTGCGATAAACCATGCAAGGCTAAGTTTGAAACGGACAATTCCAGTAAGAGAAATATATATGAGTGAAAACTTTCTGATAAAAGAGATGTATTTATACACTACAGCTTAAGAAGAAACATTTTAAAGTTTTCTAATTATAAAATAAGCAGTGTAAAGATGCTGCATAGTTATCTTAATTCAAAACATGCATTGGAAAGGCATGCTGGTAAAAATAACCAAACGGGCCTCTGTGTTGAGAATGGACTTTTAAAGAGAGAGAAGTATTTTGAAGTTTAAACTTTCATGTAAAATATAAACATTAATACACTACAGCTTATATGCACAATTTCAAAATTATCTTAATTTAAAAACAGCTTTATAAAGGTGTTTCAAAGTAATCTTAATTTAAGATAGTTTTGAGTGTATGCAGCTACAAAAACTGGATTAATTTTAAGCTGTTTCGACTGTAAATGATTTGCGACAGGTTGACGTCACTTTTAGAGGGGGGGGGGGTGGAATGTTGAATCATGCTGAAGGTTGACGAAGCCTCTGCAAAATATAAAGAAACATTATGAGTAAAGCAAAATAAGTGACGTTATACAAATTGACAGTTAGTAATAGATTAGGGAGTTAGTTAAATTTAAAAGTATTTCAGAACAAAAAAAGAAATTAAAAATGAAATTTTAAATTATGTCTAATATATAATGTGTAACAATTGCATACACCTCGATTTAATTAAAATAGTTTAATAATTATTCTGCAAACATGCGGTTTATTTTATTTGTTTCTGAAAGCACTGTGTAGTATGCTTTGAGCCAAGAAAATAAAGGATTTTTTTTCGTTTAGATTTCTGTCTCGGGTTTCCTTTAAAAAATGAGCAACATACATACAAGGGGCACGTTATTTACTCAGCCTGTAGCAAAGAATTTTCATTGCGAAAACAAAAATTCTCTTAACGCTTTCCGTATATCCCCCAGATCAACGTACTCATCTGATTTCGTTTTTTGACGTGAACAGTACTTCTCTAAATTATATATTTGAAGAAAGGATATGTACTTAAATATAAATTATTAAAATGATAAAAATGTAAATTTTAAATTTTCCTCACTCTCGTCTAATTTAAAATCATTTATTTCTTCCAGTGAAAAAACATTATACACCAGAACCAACCGCCGGATTCGAACCAGGCTACTCTAGTTCTGAAAACTAGTTCTCTAGTCATTTGGCCAAAGTCTGGCCAGAGACATTTTCTGCAGAGAGGCTTCTTTTTTTTAAAGCTCTAATAAAATTGTTTTTTAAACTTCACAAAATTATAATTTTCATTTAAAGCTGCGTTTCTTTCCAGGTGCGAAGTTTCTTATCGCTTATTAGTCCCTGACTGTGGTAAATATTCATCTTAACGAATCTCACATCATATAACGTTTTGAAATCGCGAACTACTATTACCGAACTGGGGGAGGGGGCAAAATGACGAGTAGTTGAAAAATGAGTAGTCAGAATAATGTCGATTAGCTTCTGCCTCCTCCTTCTACTAATACTACTACTATAGTTGATAGGGCTCGAGGTAACCTAGTGATAGCACGTCGGCTTTCGGTGCTGAGGATGCTCGGATCCAACCCCGACAAGCGCCATTCAATACATTCGTGTCTAGGCCGGATATGGGCTCGTTATATCTGTAGACCGGGAAGTCCCCTATGAGGTCAGAGTGGGTGGGAGAGGGTACAATGCCCCCAGATGCAGCCCCTTGGGAGTGCTCGGTCAAAATTGCGGGGGCACCTAGCTAAATCGGACTCCGACCCTTGTGGTGCCATTATAAACTGTAGCCTCACCCCTCAGCCCCCTAGCTTATATGGACCTGGTTTGGAATAAATTCCGACTAGGGGCATTAGAAACAACAACAACAACAACAACAACAACTATAGTTGATGCTCAGTGGCGGCATACGACATCCGCTTTTGACGCAGAACATTTTTGGGGCGGCAACTGCTTTGAATGACCCAACCCTTCCATTTAATATCTGTGATCTGTCGACCATATTTAGCATTTTCAGTATGCTGTCAAACTGTTTTTTTTTTCTTATCTAGTAACCTGGTGTTTCATCAGTTCACTACAAATCTCACGAAAAAACGCCCCGGACACTCTCGAAAAAAAAGATACACATAAATAACCATACTTGACCCAGAGACAAAACTGAACTGAAACGTTACAGATGGTTGTCATAATGTTGCGTTCTTTCCGCAACGGAGTCTGTGCTAAAGCAGTCCATCAGAATTTTAATGTAGCAGAAATGCTCCAGCTCGGTTAACTCGGCGGGGGTCATTATGTGTGCGACTCTTTGACCCTCGGTGCAGAAGGGGATTAAGTCCGCTACGATAGGCGCCCTGCATCTGAACGATGACGTACCCGGGTTGAAATGTTCGTGGACCCCGAAAAAGAATAATTATTATTAATGAGTCTCAGAAGTTGAATCTCAGCACTCGCAGTTGTTGCTACGGTGTTTCTTTCGGGAGTCCTTGGAGAGCGATGTGTCTTTAATTCGGATTTTACAACTGAGTTGTGTAATCAAAGTTTAGGGAACAGTGGATTTTTAAAACTATTTTTTCCCTTATAAATTTTGATGGGTTCATTTGAAATTTAGCTTTAACACAGTAATAAGCTCAAATAATTATGGACAAAATTCGGTAAATATATATTCAATTTTTAAAAGTTTAATATTTTAGAAATAAAATATTATAAACTAAATTTTAAATATTCAGCACAAATTTCTCCTCTGTGCAACGCTCGAAGATGTTTGCTATTTCCTGGAATCAAATTTAGCATTTATCATGAGTATTTACTGCATTAATAAAGTTAAAAATTATGATGATGTATCTCTTTAAATCTGACATATACTATCAAACTGCAAGGATAAAATGAACGGACTTTCAAAACTTTTTATTTTTATTTTTAATGTGTTTAATTCAAAGACATTAAATTTTAAGCATGGTTATTTGATCTTTTCATTGATTATTGCAGTATAACTAATAACAAGCTGACACAACCACGGTCAAACGTTTTCAGGTATTAAAATTTTAATATTATTTAAAAACTTAATATAAAGTAAATTAAAATCGTTTTATGAGAATTTTTTTTTCATGCAATGGTGGAATTTTTAGTAAAAATATAGCTTCTATTTCCCGGGTAAGTTGGGAGCCCGACTATCAACTACTGCTTAACAAGGTTCAATTACACCGGAACCTGGAGCTTTGAGCTGTTTTGGAACGACTACAAACATCCATTACCAACAGTAGGAGTCGAACCCTCGTACTCTAGAATCGATGTCCAGCAGCCTAACTATTCGGCCACCGTCCTTCATTTCGCGCAATCAAACGTAAAATTAACAATGAAAATTCACTGCATTGATAAAGCAAAAAAATGGGGTAGTATTCATTTAACCAGTTCTTTTGGATAGTCAAAATATCAAACCGCATGTAACTGTTATATTTGAAAAGTGTTTTTATAGAAACCATATTACTAATAGCTTTGTATAAGTTTATTCTGTGTATGTAAACTGTCAAATATTTTCAATAATCCACATAGTTCATTCCACATAGTTCAATAATCCATAACTCATCTTTTAATGACACAGTGGACAACTGTTTTTTCTACTTTTAACGGATTCATTAGGAATTTTACCAGATGATAAGCTGACCATTGTCGAAATTTGGTAAAAATACATTGGAATTTTTTTTGTTAGAAAAATATTTTCTATAATTTCAATATAAAATATTAACTAAATTCAACATTTTTTGCAAACTTATCTTCCACGTGATGTAGAATTTGTTTAGATTAGGCAAGATTAGCGCTTTATGTTTCATGTGGCCAAAAACAAAATTAATTTCATTTAACCAACCTTTCTTTCTATATAAAATACCAAAATCCATGAGACTGCGTGTAAAATTTTACACAAATTACATCTGAATTTCAATTATATTTGTTTACATTAATTTAATATTGTAAATTTAGTATGAAACATCAGTTTGAAATGAGTATGATAATTAGCATGGTACATTTTAATGAAATTTTCCTATTCACGTTGAAATATCTTTAAATATATGTAAAAAATATAATTTCTTATCTAATATAAAATATAAGACCTGAAAACTGCTCCTTATGAATACGTGAATAAATGTAAGCAATTTTTAATTTAAATACTGAGAACATACATTAAGCTACGAGTTTTAAAGGCCAACTTTCTATTCAATAGTAATTATTGGTTGTGAGACTGTAGATAGCCATGTATATTGTCGTTAGAATGGTTTCCTATTCATTGCACACAAGAGAAAGAGATTTTAGTCTCTTTTAATGTAATATGTAAGAAAAATATTTGATACGAAAATTAATCTGAGCCTCACGGTAAAAAAAAAAAACTCTCTCGCGTACCATAAAAGGTAAAGTAAACAGTCGTGTCAATTAAGTACGTGCAAAAATGCCATGCATTGTACCAATAGATGTGTTTAAGTAAACAATGAACTCTTTTGTTATCACAAGAGTCTGTGTAGAGATTAATTGTAACTGCCTTGTAAAAGATTGTGATCGACAAACATTTAAGCAAACGGGACAATCCTTTAGTTCAACTCTAGCCCAAGACATGAAAGAATAACTCTATGCATCGCTAATGAAGAATATATCTTTCTTCTGCAGATTATTTTTAAACTGCATTGTGTATAAAATTTATGAAAAATTTTACACGTGTAAAAAAAGGCGTGTCTCTAATGCTCAAATATAGGCTTTGTCCACCAGAGTACATACAAAACAATGATATAAAATTAGAAATAACTTTAATTAGCTAATATATATATATATATAATTTTGCCTCTCTTTGACGTGAGTGAACAGAGTTTAAAGGAAACTACAGTATTTGCGATTGAATAAGATCTCTTTTTACTCAGTTTTGATAGATAAAGAATATGGCCCAGTTGGATAAGTATTACGTTTAGAAAACTTATATACAAAGTGATTTAAACAATATTCTCAAGAAGATAAAATATTTCACAAAAGTTTCACATAATATCTGGATTACAAGCTTCATTTTGCCAGAAATTTTGCTTCAAACTAGTGATGCATTTTGAGGTAAGTCCTGTATGTAATATTCACAAAGAAAATTTCTCAAAGGAGAAATTTCATCGCTGAAAACCAAAACTTTCAGTTTGTCCTCCAGGCACTAATCAGGTGAGATAATTTTAATGCCCTTCCCAAACATCCACTTATCTTTCCCCATAATCTTAAAATATCATCTTCATCGTTTTTAATAATAATTTCGCCCAGGCTCTCCTTGGGCTGGAAATTTTTAATCTTTTCCGGCACCGGAAATCCCATTAAGCACTACATCATTATCCTTGCAAGAAGCAACTTCCTCGATATAATTCTGGAAGACGATGAAAGATAGATTTTCTTTGATAAAGAATTGAAATTGATATCCAAATTAAACGTCTAAACGCCTAGCTGTTATTAGTTTTCAATTTATCTGCATAGGCATTTAATAAATTTTTTTTAATAACGTGTATTAAGTATAATTATTTTAATTTAAAATGAGTGGTGTTTTAAAAAAATTTTTAATTTAATTTTCTCATTACATCCTTGTTTAGGAGATTTGACCTAAACTTCATTTCGCCCCTTAATATCACCAGTAATATCGAAAATACACCTAAAATACAGCTGACATGTCACCAAAAGTTTTCCCTGTTCCTCAGATGTCAAAACATACATCATTCAGAAATCGAGCTTTATATCGAGCTTAAATGCCAATTTTCTCCAAACAGTGATGGGAGGGAAAACTAATAACTTTTATAGCTATAAATAACTACTTTAAAACCTCTAATAAATTATACATTTTTAATTAATTACTTTTTTCTCGCACTATATTACAGGACGGGAATTTTTTTTATATTAAGACAGAACAGCTGCCTATTTGATGAATCATATACAAGAGTTCTACGTTTACAGTATATCCTCTAAAATAATCAGATACTACCAAATACTTGCGTAAATGCAAAGAGCATATGTGCTGGAAGTAAGGGTAAAGACAAGTTTATAAAGTAGAGATGTTTGGTCCTGGTTATCAGTAGTTTTTGAATAGTTACTCCTCGTGACAGGAACTTCCAAAGTAGGCTGGACACAGTATGTCAGTTGCTTAACGTTTCCAAATGAAGCACTGCAGTTGAAGCATAAACAGACTAAAATTAACTGCAAGTAATTTTGGAATGAGATAAAGGTAGGACGATGTAGTTACAATTGAATTTTTTTAAAGTTATTTGAAGTCGCACTAGATGAAAGAATATGAAAGGAAAACCTCGATAAGAAATGTTTTAAAAAATCCTCCATCGTTTCCAAGGCAACTGATGCGTTAAATGCTTTTGATGACTCAGTTTGTGTATAAATTTCTCACGGTGACTTATAGTTTTTTTCTATTGTGCAGAATCTGCTTACATGCCACTCTTGAATCACAACTGTGAATTCGAAGCGATATTTGAATGATGCCTGGGCTACTGACATCATTGGAGAGGATAATATTGAAGCAGCTATATTCTGCTCTTCAGTAAAAAATACTGGAATTGATATTCTGCAATGGGTAGTGCCATTTTAGATGATATTCATGTCGTTTTCGTTCTTTTCTGGCTATACTACGCTGAATTTTTAGAATGGAAAAAGTATTAAAATTGTATTTAGTTTCTTGATGATTTAACAATTCACTTTTATATTTTGTAATAAAAACCTAACGAAAGGAAATAATCATTTTTTCCCGTTCTACTTTGATGTCGTTTTGAAAATCTGATTACAGCGTCAGAGTTTCTTCTAGAAACTCATTCTAACCACGATGTCATTTACCCTCTTCATGCGTGCGCAGGCAGTCTACATAACTGTTTGTTTACAGCCATAGCCACATCTTTTATGTGTCTCTCCTGTCTCTCTTACATTGTATACCCTCTTAGATTGTGTACATGACTTACTGTCAATGCGCTGTTTCTCTTGATCTTTTTAAAATTGTATTTTGATCTCTCTGCTAGCCCTACAACAATGCATAACAAACCATAAATTCTTAACTCTCAAAACTGACAGCAATTCGGAAATCATTGACTTATAATCTCGAGAAAAAATTATGAATACTCAGTTTGGTTCAGCCTCTAATATAAAATTTTTGACAGGATATTGTTGCGAATTTTGCGAGTCTATGGTAATCTTGCCAAATATGAGAATTATCGCCAAATTGGCGATAGATTTGGTGACTTATTTTGGTCGTCAAATTTGGCGATATGGCTCCAAATGGTCGCCAACCTTCCAGATCTTTCTGAAAGCTTCTGGAAAGCTTCTGAAAGCTTCTGGCTGACCGATAGAGAGTGCTTTGGAAGTCTATAAATGTACCTAACATTGGCATTGGAACTCAGTGTGTTCTTTTCTGCTGAGAATTGAATGTGTTGAAAGTGCGTTAGGCGTGTATTGTATTGAAGACTCTGTTATCCTGACTTGCGTTTTTAGAGTTTTCTATGTATAGAAGACAGTTGCTACGTGTTTTCTGTTTGAATTCGTGTATGCGCCTAAAGAATTTACAGAATAATAAATTTTATTTTGTGTGCACTTTCTGGAGAGATTTTATTCAATCCTATCGAACTCAGGAAAACGGAACAATATATTCGTCGATGGGTTTATATTCGTTTCTTATTATAAAATGCATTTATAATACATTATTTTCCCCTCTTGCACTTCAACATTTTTCAGCATATACACCGAAAGTGTTTTGAAAGTTATATTCGTTTTTATAAATACATTCAAGTAGATTTAAAACATCAGTTTTAAAACAAATAGACAAAAGACATTTCTACTTTCAGTAAATCAAACAACTGTTTAGAACAATATTTCCTGAGATTAAATTCTTTCTGCCTTCAAAACGGTCATATCCTATTTCTGAAACCAATCAAGCACAATAATTAAAAAAAAAATACTCCCCCAAACAACCACTTGCCTACCACCATAATCTTGAAATATTCTCCTACTCGTTTTGGATCATAATTTCCCCCATATTCCGTAAAATTTTAGTGTTTTACATCCCCAGGAAATCAAATTATGTGCCATTCTACTCCGAGAAACCACCACCTAGAAACAACTGAGTGGCAAAAAAGAAAAAAAAACGACAGAAAATATTAAATTTAATAAGCAAATTAACCGCCTAAATGCTGAATCGCTTTCCCCCAATTTCAATTGATCGGAGACATTTATATCAAGGGAGAGTCGTTTTAATTAGAATACCTTCTAATCCGGCGATAGTGAATTCTCCCCCACATGCTCCAGTTTTTCTTTTAATCCAGGTTCAGATCATTTTTTTCCAAAGAAATCCGTAATATTGATAAATTTGAGTTTTACCAAGTCCGCGTAGATTCTAACAGAATGTGCGCCTATTGAGAAGAAATTACCCATGCGTTATTGTTGAGGAGATTTATTTTCTATTAAGCTAAATGGAAAACTAAATTCATTTTAATGTCTGAAATTGAATTGTTATGTTAGCGAAACTTATCTATTATGTTAGCAAAACGTATTATTTAAACTAGTAAGAAACAAACCTTTTTCAACAAACGGAACAGTTTTTTTTATTCTTTTACTAGCCGGGTTTTGCCCAGCTATCGAATCACTTGACACTCGAATCCCAGTTCACTTGAATTTAAATTTTTTTTTCACTTTTAATTTCCGAAAAATCCCCAAAAAATCAGTATATCTTCAAATGATCTACTATGATTAAAAACTTTGAATTAAAAGTATGAAAAATATAAAAATAATTAAAGATTAAACACACGATGAAACATTTCTTGTCAGTGATTCATTTTTAGTGAGAATCACGCTGTGTTTACATCGTAAAACATGGCGGTTACGTTTTGTTCGGTGGAGTATTAATTTAGAACTGAAATACAGGTGACCCTCCTATAACACGGTAGATAGGTTCCTAGAAAATGCCGTGTTGTGTGAAACCGTGTTATATGAGACCCAGAGACAGTACAAAAAAGGGGGTTACGTTCCGAAAACTTATTAAAAACAATTTTTTTATTCCATATAAGCAAGTTAATTTTTGCTAAAAATATAAATTTATGTATAACACAAAATGAAAAGAAACAAAAGAAAATATTATCTTCATTTTATGTGACATTAATTTAATAAATTTCTTCCTGATCACTGCTAAGTACAATCAAACGAGAACATGTTTTCGGCTGAACGATATCACCTTCAGAACCTTTTTCTTCATTTAGATTTTTTTCACCTTCTATACTCTATAAAAATCTGTAATTATGGTTTGTTTGCTGGTTCTTACAAGGTCATTGTAGATTTCACGGTATGGAGATAGACAATTTTGCAGCTCCCTTTTGAATTTTCGGCTTCTTTCAGCGGAATGGTCTGCATTCAAGAAAAATTATGCAAGATTTTCAGCTAAGCTTAGGCCTTCTTGCTATTTTATAGAGGTATAAATGAATGAATTATAATTTGCTTATACATTTTCATGTAAAACCACTATAGTTTATTATCCCTTCCCTTCATTATTTTAAGGTAATTTAGTTTTTAAATGTGTGAAACAAAAAACATATTGCTGTTCATGTGCTGTAGAAGTACAGTGTTGTACAAAGGTTTTCGCTCTTTTTTAATCGTGTTAGAGCGAAACCGTGTTGTAAGATCCGTGTTGCTGTAGGAGGGCTACCTGTATCTCTAAAACTATTAAAGTAACAAGAATGAGTGTACGCAGAAAAAATTATCAGCTGAAGCTCTTTCTAAATATGTAAAATTTATGTACTTTCTTAAAAATAAAAAAATAAAAAACCATAGATTTCGACATTTTCAAACATGGTCGATTTCATAACGGATGCCATACCGGAAACGGTCTACCCGAAATTGTTCCCCGACCGGCAGACAAAGTTTTTGTTTCTTTATATAGATTAGCTTGCATTACAAACAATAAACTCGTGTTGTAATGAATGCAAGCAAACCTGATGATTTTTCCCGGAATAAAATGATACAAGAAGTTTTGAAATGCATTTTATCAATAGTAAACAAATAAAGAAATGAATTAATAGAGGAACACATTGACAAACCTGATTAATACCAAATGGTACATTTCATGAAATATACCCCAAATGGTACATTTTATGCAATATACGAGCATGGATATAAGATCCAAATTTAACAAGGTTATTTTAAAAATTACTGAAATTAAAATTAGAAGAGTTACTTTGCTAACAGCTACGTTTTGCATTACCATCAAGAAATTCTTTTAGGATGTTCCTCATTGTTTCATTTTAACACATTCTTCATCCCCATTGTTGAATTTCATTTAAATATATTCACAAATCACGGGTAAAGACTTATATCTTTGAATAAAGTATGGCATTTTTAGTTTCTGAAATCAGTATTTTTTATATGAGAGAGGAGTCTCAGATTCACAGTTTAAATGGTAAAGTGTGAGAATTTGCCTGAAACTCATTCAGGTCACAGTGAAAGTAGTTTTCAAGTAAAGCAATGTTCAGTTGATGAAAACTTTCTCCACTGTGACTTTCTTCTATCCTAAATTGCCTTCAATATTTGCATTTAGAAACACTACTCGGCACCGGCCAACAATGTTGTGAGAGTCTATAGAGTTTCTATGCTCACTTCTACCCAGACTTGGGTGTATATAATTTGAAGTGGCACTCTATTTGAATTTTATACAAACGCAGTTTATACATGAAACAATGTTTATTGAATTCGTTGCACATATAATTGGCTTTTACAGCAATAAGCATACGTACACTTGTACGGAATATAAATACAGCTTTCAAGAACAATATATTTTCTATACTCACGAACAGTAAGTCAAACCAGCAGTACTGCCATGTAAACTTCTGGCCCGCTAAGCACTAGCGCAGCATAACACCTTTTCAACCTTAACAACCTCCCCTTTCTTATTAATGACGCTGCGTGGTATTTATACAAAGAGCGTATGCCGAAATTAGCATATCTGAAGCAGCTTCTTTAATTCACTCAAAAGTTCGATTCTTGTGAATCGAATCTTGTGTATACCTTACACTGGCCTCCCTCGAAAAAAAAATTAGGTAACTGAGGTCTGAACGGCTTCAGTTAACTAATTGAAAACGCGTGCTGGTCTGACTTTTTACATAATGGGTGGCAAAGCCAAAAAACCTTCCACACGTTGTGTGGAGGAAAAACGCCACTACCATTTTACAAAACTAACCCCGAAGGGTCCAGGTGACACCATCAAACAGTGGATTTGCAGAGTTGCGGATACTGGGCTGGCCAAATGCGCCCTAAAAAATCTCTTTTAGTTAAAAGTGTCAACACAATTGCACAGCATGACATTTCTTGACTGTTTGTATCTGCTCTCCCCCAATTTATAATGCACATGTGTCATGATTTGTGAAGTTAGTACATTAGTGGTTAATTGGTATATTGTGCAGTATGTATTTTTTTTTCTAGTCACTACATGTCCCCTTCAAAAATTTATAAAACAACAGTATGCCGTTTTTTTCAGTGGCTCACTTCTTCCCCTCAAAATGTTTACACAGTATATACAATGGGGAACTTCAAACCAATTTGGTTCGGTTTTATTAAAGGGTGGGAGTTAGAATAAGAGAATTGATACAAGACTTGTTCCTCATGAATGCAGCAACTTCCTTGCACCAGTCTGTCCAATCCGTGGAACCTGTCTTGACGGTCGCAGTCCTAGTAAAGGTATTCGTTGACCGTGTGGTCATCCTTCGTGCAGCAGGTCGTAGGTCCTGAGGCGCTGGTCCGGCTTGACGATGGACAGGAGGTCTCTTGGGAGGAGGCCAACCTTGCTGGGCGGCAGAAATCTTCCGTATCCTGTACTTATGCAAAGGAACTTTAAAATTGTCATTCTTCCTTTTGATAACCTTGTGTACATTATCAGCGACGCATTCATCCTTTGATAGAGTTTTTGTAGTGTACACCTTACTTTGCTTCGTACTTTTGCTTGTATCGGTATTAAACTTTAATGCAGATTCTATTGTTTCAAATTTATACGCCGCACCAACGTGTTTAGTTGCTGGCTTTATCTCTCTACTTGTGTCATGTTTTTCAACAAACTGACACTGTTTTTGGTATTGGTGCTTATGCGACTTCTTGTTTACCGTTTTAATTACTTCAGTATTTGCAGTTTTAATGCTGGAACCTGAAGGCGCTTTTTCACGTTTTTTATCCCCCTTAACTTTAGTTTTATCCTCTTTTGAAGAAAAAGTCTCTTTGAAACTTGCGACATCAGAATCGGTATCATTTAAATTCTTTAGCACTGCTTCAGTTTTAGGAAGATTAAGCTTTTCGTACTGGTGCGTTTTAATGCAAACGACGTCTATAACTTCCGAAGCATCAGCTAAACTACTTACAGTATAACTCTGTGTCAACTTTTCATCCTGATTCTCAGTCTGGTTTTCATGTACTTTATTTAAAACCATATTATCAACCTGGCCTACAGCATCCTCATTCGGATGGAAACTTGAAATAATATCATCATTATCTAGCGAGTTCCTACTATCGTTTAAAGAATTTTTATTGTCGTCAACTAATAAGTATTCACTAACTTTCGTAACGCATACTTCGTCATCTACTAAATTTCCTTCATTAACAGATGTGGAAATATCATCTAAAATATCAGGTATAGCATCAATAATATCAGGTATAGCATTAATAGAAGTGTCAGATGATTTATTTTCTAAACCACTAGCATTAGTATCGGCACTATTTTCAGAAATTTGTACTGGAATTACCTCATCATTCCAGCTAGACTCACTTTCTTTATAAGCCACAAAAATACCCTGACTTTCACTATTCTCAAAATAATGATTACTGCTCGGGCAAAATAATACATTTGACCACACAGTTTCAACAGGTTGAACCATATCATGTGAATCAACTTGCCAGTGCAAGTAAGGTGCTTGCATATTATTTACTTTAAGTGAACTAATTTCATTATAACGCCGTGCGCTTCTATTATTTTGCCTGCGGTACTGCTTACGCTGCTGGTTTGAAACTCGCGAAAAATTTTGGCGCGGTTGTATAAAACTTCTTGTACCTGAATGAGGGTACGGGGTAGCGAAGAAATGCCTATTGTCATGTTTAGCTAAAGCTTGAAGGAGGGTAACCTTGCTTGTAATTGTTTGATTATCTAAAAAATCTTGAACACTTGGCTTCAAACGTTGGATAACTATTTTTAAGATTACCGCTTCCGTCACCCCTTCTAAATATTCCTCACACTTGGAAATCTTTTCCGTAGCAAAATCTAACGCAGACTGACCTTCACGTTGCCTTAGCGAATAAATTTCCGCTTCAATTTCACTTTGATTAAAGGTCTTTGGAAAAACGCTAAGAAACTGTTGCTTGAATGACAAATAGTCAAAAATCAGATTACTGCTTTGCATGCATGTGTACCACTGAAATGCACTACCTCTTAAAGCGGCTAGAGCAATTTTAAGTTTATCCCCCTCTGGGGTGCATTGTTGCTGAAAGTAATGCTCAATTTTCTTTAGGAATTGGCTTGAGGGGCCGCCATTGAATGTGGCTTCGAATGGCGCAATTTGCTGAACCATAATTACCCGAGGAAAATTTCCAGCAGGATTTTGTTCTACAACACTCATTTTTTAAATAGTATATAAGTACTTGCAACAATTTTATCAATATAAGTACACAGTACACAGTTTTTAATTTCAATTATGTTGTTCGTTACAAATGTAACGCTAACTACCAGGGTATATATATTTTCGGGCGCCAGTATAGAGTTTCTATGCTCACTTCTACCCAGACTTGGGTGTATATAATTTGAAGTGGCACTCTATTTGAATTTTATACAAACGCAGTTTATACATGAAACAATGTTTATTGAATTCGTTGCACATATAATTGGCTTTTACAGCAATAAGCATACGTACACTTGTACGGAATATAAATACAGCTTTCAAGAACAATATATTTTCTATACTCACGAACAGTAAGTCAAACCAGCAGTACTGCCATGTAAACTTCTGGCCCGCTAAGCACTAGCGCAGCATAACACCTTTTCAACCTTAACAACCTCCCCTTTCTTATTAATGACGCTGCGTGGTATTTATACTAAGAGCGTATGCCGAAATTAGCATATCTGAAGCAGCTTCTTTAATTCACTCAAAAGTTCGATTATTGTGAATCGAATCTTGTGTATACCTTACAAGTCTCACATAGTGGGAAACAGACTCAATCCTAATTTTGGAAAATCCAGTACAGATGTGGCGGGCTTAAGTATGATCGGGAGGATCATTAACACCTCGGTGGTACTTTTTAAAGTGACCATTGATAAGTGACACATCATTTAGAATAGTTAAGCAAAAGACCATTAGCGCAGGAAGGGAGACGAGGTAAGAATGGGAGTGCCGAGCTGACGCGGCCGACAAAAGACGGTGAATACTTAACCGCAGGAAAAGGCTATGCAGACAAAGGATGAAAGAGGCGACTCTCGGGGTGCGTGAAGAATACTACATGTGGTGCGGTAGAACGTACGAAATTTTTCCAACAAGAGAAAAATGAACGAGACAGCATGATGCAGGGAGCATTACAGACTGGACTTTGATGAGTTATTGACGTACTGAGAGAGCGCGGGAAATCTAGGAGACGCGAGGTCTCGATTGAACTATATCTATGAACCCCGCTCTCCCTAATCAATGTTACGAGTGTTCTACGGATCAACTTAAAGAAAATTTTCACTTCTCTATACCTTTGGGTATGTATATCTTGAAGTGGCACTCTAAATAATTTCATTCAAACACAGTTCTTGCATAACAACAATGTTTATTTAAATATTTGCCCATATAGATTTTGCTTTTCAACATAAATCATACGTACTACTAGTACGAGATATATATAGCATTCATGCAAGGGAAATACAATTCAATATATTCACTTGTATAACTACTCATACAAGAAAAATACACTTTGCAATACTCACAGATACTTTGAAAGTCAACGAGCAGTGCTGCCGTGTAAACTTTGGGCCCAACAAGAACTCACGTAGGTTTGAAGCAACCTAGCTATGCCTGCAGCGGCTGCTCGCAAAACTCAACTATTATTAAACCAGACTGTAAGCCTAGCTCCAGCTCGATACTTCGTTTCGCCAGCACTACACCTCCTTTCAATTCCTCTCACTTCCTCAACACTTCGTCGACCCTTCCTAGCTCCTTCCTTCCTATAATTTAGCTGCTCGGTATTTATACCAAAGCGTATGCCGCAGTTAGCATATCATACGCGGCTTCTTTAACTGCAGGCATAACATGGTTGAATCGGTTGGTTCGATTATTGTGAATCGAATCTTATGTAAACCTTACAAACTTACTGTATATTATGATTACTGTATATAGCTCATATTAAACTAGATGTAAATACGAGCCATTTATCCGTTTCTACATTAATACTACGAGTCACTTATACATAGGGTCACGACGATGCGGTTTACAAATGTGTTAAAACAGCTTTGGCAGAAATTTGTCAATTTTTGATAACTGTCAACTTAGAAGTTGTTTTACTTCTACTGGCATTAGAGTGCCCAACACATGTCTCTTAACCTCTTAGGCTTTTTAACCAAAACCATTACTGTATTGAAAACATTAAAGGTTACAGTGTTTTGTACTAATAAACAAAATTTTAGCCTAAAACTGACATATATCATTATACTTACCTAGCACATAAAACTACGATACAACAACATATATCTATTAGAGAATTTTTATCATATTTTCCTAATGAAAGTTTCCATGGAATCGCGCATGCCAAAGGGACATGTCTGAGAAGGAAATCTTTATTAGTTTCGAGATTATTGTGATATACAATTTTAAAGTGGCCATTGAATCTACGGAGAAAATGCATACATTTAAATCAGAACACATGTCTATAAATATACAACAGTTATATACTATAACTGTCTTGAGTAATATACTCTCATATACTTTCTTCAGTAATTTTTAAAAGCATATGATCAGGAAATTCGCAATTGGGAGTAAATTTATGAAAATAGTCAGATCCGGAGAAGAAACCAACCAGGCACGACAATTTTTATTCATTTCCTAGCTGCAGCCCATATTTCAAGTTAATCTGAAATATATCTTTTAGAACATCTTCAGCGTCAATGTCAATAAACACTCTCGCTTGTCGTGCTTTATACATTTCAGATATTTACAGAAAGTTCTGTTACATTCTTACCCTTTTTCCTCGCTTTGAGTAAATTCTAGAGTACACAGAGAAAAAAAAATTAATGTAAAAGTATTAAAATTAGCATAGAAATTAAGCATCTAAATATGATCATTTCAGCTCATTCAACTGATAGTATCGAAGAGCTCCGTTTCAATAACGTTCCATTTTAATCTTGATGATTGAGATTTATTTACAATGTACTCTTATGTTTCTTCAATTATAGCAATCACCAGTTGTCTGAAATTCTTAATATTCGTGATTGAATGCGTACAGTTTTCTTTGTCACATACTTTAATTAAAAATTTTAAAAATCTGGGGGTTTTTTAACTGAAGGAAACACAAGAAATTCTATCAGTTATTTTTTTTTCCAATAGGGATTAAGGGAAAATTTTCCTTTAAAGTATACGTCTTACATCTACACAATTTTTGCCTTTAAAGTATAAAGTCGTACACCTACAAAATTTGTGAAACTAGGCTCTTATACCAATCGACG
Source organism: Dolomedes plantarius (assembly GCA_907164885.2). Classification (NCBI taxonomy): domain Eukaryota; kingdom Metazoa; phylum Arthropoda; class Arachnida; order Araneae; family Dolomedidae; genus Dolomedes; species Dolomedes plantarius. The sequence goes on from OU015495.1 coordinate 103,328,602, forward strand.
ACATGAATAATTTCTTTCATTTATTAAACCTACATTTCCCCAATAACTATTCAAAACGTTATGCGACACTATTTCATATTGTAAAGTGGTTGTTTGATGTTGGTTTGCTTGCAGCGACATTTGTCAGTAATTTGGAAAACCATGCAAACAAAATTTAATATGGCTGTGACAAAAATCGAAATAAATATTGTGTTTGATATGATTTTGGAAATGAAATTGATTGACTTCTTTTATTTATTAATGAAATGAACACATCAACCATTGTTTTCTATTCCTTAAACTACAAACTCGGCTAGTATTTTTTTTCTTAATAGCATACACAAACCCTCTAACCGGTACGAAAACTTTGATATCAGGCGCTTAACGTACTAGAATTTCATCAATTCAGTCTTGTTTAATGAAGTTTCTGCGAAGAAATTTCATCCCAAAGCCCTAAATGGTCCTCCTGACACCTATCAAACGCATTATGCTTAATCCTAATTCTCAATCACTCTAATCATGACGTATTCTCTTCATCGTTTTCAATAATACTACCACGTAGCTTTCCGGGTTAACTCGAAAATTTTTAATCGCCTCCGTTCCAAGAGAAATCTAGTTATGACCGCCGCCCTCGAAATGGAGGAAACAAGGAACAATTAGAGACCAGGAAAAAAGTTTTAGAAGGAAAGCGTTAAAATTGATATGCAAATTAAACACTCGATAGCTTTTTCTCATTTACTAAGTCAGTGGAGGTGCTGGTTGGTGCTCGAACTAAATTACGTTTGCTCAAAATCAGTTTGAAGAAGGAAAGGGAACTTTTGAGGCATACCTCAGATTATCCACACTTTTCCCTCCACCAAATAATTACAAAAAAATTCTGATTAAAAAATAGACATTTTAGGTCCTGAGAATTATTAATAGAGCAATTCTAATATACATTCCGTTTTAGTCGTATATCGTTGTTTTGAGGCGTTCCTCAAATTATCCACACTTTTCCCACCACCAAATGATTACAAAAAACCTTTGATTAAAAAAATAGACGTTTTAGGTCCTGAGAAGTATAAATAGAGAAATTCTAATATACATTCCGTTTTAGTCGTATACCGCCGTTTTGAGATATTCCTCAGATTATCCCCACTTTTTCCTCCACCAATTGATTACAAAAAATTTTGATTAAAAAAATAGATGTTTTAGATCCTGAGAAATATAAATAGAGCAATTCTAGTAATATAGATTCCGTTTTAGTCGTATATCGCCATACTTCAGCTTCCTGTGTCAGCTTACTACCAATGAACCCCCGTTTTACTGTCGAACGCTATGCAGCAAAAGATATAATTTGGTTTATCTGGTTGGGTTTAGTTGGTTTATTAGATAATGAATGACACACGAGAGATGATTTTCCTGAATATCACAAGTGAAAGGCCAAATATAGTTATCAATAGGAAAGGCAATTTGGACAGATACAGTCATCATTTGCAACACGAAGGCTTAAAGATTCGGAAACTACAGCTTCTTTCTGATTCCGAATGGTTGCAAACATCGATGGGAACAACGGGGCTTGAATTCGTAAGTTCTCATACCGAGCTGCCTACACTGTAGAGTGATTAGCGCAGAGACAAAATGCCCCTCTCTATGTACTCATAGAGAACAGTGTTGGTTGCTCTATAAGGGTGCTCATAATAAAAAAACAATAAATTCATGGTGTATATGGGTGAATGTCCCCAAGTAAAGTACCTGTCTCGTTGGAAAAAATAAGAAAGATTTTAGTACCAAATGCGACCGTACTAGACATTTATTAAGGTGACTGCCCACGTTAAAAATGTCATTTTTTGACTATTTTTGTCAGTTTTTTTTATGAATCGTGTAACTCAATCTTTATTCTTTTCAAAACTGTTTTTATTTTCATTCTACATGAATTAGAAGCAGAGTTATAGCTATTTAAAAAACATCGTCTGCTACAAAGTTGAAGTGTCAAACAAGTTTAATTGCGTTTTTCTCAGAATTATGTTTTTCAGCACAAATCTCTATCGTTATCATGATATCTCACATAATAATGCAAATAATTTGATAAAATTTTCAGGAAATATTTTAGATGCTATTGTCAGTGAAATGACGCGCAATAATTGATGTATAATAAATAGCTTTTTATTTGGGGCTGTGTTTATAAAGAAAGGAATGACAAATTGGAGAAAATTTTCATATTTGATTATAAAATTATCTGTATTATTTTTGCATTTTAAAATTTCTCTTAGTTTATGGGTCATTTTGAAGATAACTGTCATATGTATCATGTGTGAGAAGGAAATTAAAACAGTAGCACTACAATTTTGTGCATAGGGATAGGCGTTTTAGCTAAATTTTATTAAAAATTACTTCAAATTGACTAATTTATAAAAAGGTAGGAAATTTACAGGTAAGTTTTTGTTCCTTTTTAAATTTTTAAGTGCTATTTTACCATAAAAGACCAAAAAATACTATAATTTTTTTTTAAACATTGGCTCCGAACGTAGGCAGTCACCTTAATTGTACGGTTAAAGAAGGAGATTAAAATAATTAAAACAACGATTTGAAATAATTTTATACATGGAAACGGATTACGAGATTTTCAGACACATTAATATAACCACTCGGAACCACAATCCGAAATTCTCTTCCGCTAAACTGCTTAACCTATCGGGACTACTTTGAAATTCCCGTACTTAAAAAAACGTCAAATGGATGTATTTGAAAAGCAGAGAGAATATGAGATTTAATCGTCCAATCGCAAGACAAAATCAAATACGTTGGCTAGTACCCATGCATGAATGTGTTTGAACTTTGCCATGCAATAACTTGACGTAAAGTTGCTTTGCAATTCATGCTAGGCATGGACAAGACTTTAGACAAAAAAATCTATGCTGAATATCAGCGCATACCTGAAGGTGACAAATGAAATGGGTGGCTAAAATTTGCCTACAGCTTAAGAAACTAACTCTTTAGTATGCTCTTCAAAATGACGTCAAAGTAGAAAAGTAAAATAATAATAATAATCATTATTTATTTTTTTAACTTTGAAATATCCAAAACAAATTGTAGCCAAATCATCAGATAACTAAGCACATATTGAATTATTTATCCCTAATAATGATATACCATAAGATCTTCAGAAAGGAAGAAAAAGTCGTGCATACAATTTTAAATGCACTGTACTGTATCCGATTAGAATACAAGTAATTTCTGCAGATTCTGGCTCCATGTTTAGTTTCCTGACAGCGACGTACATATTTCCCCAATATTTTATCTATATAGCTTCCAAAATTTTTAGTAATATATTTTCCCCATGTCATTTAATATATTTTCCCTACTTCATGTAATAACGTTATCTTCACTTCTTTCACTAAATTTTCCATTAATTTTCTTTTGCTTTAGATTTTTATCTGACATTTTTATAATAGATTTTTGTATACATTTTATATTACTATGCATATTTATATATAAATTTTCCCTTCTTTTATTATATATATATATATATTCATTCTTCTTTTTATTTAGATGTTTACACTAGTTTGCTACAGTTTTTCTGTTACACTGTTATGTTTTTATTAATTGTTTCCAAACTATTATTTTTATATATAATAATATATCGTAAAACATTAATGGATTCACACGGAACATTTTATCATGACTGCGAATTTTAGTCTATGAAGAGGGCATCATGTTCTGGCACATTTTTAAAGGAACTTAAACTAACTAGAAAGTAATTCTCTGAGGCTGAAAATTTTAATACATGCAAAATATTTTCTTCGATAATTCGTTCTTAGTTGATTAATTTAAATGTGGAATTTTTTATGATTGTATAATTTGATATTGGATAATAGATCATTAGTACAGATCATTAGTTTTTGGCCTTACAAGATAGATATATAGGCAAATGTACAATATTTCACCTGATCAGCGGTTTTAAAATTTATTACTTAAAAATATTATTTTCTTTGAAACTACGAATAAATTTCAAAAGTTCATGTTTTGGGCCTTACAAGATAGATATATAGGCAAATGTACAATATTTCACCTGATCAGCGGTTTTAAAATTTATTAATTAAAAATATTATTTTCTTTGAAGCTACGAATAAATTTCAAAAGTTCATTAATTTCTGTGTAGGCAGGCGTAGCTATAAATTGAGGAAAATAATGCCATGAAGGAAGCAGTTCTTGAAGAAATTCAAGAAATGTATTATCACCAAGAATTCAAGCGTCACAGGATTTTATTCGTTCAAGAGTACCAAATAAATACACTGCTTCTCACAAACCGCGAAGCAGCCAGGTGGCTCCACCAGTACGCCAAAAATATACATGTTTTCAATTTGCAACAGCTCTATTCAAATGATGCAACACTTTTGAAATCAGAAGATATCAAGCCGAAATTCAGGCTGACTGGCTTCAATGCCCATGGCCTAAACAGTGGCTTTATTCTGACAAGTCATTTAAGAGATTTACTAGTATCATCACCGCAACACTTCGCCTGGCATTTGATAACCAAAGTAGGTTATCCTTCCGTAATTTTTTGGTTGCAAAGGAAAGTGCCATATCATGAAAATCAGTGTCACTTTTATAAAAAAAAAATTAACTTCAGAAATCCATCCGATTTTCATGTCAACGCACAAAGGTGCATTGATAACAAAGGTGCATTGATATTAAGTTACTGAGGTCTTAAAGGAATGCATATTAGAGCACCACATTCCGACTGAGCCACAAAGAGTAAAAGACCTAGATTAGGAGATCATTAAGTCACATTGACATCCCATCTATGTCTCAATAAAATTGCAAATTAAAACTCTCCCGAAAGACCCAATGTAACTCAGTTCTAAAGTCACATATCAGTAATCATCAGGGTTAGTACGTGACACTCTGTAACACCACTGTAATGTCAAATGAACTTAAGAACAAACGTCTATTGAAGAACAGTGCTTGAGGGCTAAACAATGCCACGTTTTTTCTGCATTCAACAAATACATTATAATCACATTTTATACTCACTACTTGATATTACACTTCCAACAGGTACGAAAATATGAATTTAATAAAATATCTTTTTTTCATCTATAAGCGTTCTTATTTAATTTTAACTTCACGAAGACAAAATTTATGCGATGTACGAAGGTTTCTCTAGACACTAATCAGTTGCGATGATTTTAATACATCCATTCGACTATCTCCATGATCTTGAAATATCCCCTTTTCATCGTTTCCAATAACAATTTCACCCACGCTCTTTATATGTTGGAAAATTTTAATGGTTTCCCTATCCAAGAAAACACATTATAAACTGTGCCGTTCTCCTCGAGACAAGCATCTCGCTAGAGAAAGAATTCCTGAGCTCGTTGAAAAAAAAACGGGGGGAAATTGCCTCGGAAAAGTATTAATTTTAATATGCAAATTAAGCGTCTAAATACTCGATCGTTTTCTCTTATTGGATTGGTCAGTGGAGACAACTGTATCGGGGTTCCATCTTAATTACATTCCTCCTAATCCGCTCGGAGGTGGATAGGAAGTTTTCCTTCATTTACTCCAGTTTTTACTCGTTTTTCTTTTAATTTTGTATAAGCTCGCGCCAGTTTTCTGAAACTCACATGCTTGACAAATTTAAGATCTGTTTAGTTTTGCATGGTTCGGGTATTTAGGGGGGCGTACACTCATTGAAAGGATTTAGGTTCTGGTCGCTTTAAATTGTTAATTTCGACAATTTTGTTGAATTTTAAATTATCTGAAATTATGGTTTTGAGTAAAAAATCCGTCTCTATTGATTACAGTATTATGTAATTAAGTCGTATTCAGAAACTTTATAACCACTAAACATTCTTCTCCAGTCTAGCTTTATATAAGCAAAAGGGCCCTAAGAGCGATCTGTTTACTACCAAAGTTATCCTGTAATTTTGTATAAAAGAATAACCATATCTTCCTTGAAAGACTCCTGACTCTTAAAATTTCGTCTCTGTTGATTACAATATTATGTAATTAAATGTTATTCGGAAACATTATAACTAGAAAACATTCTTCTCCAATCTAGCTTGATATCAGCAAAATGACCCTAAGAGCGACCTGTTTACTACCAAAGTTATCCTATAATTTTGTAAAAAAGAATTACCATATCTTCCTTGAAAGACTCATGATTCTTGAAATTACGCCTCTGTGATTACAATATTATGTAATTAAATGTTATTCGGAAACTTTATAACTAGAAAACATTCTTCTGCAGTCTAGCTTGATATCAGCAAAATGATCCTAAGTGCGACCTGTTTACTACCGAAGTTATCCTATAATTTCGTAAAAAGGAATAACCATATCTTCCTTGAAAGACTCGTGAGAATTAAGAACAGGCATATGCAAAAATGATAGAGAAACCAAGGCGATTTTCTAGCTGTACTTTGTTACTTTTTTGTTTGTTGAGCACACAGTATCATCCGTAAAGTATAGGGGGAAATTAATCACGTGATGCTCGTTGGTTTGAAATCTTTTCTTATTCTAATTTGTTGTACCTTTTATGTAATGTATAAATCTCGGTAAATTACTAGAACAAATACTAAAACGCAAAAATAAATAGGCAATTTTCGATTTTTAGCTTTGGAAGTCAACTTAATATATACATCCAATCGTTTTACAATAATTGGCAACCTTTCGGAATGAAAATACAGTTTGGGTGGATTTAGCACGTGATAGACAGGATAAAGCCACCATCGTTGATTGGAGATATCCCAAAAAATTAGAATGTTCATGCAAATGAATGAAATATAGAAAAAGTTTAAAAAAAAATTATTACTAAAAGAAAAAATCATTACTTAGTTAAAAAATATATTACTTAGTTAAAAAATTATTACTTTAAGGAACTTTTTCAATTATTCCTTAAAGTAATAATTTTTCAATTATTACTTTAAGGAAAGGAAAATTGAAAAGCGGGATTTAAAAATATATATAAAACATATATGTAAGGTGGTATAAGTCAATATAGCAAAAGTTCAAAATTTGTAGAGTATTTCGAAAGCTTCTGAAATTTATTTTTTGTTTTTAACTTTTATTTGAGGGCAGGTAGAATTTGTTGGCGCTACAAATGTAATCGTCAAGTTGCCAATACCCACGTGATCAATCTGTTAACGCCGCCTAACGGCTGAAACGATATGTTCTGTTATAGTCTTTTTAATGTATCTGTCCGTGTTGCCTTGATGTAGTTATGTTCTTAATGTGTATCAAATAAAATGTGTGTAATATTATATTTGTATTTTATTATCGCATCACACATCAACAGAATTTACTTTAATATAGGCAACAGTTTAAACCCTTTTTTTTATCGAGTCATCTTCCCCACAATTCTTACCTCATTTCCTGAACCTAGCAGACAGCCTCAGCTATCTAAACAGTACCAATTCATTTTCCAAAACAAAAAAAAAATATCAGTGGATTTAATTAGAATCAATGAGTTTTTTTTTTCGAGACCAAAAGCATTTATTCAAAAATTTTCAAAGTTAGTTAAATCTGTAAAAATAAAGAAAGTTAATACAAAATATATTACTACATATTGTACATATAACTACAGTTTATTACTACGGAATGTATTACTACATATATAATTTCAGTTATAAAAAATTCTTTTAAATTACAAAAAGGCCCTAAAATAGAGTAAATTAGAAAGAAGGCAAATTTATCAAAGGTAAACTACAAGCCAGCGTTTGATATTTTTATCTTTTGCTTCTCTAAAAAACATTGGCAATGCAATTTATAAAGAAAAGGAAATAATCACAAGATAAAATGAACTTTTTATATACCACGTTTTTAAATTTTCTGTTGAATCATATAAACTTGACAATTCTATGTATTAATAAATACTTAAAAAAAATTTTTTTTGATGAATTATCCCATCAACTTGAACGAAAATGATCAAATGCGTAATAAAGAGAGCAATTATAAGAACTTTTCAAACAACAAAATTTACTGAAAATGAATTCAATTCTGCTTAAAGATGGCTAAAAGTATTAAAAGAATGTATTGTCATCGTGTTATGAGCTATTCTAAAAGTTTCAAATGTCTAGCTAGTCGGGAAGTTAGTTAAAAATCGTTTGCAAGATTTGTTCTGGACAAACATACAAACAAACAAGAAAGCGAGTTAATAAAAACATGGTAAAAATAAGAGAACAAATTGAATAATTTGATGCATTTAAGAACTAAACCACCGATAGAACAACAAGTTATAACTTTCTACAATGGTGTCAGTCTGTCTGTTATGAGATGTTGTTGCACTTGTTCTTTCTTTTTTAAGAAAAGATACCATGAACTTTGTTTTATAGCACATTCTACTGTTTCAGTTTGAATTTTACAAGATTTTCCATAATTTCTCACTGAATAGTCCCGATTCTCATCTCGTTATTGGATTTTCCATGGAGAACATACATGTTTTAACCTTTTTGAAATAAAGTGTATTCTTTGCAAGAAAAAATGTTTATATTTAGTGCATTTTTCACTAATAAGACAGGATATATGCTATACTGCTCTACAAATTCTTTTTTATGGTGACATATTGAAATAAGTGAATTTTTTTTCAATTTCCAATGGCAAGCAATAAACAAAAACAACAAGGAAAAATGTAGAAGAAAACAGGCAACAAGAAAGAAAAAAAAAAGGAAAACGAAGATGAAAGCAGGAACTTATCAGTTGCTCAATGCTCTTCCCTCCGAATATCGCTTGCAGGCATCTCGAGCTAACAGTGCCTCAGAGGTCTGGAGGTGGGAAATTTCCAAAACTTGTGGTTTAACACAAATAGTCCAGAAAGGATTCTCTAGAATTTTCAAGAGGCTAAGAAGTTTAGCCAAACAGCCATGGCCAGTTAAAAGCCGGATCATGACTAACAAATTATTCCTTGGAATATCTGGAATGCATGATCTATTAAAAGCAATAACTTATTAGTATGTCAATTTATCCTTCATTAAATAGTTCTTTCAATTTCTTCCTGATATATAGCCTTATAGAATTATATGCGATCGGCCTACGCGGGTTCTGCCTAACTGCAACACCTCTCTTTGCCAATCCGTCCGCGAGTTCATTTCCTGGGATTTCGAAAGATAAGTGAAATATAATAGTACTATTTTGAAGCAAATATTTTGCACAAAAAGTATTTTTCTTCACTTGTTATTCAGTGAAACAAGTTAAAACTATTGATCAGTAAGCTCTAATAATAGGTTCATCATAAAACGACGGTCGATAATTCCTTTTTTCCCTGAAAAAGGGGCTAAATTTAAAAAATCCGTATTGTGTAAATTTGTGCCTATAGCATGCAATAATTACTATAGAGAAACATTAATCTGACTCAATTGCTTTAATAAACTTTTCTCTTGAGAAAGGGATTGTCCTCAAATACGTTAATCAGTAGTAGAAATTGAGATATACCTTAAATTTTCCCCACGAATGATTTAATATCAACTATACACATTCTAAAATATATACAACATTATTTGAAATCTCATATTTACTTCGTTATTCGAAAGGATCTTATGATTAATGCTGATGGATCATGACATGGGTTGAAGCAGCATAAGTTAGCACAACTTATTAGAAAACAGACACGTTTAATTCTAGGGTCAGTCAGCTTGTTTTTCAAATGCAGTATTGAAAGAAAAAAATCTGAAGGTTGTAGATAAACCTTTTTTTTTCTTTAAAATTAAAAATATCTACTAGATAAAGAAAAAAGTTTAAATTTAATTATTCTTTAAAGGTACAATTTATTATAAGGTTTTGAACCGAGTTAATTTTGTTTGAAAAGTAATAGAAAATGAACGGGATTCAAGAAAAATTTAAGAAGTTAAAAATATTCATTTAAAGAAAATAAATATTTTTTCTGGTAGAGTTTAATAAACTGATAAATATTTTCCCATTCATGTGAAATAAAAAGTAATAAAACGATATGGATATTTAGAGAAGCATAATAATATTCTACAATATTAAATACCTGGTATATACAAGAACAAAGTATGCAAACGAAGAGTCTTAGTTTTTAGATCAAATAATCAAATATCTCTTTCATTTCCTATTTGTTTAAATTAAGCTTAAATCATATATGATATTGATCATTTTATTTCAGAACCCAACACTAAAAAGAATGCCATTAACGTGCTCTTGTTTAATACATTAAAAATATTCGTTTAAAGAAAATAAATATTTTTTCTGTTAGAGTTTAATAAGCTGCTAAATATTTTCCCATTCATATGAAACAAAACGTAATAAAATGATAGGGATATTTAGAGAAGCATAATAATATTCTACCATATTAAATGCCTTGCATATACAAGAACAAAGTGTGCAAAGAGAGAGTCTTAGTTTTTACAACAAATAACCAAATCTTTCATTTAATATTTGTTGAAATTAAGCTTAAAACAAGAGTGATATTGATCACTTTATTTCAGAGCCCAACACTAAAAGAATGCCATTAACGTGCTCTTGTTTAATATTTTCCCCTTAGGAGCAATTTCAATCCAACCCAGAAAATTTTTTCAACAGAAAAAGTTTCCAAACTTAGACCATCACAAGGGCAGTAATCGTTATCTAACATCAATTCACCTGTTACTGTTCCAATATTTTGAAATATCCCTCGACTTTAATTATAAACGCAAAGACTGCAATTAAGTGAATTAACATTATATTTACAACAAGTGCGAAAGCATTTATTTTACAGCCCCAAAACCGAAAAGAAATTTTATATGCGTCCTTCTCTCATTCTTGCTTAGTACCGTTTTCCCTAATGAGGTATTTCCTCCAAAAAACAGAAATGGCCCTCCTGACACCACTCATACGCGATAACTTTAGAGCATCCACCTGTATGTCGCCATAATCTCGATAGATCCTCCTTACTGTTTGCAGTAGTAATTTCATCTTAGTTCCCTGTGTCCTGCAAAATTTTAATCGTCGTTCCTCGAAATCTCATTATATGCTACGCCGTTTACTTCGCGTATCAAGCTGGAAACAATTCTGAAATACGTCGAAAAAAATCCCGATGGAGTAGTACTAAAATTAATAAGCAAATTAAGCCTTTAAATATTCACTCGTTTCCTGTTATTGGATTGGTCAGCAGAGACACTTGAGTAGGGGGGGGGGCGGAAACTCCATCTTAATTGCATTCGCTCCTAATCCGTAAGAAAGGGTATATAATCATTTCCAACCTGGTAACTTCCATCAACTTTTTCACTAGTACCCATATTTCTTTTCGTATTGTATAAGCCTTTACTTTTCTGTAAAGTTTTATAAAATTTACGAACTTGGTATTTTAAAGATCTCCTTCCTTTACTGCAGTAAGACATTAAGGGATTGTGTCCATAATGAAGAAAGAGTTACGATCAAGAATTGAGACGCTGTGATAAAATCCCATATAGAAAAGCTTTGTATTATTTTTTGCCGTACAGAAATAAAGTTAATTTTTATTAGTTGTTTTTAATTTGAAAAGTTTATTCAAATTATATCTCTTTCTCACCAAATTTAGAACCAAAAAATGAAATTTTCTCCAACAACTTTCTGGTGCCGCAGCTTCAATTTTTTTACTTTTGTTTCTTGGTTTAACGATTCAATATTATGATTTAAAATATCGAAGATAGTACAAAAGTTGTCGCTTAAAATAGAATTGATAAAACATTGCTTGAAACTTTAATTAGAATAATCATTTCATAAAATAGAGATAAGCCTTTCGTTAAAGATAAGCAATTATCATCAACTATCTAACGTACTCTTTTCAATGTTATCTCTCTTATCTTCATGCAATATATTTCTTGAGGAAATTAAACTATCACAAACAATATATATATATATATATATATATATATATATATATATATATATATATATATATATATATATATATATATATATATATATACACACAAGGTGCGGCCATTAATTTCTAGGATTGATCTAATAACTCCAAAAAATATTACATGAAATACATACCCATTTAATATGCTTCGAAGCAATTCCCACCTGCCATAATGCACTTCTGTGCTCAGCTGTACACTGTTGGAAATTGATTTATGAAAACAAGGTTTTTTAACAAAAACTTCTTTCATATTCACTAAAAATGAATGAAATTTCATACATTATACATGCTATGTATAACAAATGAATTACAAAAATGAAATTTCATACATAATGATAAACAAAAACATAAGGTAAAAATTAGACTTTCGTAACATACAAACATGGAAATACAAACATACAAACATAAATCAATTTCCAACACTGTATAAGTTTCGGAAACAACTTTTAAAGTCCTCTTTCGGAATGCTCTTTAAAGTGGATGTCACCGTTTTCTTGATGGTTTCGACATCTTCAAATCTTGTTCCCTTTAGGAAATTGGCCCAGCATGAGGTCATAAAGATGTTGCATCCTCCATACTACGAACTTAGCACCGGCAGACTTTTTCTTTTTTCGAAAACTGAAAGATTTCCTGAAGGAAACAAGATTTGAGGATGTCGAAGGCATCAAGAAAACGGTGACGTTCACGTTAAAGACCATTTCGAAAGAGGACTTTAAAAGTTACTTACACAGCCGAGCACAGAAGTACATTACGGCAGGTGGGAGTTACTTCGAAACATATTAAATGGGTATAAATTTCATGTAATATTTACTAGAGTTATTAGATCAGTTTGAAGATTAATGGCCGCACCTTGTATATATATATATATATATATATATATATATATATATATATATATATATATATATATATATATATCATATCAAAGGTTTAGTAAACAAATATCGTGTCCTCTTGCAGCACATTTTGAATTTATGTCATTTTTGTAAGACTCTAAAACACATGTAACCGCAGTTCAAACATTGAGCAATTCACAGGTCAAGAACCAAGTCTTTACCACAGGTTGAGAGTAAATAGATTCAAACTTTTCTTTCTTACAATGAGAAGTGTGCACAAAATAACTCATATCATATCAAATTCATTTGGTTCGAAGGTGTAGAGACGTTGCATCCCACATTTTTGGAACGAAGTTCTTTTACGCGGCTTACAGTAGAGTGAACTGGCAGGAATCGTCACGTAACGAAAAAGCGCTATGCCCCCCTCATAAGAGCTTTTTCTCAAGGACTCTGTGGCTGAATGGTTATCGCATCGGACTAAGGAGTATCGGACTATCGCACTACGGAGCGAGAGGTCCCTGGTTCAAATCTCCGCACAAGCTCTGTCCGTTTCTATTCCCACTCATTCTGGGAATAGCGCAGTATATCCAAGGTTTAAGATTGTGGATCTGTGTTTACTGGTGGAGTCTGGAATGAATTGATTTCACATGGTCCGTTATTTGCATTTCCTAAATTAAAGGAATAATGCATAGATACTCTGAGTAATTCTGCCACTTCAAGAAATATTTCTGTCTTCAAGCAATATGATGAGTTACAGAATAAACCGCTGTTTTTCTAACATAATTAGGTTATCACCCGCGTAGCACGTTTTGTTCAGAAAAGGTTAAAATGGGAAAAAGTTCGATCGGTCTTAATTTTACTGAACGCTTGTGGAATACATCAAACTCCTAGTTCTTCCCCTCTGCCAGTTGATCCTCTTGAATATCTTCAGTGGAGATATTCGAGCTCAAATCTCCAAAGTCTGGTAGAAAGTATGCTTAGATTACTTGCCGTCAAAATTGAGTACAATGTTGCTATTACAGTTTAATCAAATGAATAAAATGCATCAGAGATAACAGAATCCGGATACCTTTGGCAAGCTATACATACCAGCACATCGTTGTAAAAAGACAGCATATAAACCATAAACGAAATCACCTTAATTTCCCTGAAAAGAAAAAAGATTGTGAAGTATGAAGCAGATGCCACTCCCCTTCCTCATACTACACTATCTACCAATAAGTATTTGAACACCTCTGATAGAAAAGAAAAACATAATTTATTCCTATTCAATAGTTGGTAGAGCCTCCACGAGTGGCAATTACAGCCTCAATCCTCCGGAGCATGCTTTCCACAAGTCTTGTATAACAGCAAGTGTAATTTTCTCCCACTCGGCTTGAAGAAGACATGTAAATTCCTTCACCGATGTTGGATAGTTGTTGCACCCTTTAATTCAGCGATACATCTCGTCCCAGAGGTTCTCGATAGGGTTCAGGTCTGGACTCTGGGCAGGCTGGTCTATTCGGTTAACCCTATTGTTACCGTACCAATCCATGGTGGACTTCGCAATATGACAGCTGGCGTTGTCATCCTGGAAGTAACATGGGCCAACCCGTAAAACTTCCACAATGTAGGATGCAGCACTGTCATCAAAAATTGTGTAATAGGCGTCGGCGTTGAGCTTACCATGAATTGGGACCAAGGGTCCCAGTCCATACTAGGAGCAACACCTCCAGACCATAATTGCATCTCCTCCGAACTTTACTGTATTCTGGCAGGAGGCGTTATCCAGGAAGACGCCAGACTCAGACCCTGCCACCCGAACGGTAGGGGGTGAACCTTGATTCGTCGCTCCAGAGAACCCGTCTCCTCTGATCTACGGTCCACTTTCGACGTGCTTTGCACCACATTAACCAAGCAGCGTGGTTGAACTTTGTGATCAAAGGTTTATGGGCGGCAGCACGACTATGACAACCAAGTAGATATGCTTCCTTACGGATGGTATTCATCGAAACAACACTCCCGGGTACCTGTTGAAAAACATGGAGTATGTGAGCCATCGGTTGAGTGCGGTTCTTCCGAATTTCTCTGGCCAGCACCCGTCGGTTTCTATCTCCCAGTTTCGTGGGTCTTCCGACTCAGGACACATTCCGACAATCACCGCTCATCTTGCAATTTTGTATCCCATAGGCCACTGTCGATTTTGGGTGATTCAGCTTGCAATATATGTCTCCTAAGGATCGGCTATTTCTGTGATACCCGACGATTTCACCTTTCTCGAAATCAGATAACTCTGCACTTCGTGGCATCTTTCATACGACTAAAGACAATATTGTTTCCTACACGGTATTTAACAGCGGAGGGCGTGACGTATATCAGGACCAAAGATGCTGCTATTTTCATGCTTATTGATAGACAGTGTAGTTTCAATGTAAGAAAATAAATACAAGGTCTTTCGAATAGAGATTTTTCTAGTCCTTAAGAACATTCTGTGAGTTTAACTCCTTTCTGTAGGTTAAAAAAATTCTGCACAGGTCAACTTCATATCGTTTTATATATAAACATATATATATATATATATATATATATATATATATATATATATATATATATATATATAATGTAATCTTTTAATTATTTTCTACCAGAGTATTTACTTATTTGAAAATTTCAGTCCTTATTAGTGTTTCCAATATCCCAGAAACTTACTAAATGGTTACATTACTGGGATTAATTCACTGAACCTTTTTCGAGATTTTTACTTGTGTGCATGCAGTGATAATAAAGTTTGCCGTTAGTAATTTAATAAAAATGCGAGAATATAAATATGAAAACAATAATTTAATATTTTATAATGTACACTGAAGTCAGATATAACCACGGTGTGTTACTCCTCCTGTCGGCAAAATATGTTTCATAATGTTGAAAGGCTAAAGTTACAGGTTTAACCTCCTGTAGTTTTACACAGATATCTGAAAAAATGAAAGTAAACAAATAGATGCTAAACATAAAAGAGTTGTTCTACACTCTTTAAAGTACTACGATGAAAGAAGGTTAAGAAGGAATGTAGTTTGATAATGTGAACTAGCAAAAGTGCTCATTCAGAACTTGTCGTAGCCTGATTTAACACCTTGAGGACTGACTAGGAAATTCATGGGAGAGGAAAGGCGGTGATTTTATACTAAACTAGCTGAATACCTACGCTACGGAGTACATTCATATTAAACACAACGGTCAATGTATGCAATTAATGCCAAAAAAAATATATTAATAAAAAAATCGTAACGGATATTTTTATAGACAAAATAATGTAGAAGAAAATATTCAAATTAACTTCAATGGTCAATGTATGCAATTAATTTGTATGTTTAATATCTATAAAACATACTAATTTTAATTAAATTCTTCAAAAACCGCCATTTCAATTAGTCTAGTGGTTAAAATTATCTTCTACCGTATCTTAATTTTTTATGTCAATTTATTTTGTTGTTATGCACGTGACGCAAGATTAATGTAAAGTATCACTAAAGAAAAGAAACCACGTGATTAGCATTTAATAAATTAAATTCTAAAAATTAATCTTTAAAAATTCCTCAAAATTCAGAAATTGAAGGTAAAGATTCGAAAAAGATTTCATTTTAAATTAATTTGTATGATCTTTCTCGTAATATAAATTTTATAATTCTCAGGCTATTATTTTAAATGCAAACTTTGTGGCGACGAAATGTCGAGATAGGGTTAATTAATTAAATTAATAATTACATATTAATAATTAGGATAACTCTTTACGATCTTTAAAATCAATTTACAGTTAATACTACGTTTCAATTATATTTAACTTCAATAATAGCAATAGTGGTTAGTACATTAAGTTAGATGGAAAGTTTGCGTTGTGATTTGTATAAATGAAATAACCCATAATAATATAATTAAAGTTTACCCTAGGTTCGAGATAGGGTTAATTAATTAAATTAATAATTACATATTAATAATTAGGATAAATCTTTACTATCTTTAAAATCAATTTACAGTTAATACTACGTTTCAATTATATTTAACTTCAATAATAGCAATAGTGGTTAGTACATTAAGTTAGATGGAAAGTTTGCGTTGTGATTTGTATAAATGCAATAACCCATAATAATATAATTGAAGTTTACCCTAGGTTCGACTTACTGTTGCATCACTGTGGTGATTAATGAGCCAAAAAGAAAAATTAAATTAAATTAAATCAAATTACCTCTCTATCATTGGAGTACACCTAAAAATACAATAATTTCTCCTAAAAGAAAACTTAAAGAATTCAATTCTGCTGAAATAAAAAAAACCAAAGCTGAAAATTAGAAAATTATCGCAAAAGCAAAGACAGACATGACAAAGATATACTTTAACATAACAAATTTATTCATTCCGATTTCCTTCATATTATTACACAATACCTTAACAAAAAATGGTTTAAACACCTGAGGATTCAAACATCTCCTCCCATTAAACTTATATTAATCAAAAAAATTCTTGCTTGCTTACAGTACAATTTACTATTAATATAACAGTTATTATCCTGGTGGCTGGTGAGAAAAAAACCCCGTTTAAATGAAAAGTGATGAAAAAAATCAAACGAAAAACTAAAGAAAAATTCAGTAAACAAAAAAAAATTAAATTAAAATCATATTACCCAATTAACATGCTGCAGCACTCTAACAAAAAAAAACTATAATTTTATGAAATCATGAGGGGAGCCCCAGGTCAGCGCCATTTCTAAAGCGTGCATGCCGCCAAATCATCAAGCCATCTCCCTCCAAATCGGGTCTTGGGTCAGCTCCCAGCTTCCTGCTTCTAGGCTCGCCTCTGGCCTCTGTAATTTTTTTCGCACCCTCCGCCCCCGAGTTCGACGCTACGTTTCTTCCTTTGGACTCCGCAGGAAGTAAGAAGTCCCAACGCGCGCCATCAATCTCGGACGAGGAAAACGTTGAAATTCTGCAATGGCCGAAGAAATATTTTCTTCGACTCATCGTTGATTTTTTTCATCTTCTATATCACATAATCATTGTTGGTTACTTATTTCCTCCTTGAAAACTTACAGGGCATCTCCGAATCACTGTATTCAACCACGGAGGGAGCGATCTCGTATCTGCTAAAATCATCAACATTCCAACGCCCCGTTCCAACGTTCGGGGAAAGTTCCACGACCATGTCTCGGTTTACAAACAACTGACAAAAAGGGGGTCATCTCAAAAGGAAGGACTAACTTTAAAAGAAAAATACACACTTTAATTTTGTATTCATTCATTAAATAAAAAACCCAAAAATTCACCAGCCAATAATACGTACCAGCCACCTCACAATTATTTCAAAATAAGTCTTATTAATTTATCAACTTTTTAACAATAAGGTATAACATGTGATGATCTACTTCAATTTAATTCTTCATAATGTCAAAACATTTCGAGAAACTTGCGCACGCTTCTCCAAATGCGATGACATTAATCAAATAAATGAATATTTGATCACCACAAGTTTAACCACAAGTATATTTAACAGAGGCTTAATAAATTGATTAAAAACAAAGCACAACCGTTACCAAAATTTAATTACTTAAAAACCCGAGATTAAAATAAACGTTAATTATTTATAAACTATTAATTATCATCACAACAACTTCAAAGAATGTTACAAAAACAGCTTAAAAATTTAATTTAAAAAATCTAAGAAGAATTTTTCAAAAATCTTTCTTAGTGCAACCCTACACTATAAAAAGAATCGTCATGCAAAATTTCAGCCCTTTAGGTCCAGCGGTTTGATCTGTGCGTTATCTGTCAGTCAGTCAGTCAGTTAGGGCAGAGCTCCGCAACCTTTTATCTTCCACGGCACAACAATGTTTTTTCGATAATTCCGTGGCACACCACAAGAAAAAATTGCAAATACATAAATTACAATAAATGCGTGTATGTTTTTATTAAATAAAAAACACAATAAAACAGCTCTATGTATCAAGATAATTATAATCCTTTAAGTCTTATATAAATCCTTTTGAATTCTACACCAACACAAGAACAAAAATATGAAGTTATAGTTTACGAGTAAAAAAAAATTCTCTTTAAATTTTTATATTAAAATTTATTTTTTGGTCTTTACTTAAGCCTAATAAATCAATGTTAATTTAAACATAACTAATTTGTTAATGAGATATTTGAGCTTGTTTTGATGAACATACATATGTACGTTTTATATTTGACTCTATATTAGAAAGAGCTACTCGAAGTTCATGGTCAAGACCCTTTAAACAGGATCGTTTGTCATTTTTAATTAGAACCAGTGTCGAAAAACTTTGTTCGCATAAGTATGTCGCAGAAAAAGGGAGCAAAATTGCAATGGCTTTGTCAGAAATTTGTGGATATTCTTTCTTAACTGAAATCCAGAAATATGACGCTCGAGCATACATACAATGTATCGTAACAACATGTTTTTGTTTTGTGTATAATTTCGACCCAGAGAAATTACATATTAGCAAAAAGTTAGAGGAATATTTTACTTAGAAATATTTCTCACTAATAGCGGTGGATAATTTTTTTTATTATTATAATCGATAAAAATTACCACGGCACAGTCAAGATCACCTCGCGACACACTAGTGTGCCACGGCACGGCGGTTGCGGAGCACTGAGTTAGGGAACTGTTTTATATACAGTGGCTCCCAAAAGTGTTCGTACACTTACGAATTTCAATGAAATCGGGGTCTATTCATTCATTAAAATGAATATTTCAGAATGGGTATTTGATAATAAGATCTGTAATCTATTCTTAACAAAACTACATGAAATATTTTGAAAACATAGTAAAAGTTTATTTTTAAGAAACCGGTAATGAAAAAGTAACAAAAACTTTATCTCACAAAAGTCATCGTACACTGAAATATTTTCGGATAAATTCATAATTAAAATTATCATATGGCACTTTATTTTTATTTTTGAATTGTGGTGGCATTTAAAATATCGTTTGGCTTTAATTTTTGCTTACCTACTCCGTAATATTCTATTTATTATTTAAAAATGGCTCGTAGTCGTAAAGAAACAACATACAGCATTCGAAAATTGATTATTTTTCATCATAGTAGTTGTAAATCAGTTCGGAATATTGCTAAATTACTTAATTTATCCCATTCTACTGTGCAGTATGTGAAAAAACGCTTTAAAGAAGAAAATTGGATCGAAAACAAGGTTAGAAAAGGCCGTCCGGCAAAGTTAACAAAATGTGATCAGAGATTTATAATTAGAAAACTTGTGAAAAATTCACGTTTGAGTGCTGTAAAAGTTTCTGCAGAATTCAATGAAACATTTTCTACTTCAATTTCACCTGAAATTTTTTGACGAGTTCTCAGAACAGCTAGATTACATGGGCGTTCTGCCCATAGAAAATTTTCTGTGAGTGAGAAAAACAAAAAGTTTAAGCTTCCCTTCGCACTATCAATGATAAATAAGCCCCAAACCTATTGGAATAATGTCTTATTTGCCGATGAACATTTTTAGTGCTGATGGGTGTATAATTGTATGGAGAAAAAAAAAATGAGGAACTTAATCCCAAGAACTTAGTAGGAACAGTTAGGCTTGCCGGTGGAGGTATCCTTGTGTGGGGGTGCATGTCAGCATCAGGACTAGGAAATTTGGTATTTATTGATGGCATAATGAATCATGCTGTTTTTATAAATATTTTAAGAGACAATTTAAAATTATCAGCTCAAAATTTGGGTATTGGAAACAACTTTGTTTTTTATCAAGATAACGATCCTAAGCACACGGCTCTCAACGTTCGCCTCTGGTGTCTTTATAATTGTCCACAAGTTTTGAAAACACCACCTCAATCGCCAGATTTAAACCCAATAGAACATATTTGGAGAGAACTGGAGGTTCGAGTACGAAAACACGACATTCACACGAAAAGCGAACTAAAAACAATTATGATGGAAGAATGGATGAACATTGATGCAAAAATTACAAAAGAACTAAAGCAATCTATTCCCAGACGTTTAAAAGCTGTTGTGGATGCTAAAGGATATCCTTCTAAATATTAATTTAACGAAAAATTAGAATATTTACTAATATGTAGAGATTTTTTTACAAGTGTACGATGACTTTTGTGAGATGAAGTTTTTGTTACTTTTGGATTATTGTTTTTTTAAAAATAAAGTTTTACTATGTTTTCAAAATATTTCATGTAGTTTTGATAAGAAAAGATTATAGATCTTATTATTAAATACCCATTCTGAAATATTCATTTTAATCAATGGATAGACCCCTATTTCATTGAAAATCGTAAGTGTACGAACACTTTTGGGAGCCACTGTATATAGATGATAAATTAATTGGCTGCCCTGGGAACGTTACAGTCAGCTTTTGCTTCACGGGGCTGAATAAGCAGTTAAAGGAAGAGGAAATGATATTAAGTTGTAAAAAAGTTAGATATCAAAACGCTTATTTAGGGGTAGGATTTAAATTAATTTAAGTAATTAGTAATGTAAATAATTATCATGATAATTTAAAATTAGAAAATTCCAATACATCAGCAATTTCTAACAATTTCTAAAAAATAATAATAATAAATGTTATACTGATATTACGTGCAAAAAGTTCTTTAGGGAATCATGTTTCTCCCTTGCTCTTCTGCAAGTGAACTGCTTTTATTTAATAATTTAGCTAAACATTAAAATTCCTTTTTTTTCTTACTTTAGTTAGATAGCAGATTATCAGAAATGCTAGCAGTGATCAGGACGCAACACTGCTGATAGATTATCCCTATTTTTCTCCTTATAATTCCTAACTTATGCTGAAATTATGGTTTTTATCTCATTTATTATAAGCACATAAACGTGTGTATGTATTAAAACAAAAAAATTAGCAATGGTGTTTCATGTATAAAGTTCTGAACAACAATAGCTATCCTAACAACTGTAAGGTATACACAAGATTCGATTCACAAGAATCAAACTTTTGAGTGAATGAATTAAAGAAGCTGCTTCAGATATGCTAATTTCGGCATACGTGCTTAGTATAAATACCATGCAGCGTCATTAAGAAAAAAAAGGTTGTGAAGGCTGAAAAGGTGTTATCCTGCGCTAGTGCTTAGCAGGCCCAAAGTTTACGTGGCAGTACTGCTGGTTTGACTCTCTGCTGGGTTGTGAGTATTCAAAATATATTGTTCTTGAAAGCTGTATTTATATATTCCGTACAAGTAGTACGTATGCTTATTTCTGTAAAAGCAAATTCTATATGTTCAACGAACTCAATAAACATTGTTTCATGAAGTTAAACTGTGTTTGTTCCAAATTCAAATAGATTGCCACTTCAAATTATATACACCTAAGTCTGGGTAGAAGTGAGCTTATATTCTCTATACAACTAAACAACGCATTGAATATATTTTATCCACACAAACAGTCCATCCAAAGATCAATATTCACTAAAATTCTTTACAGAACTTATTGCTTTATCTCGGTTGATCTCTCACAAAACAAGCAAGAACTAACTGCTTGGAATACACTCTTCGCCTCCCTCTGTTTGTGTTCCACCCCCGCGTGTTCCTATCAGCGCCCCCAAATATTTTTTTTTTCCTTTTCCTGTCTTCTTCTTAATTCCGGATTAATATTCATCATACTCTCGGAACCGCTTAATTCCGGGCGAATGGGAATTTAATCACTGCCGATGAACAACTTTTCCGGCTACGATTTTAATCTGCACCTGGGACATCATTACTCCGTATTTTTCGCTCGGGCGCACACTTCACTACTGCCGAGACGACCGGATATAAATATGGGATATGTATGCATAGGTGCTTCCGCTCCCCGAGCGGCGCGAACTGTTGCATACACGGGAGGACCCACGGTGTTGCGTACGTCTTGATTGATAATATCTGGGATTATAAGGGAATGTCGAAAAAAAAAATTCGTATCACTAGATCGATTGGCTAGGAATTACTATTCCTTGAAAAGCTGTTATTGCAAACAAACTGTCCATCATCTTCACTTACATAAATTTTTCTTTGCTTAAAATACTAATCATTAACCCGGTCGCCATTACTCTACTGTCACATGCAATCATTTTTAGGAACGTAGCATGATTTTTACGAACGATTTTTACATAGACGTAGACAGATGGCGTCCAAATTTTGCAACCTTTACTCATTAGCACTAAAGTCCTATTGTTTATCGATCTGTCTTACAAGTTTACCAAAATTTACAATAAACAAGCAATATAGCAATACCTTGGTGATATCTAACAACCAGAGCTACCAAGACCTAATCTAACTGAGGGGAGGGGGAATAATTATTGCTTTTTTTCTAACGCCCCCAGGGCGGAATTTTTCCAGACCAGGCTAGCGGACTGAGAGGTACGGCTCCGGTTTTATAATGGCACCACAAGGGTCGGAGTCCGATTTAGACAGGTGCCAACTCAATTTTTTCGGAGCATCCGCAGGGGCGTCATCTAGGGGGATTGTACCCTCTCCAACCCTCTCTGACCTCATGGAGGGACTTTCCGATCTACGGATTTAACGTGCCCATATCTGACTTAGACAACGGGGTATTTAATGACGCTTGTCTGGATTCGATCGGAGCACCTACAGAGCCGAAAGCCTAAGCGCTACCCCTAGGCTACCTCTGGCCAATGGGAAAACAATGTATTCCATCAATAACACCTTGGAATGCATTTGAAATCTCGAACCGTGCAGTTTGGACTTATGGGCTACTGTTATTTCTTTGAAGGATTTGCTTTTCTTCCTTTTGAGAGTTCGCCAAAAATTTCAATTCAATAAGAAATTTAGCAATGCTTTGGTGACGTTTAAATGATCAATAATACTGGTGCGTATCTGGTTTAATCAATAATACTGGTGAGTATTTAAAATCGGGAGCTAGTTTTTTTTATAGTTCGTAATTTTTTTATTACATTATGTTAACGAAATTATCCCTAAATAAGTATTGTCAGACATGTTTGTCTGCAATCTTTGCCGCGACTTTTTTCTGGCTAAGTTACAGTATGAAACTTACAAGACAAATTACCCGAAAACTTACACTAATGAGCAAGAAATTTGTATAAATCTTTTTCCAGTATGGTTTTATTAATTTTACTCACACAAGATTTCAGAAATAGTTAAACATTCTCAGACCTACACATTCACTAGAGGTTAGGGTCATAAGTTACAGGTGAATATATCCAGGCCTCCAAAACCTTTTAATGTTGCATTTGACAGCAATATTTGACATTTAATATTGAAGTTTAATATTGATTAAATTTGACATTTAATGACATTTTATATTTGGCAGCAATTAAATATGTTGTACTGCCAAACAGCAGGATTTATAAATAGAAAATTATCGAATCAACAATTATGTCAACACACACACTCGCACAAAGTAAGAGACAGGCATACAGTACTAGAACTGGGAATTATGCAATAACCATATAGTCAAGTTTTGTTACAAATCATGCAATTGTTAATAGATTTCGGCTAACGACAACATTGGAGAAAAGAAATGAATCTGCAGAACAGTTAGCCAAAGGGACGAAAACTTTAAAACAAGGCTCTCATAATCTCAACCTGATAGACGCTGCAGCCAAAAGCATATTACGTAAGCAAACGATAGGAACTCTTTATCGGGAATTAATAAAAATAGAGGAATCGCATCAGCAATAACTAGCACAAACCGTGATAGCTTTAACATATTTAATACTGCCTATATTTCGCGATTGTATTTCAGTTCCACATTGTGTTTGTCGTATTCAGCTTAAGCATATAGCCAGTCTTCAACCTCAGCCCCGTACAAAAGGATCAACAAGCTGGCAGATGTAACAGATGGTTTGCCAACACCGCCTAGGAGCAGAAAAAATTATCCCAATTAGTACCCGCATGGCATCCTAATTTATTGACCCCTGTTCCCTTATTTACTCAGGGGGCAGGGGTGAATACCAAATCGCAGGTCACAGATGTCACCCTCACTGCAGTTCAATGCTGATCAACCAGGAAATACAAGTAGTATTGATTCATGGTGCTGGGAGAGTGACGAATTTAATTTGTAACAGTTATAGAAATAGGTCAGCCAATTTTTAGAAATTCTATTTTCTTCCTCAAAATAGATTAAAGTATTCAAAATATTTCAGTATAAAAAAAATATATTAACCAAAGAAATGCTTTTTTTTAGTTGTTTCTATGCTATAGCATCCTAAAATGCTCAATGAGTATATAATTTCTACACTGTTTTCAAAATGTATTAGTATACATTATGTATAGGTACCTATTTTTTGTCTACATTATGTATTATAATGAATACTGATAAATATATCATATAATGATTATTATATAATGTTACATTAATATTTATTAATATTTGCTCAATGAGTATAGTAAAATCCAATAGCAAATATGTAAATTTCATTACGCATTCACATTATCCTTTAATTAATATTTACTGAAATAACAGTCTGATCCGATTCTCGTCTATCTTATATTTTTTCCCTTCTAAAATTAGCACAATTTCTGCACAATTTTCCCCTTTTACTAACTTTATATCTTAAAAAACCATTTTCATAGATTATTAAAAAATCATTATCATTTATGGAGCTAACAAAAAAATAAAAAAATAAAAAACCCGATAAGTTTAGATCAGGGATTCCCAACGGGATCCAGGTGGACCCCTTGGGGGTCGATGGAATTTTAAAAAGGGTCTATAGTGTTCCAGGGGTCTATTGGGTCTACGATAGATTTTTCTGTTTCAAAATTTAACTTCTTAGGAATGTAATTCTTAGATAATAATATCCGTTTCAATATGTATAAATACAAATTTGCATAAGGCGGAGTGATCCACGCATCTAAAGTCGAATGTCATGGCGCTTTTGTATATACCTCGAATGTCGCCGTCGGCTTTTATTTGCGTACCAACGCTAGGCAGAACTGGGGAAATCCACTGGACAGCTCATCGGTCCTCCCGATTTAACCATGAGAAGCAGTTTCGTTTTTTTCTCTTGGCGATGTTTGTGCAATTACAATCTGTGTTTATGAAATCTTGTTTATACTTCTGAAGTTAAAAATGAAAATAGTACAAAAATAATAAAACATAAACCTAATGAACCATTTTTTCTAATTTTTTGTTCATATTGTTAAATTGTTATTTTTAAATGTTTTATGTGCAGTTATTAGTATTATAATTATGTTATATGCTGTATATTATAGAGAAAAATGTGAGGGGGTCGATGAAGAAAACCATTCTTTTAAAAGGGGTCGATGAAGGATAAAGGTTGGGAATCCCTGGTTTAGATGTTGACTATACGAAAATTGTAACACTTAATTTAAAGTATCTGCCTACCTTCGGAGCCCTCTATTGCAAAAATGCAGTACTGATTAAATACACATATTTTTAGTTCAAATGTGACATAAAATCATGAAAACAAATTTAATTCTGGTAAAAATTTCATAATATTTTAAAATATAGGAAATATTTTATAAATTTTTAGTTCAATTTAGTGCTTACGCCAGAGATCCTACACTCAATTCAACTATATATATTTTAATTTCCTTTATACTATTTACTACTGTGACACTTACCTGTGTTCTGAAGTAAAAGATTTTTAATATTTTCAAAAATGACTGAAATATACTAAAAAATTTAAAAAGACAGATTTCTTTATAAAAACAATTATCTTTTTATAAGTCCAGGTGCCTGTAGAATGATTACATTAACATATATAGCTTCGATTTAGGTCAAAACATAGTAATATGTTAAACATTACTGAAAAATTTTATTGAAATATATTAAAAACTTTTTAAAATATTAGCTTTCTCGTTTACAAATGTAACTGAAAAATTAGTTTTCTAGAAAATGCAATTACAGAGGCTACTTCCAGTTTTATAATACCGCTTTAGGTTTATTAAATTGGCCATAAATTCTCATCCAATCATCGTACGAATAAAAGTAAAGCAGTTTTAGAGTAAAATAATATTGACCTTTGAAATAGAGTAATAAAAAAATTTCGAAATTTGCACCAGAGCAGCCATTATGCCAAAATTTGCCCCAAAACTGCCTTAACATTAAATGATCACCATAAAAATGTTATGAATGAAATCACCCAGATTTTGTTAAAGAATTCTTTGGTTTTTCCAACATATTACACTTTTCCTCTCGACTGAGTCTCCCTCGGAAAGGATTTCAATATCTGGATGGATTTTCAACCGAAATTTCATTTTGCTAGTTTCAAGAGATTTTACGAGCCAGTCAAACATAAAAAAATACACTGCCTCCTCAAATCCGGGCAGATTAGATACAATTTCAGGTTGAGTCCGCAGCAAACTATCTAAGCCTCTATCAGCACACCCTTAACAAAACTTCCGCGACTAATAAAGCAGGTAAACATGACAAAACAAGCATTTTTTAAATTACATACAAAAGTTTACAGGAAAGAAAATGGAATCTAATGCGATTTTCTTTCACTAATCTGCGAAAGAATTCCTTTCTCCCTTCTGAACAAAACTAATTTAATGTTATATGAAGCATAAAATAGAATAACGTGTTCTAAATTAGCTTTATATATCAGTGCAATTATCAAATTTAGAGTGTCACTTTCGGAGAGAAGACATCCATTCCTTAATAAACATCTATAGGGTGGTCATAAAAAAACTTTGCGGATATATGGACCTTTAGTGGCTATTTCGTTCAACCGATCGAGATGAGATTTCAGATATAGTTATTCAGAGGTATGACCGCGGGATTCTGTGAGCGGAAACAAAGTGGCGCTCACGGTTACGGTTATAGGTACAAAGACTCGAAATATTTAAATGGCAACGCCCACTTTTTCCCGTCGCAAAATGCTCAGCGCATGCGAAAACCCTGAAGAGCGTTGGAGCAGTACTTGTATCACAAAAAACCGACGCGTTATGCATACCCAAAAATCAGCTCTGCGAACGGCCCACAAAAACACGATCGGGGCGCACGGAGGAAATTTACGTATGACAGAGACAAGACACCATACACTGATGACAACACAGATCGAACAAAAGAAAACTTTTATTTGGATTACATATTTTCCACATGGGTGCCATCACAGAGCTGTATTTTGTGAGTGCATAACGCGTCCGTTTTTTTGTGATACATGTACCGTTCCAACACTAGGGTTTTTGAATGCGCTGAGCATTCTGCGACGGGAAAGAGTGGGCGTTACCATTCGAAAATTTCGAGTTTCTGTACCTATAATCGTAACCGTGAGCGCCACTTGGTTGCCGTTCACAGAATCCCGAGCTCATACCTCTGAATAACTATATCTGAAATCTTCTCTCGGTTGAATGGAACAGCCACTAGAGGTCCACATATCGGCAAAGTTTTTTCATACATATGATTTTTCGACAAGTATATTTTTTATCTATTAAAACTTTTATTCAAAATAAATAACTACATATTTTTTATTAATATATAACACTCTGAAAAAAGATAAAACGTGCCTATTACACAAAAAATGTTTTGCATTACACACATTATTTTCACCTAAATATAAATTTTACTAAAAAATATTAATTCACTAAGAATTGATAAATTCAAACTAAAATTTTGTTTAGATAATTTTTGAAAGTTGATGGACTTATTAAATTTATATTAGGGATAACATATAAAGTGTTTTCTTTGTTAAGTCCTTATAACGTAATGTTTCGAGGAAATTAGGCCAATGTACCGGAAATGACACGCTTAACGTGCTGCTTGTACTTGAAATTTCAAATGTTATTTAAAGGTTAAGTACTTATTACAATGAAAAAAATTCTAGTTTTAGTGAAACTTCAGAAGAAAAGATCGCTAAAACAAGAACAAGCAGTGCCCAGTCTTAAGAATTCCAATACTGCTGAAGAAAAGAAACATATTATATAAGTAACCACATCGACATGAGTTATCACTCCCAACTATGGATGTATTGAGAAAGAGGTACGGCATGCGGTACATCTATCCCGAAAGGCAGGAATTGCGCCATAAGAACATTCAACCCAGCTGTAACCTATATTTAATCTACATCGATATGTTAAATAAGTCCTGAAATATAACTGCAGATAACCTAAGTATGTCTTTAAAACTAATGCGGTCAGTGTTGATAAATGAGGAGTATTGCCTAGTTAAAAAATAAGCAAATTGTACCTTAAAGACTCATTCAACCTCAAACCACGAAAATTTTATTAACATTACCAATGTTTATGAGTTTTGAACACCTTTTAAAATTCTCCGTACTGTAATGACTTTGCGCCTCTTTCACACCCGGAATTCCTGAGAGGGCCTGACGGCAAGACGTCCATTATCAACCTACCGTATTCATCGGTGACAGTCGCTTTGTCACCGAGTTGTGGCAGACGCCGCGTCGCCATCGGACAATTAGGAAGCCGTCTTCTGTAAGAAATCCCCCTCCTTGCAGACAAAGCCTGTCCCGAGGATAATCGTTTAGCCTTTAGCGGAAGACGCGGAATGGTTTGAAGACGGTCTACAGAAAGTAAATCAAAGAGAGCCCGCTTCAATCACCCACAGATTTTGGTGAGGATATATAGTCGCCACCTTGATGGAAATGGGGGCAGTTGACTTTTTTTACAGGTGTGAACAACCTTCATCGTCGGACGTGTGCCAGAGACGGAGAGCCTGCCGCATTCCTCTCGTGATATCCTGAACCCGCGAATTATCCTTAGATCATGTTTACTTTGTAATTATTGTATAGAGCCTATATTTATTTCAAGAATGCCAATAAAGCATTTTGTAAATATTAAAGGCTGTCAGTCTTGTTTTTAGGCGAAGTCCTTACAGACTGTTATTAACTGGTGTCAGAAGAGTCATAGGATATCAGTGATGAACGAAAGGATTACAGGTAGGCCGATTCTTTTTATCAGATTCTGGCTTTGATTTAAAAACTAAATAATGGTTTTGTATAAATGCAATAAGTAAAAATTATTTTATTGTGTTTTTTTAAATGGTATATGTACAAGTTAGCCATTTAGAGTTCGTATTAAGAACTGATATTTTATTTTAGAATTAAATCAATTTCTGTGGTTTTTTTAAATGGTATATGTACAAGTTAACCATTTAGAGTTCGTATTAAGAACTGATATTTTATTTTAGAAATTTTGATGAATTAAATCAATTTCTGTGTTTTTTTTAAATGGTATATGTATAAGTAGCCATTTAGAGTTCGTATTAAGAACTGATATTTTAGAACTGATATTTTATATTAGAAATTTGGATGATTTAAATAAATTTCTGTGTTTTAATGGTGTATGAGTTAACCATTTGAAGTTCTAAGTAGGAACTATTGTTTTAGGAATTGTGATAAGTAAAACCAATTTCTGTGTGTTTTTATGGTATATGAATGAGTAACCAGTTAGTGTTCAAGTAAAGAACCAATATTTTGTTTGTTAGGAATTGCAATAAGTTTAGCCAATTTCTGTGTTTTGTTAATTGCAAATACTGTATGTTTTTCTCTATTTTTAAAGAAAGTGAATTTTTTTTTGCTTTTGATAATAACAGTGTTTATTTAGTATTTTTTTTTCTTTTAATAGTAACAGATATATTTAAGTTTCTTATGCTTTGATATTAACAGTGATAATTTAGTATTTGTGTATTACTGTGTGAGAAATCTATATAGAGCGTTGATTAATTTGAGAATTCTGTTTATGTGTATTCTGTGTAAGAGTTCGGTATTTTGATTTGATAGGTATTGAGTAAATTGTGAATGTTTATATTGTGCGGTGCTAGTTTGGTGTTCATAAGGGCTAAAATTATAGTTCGGTCTAAAATTGATCAGTTTTGAACTTGTTAGTTCCGGTTAGGACACATACCGTAGGAAGGTATTGCTAGTAGCTGAGGAAAACTTTATTGGTTATCATACAGTTAGTTACCCTAAAGTTAGAAAAATGTCCTTTTTAAATAAGGGTAAGAAAGAGGATCTTTTAGAGCTTTTAGAAGAGTTAGGAGGACAAGCTGACGATACGCTTAGGGTCTTCGAAATTAAGAAGATCGTTACCGAAAACGAAAATTACGTCGAAGAAGACGCTAGACTCGCACTAGAGCGTATTATTGAAGATAGGAAAGAAAGAGAAGACAAAATTCGTCAAGACCAACTTACTCTCGAAATGAGGAGACTAGAATTAGGAAATAATGGAGACAGTAGAGCCCGAAATGGGAGGGACAGAGATGCAGACGCAACTCAGAACATTCAGCTCCTTAAAACCATACAGAAATTTGACGAGAAACGGGACGAAATGAGCCTGTATCTAATTAATTTCGAGAGAAGAGCAGAGATGGCGGGAGTCCCTAAAGAAGATTGGGTGCCATATTTGTTAGGGGTACTAACCCCAGAAATTTCCAACATGATGGCCAGAGAATCGCCAGAACAGGCAAAAGATTATGACTACGTCAAAGAGATGATTCTCCAGAGATTTAGGATGAATACAGAAAAATTAAAACAACTGTTTTATCGCCATCCTAAACTCGCAGATAAGTCATGGAGGAATTATGCCCATGAGCTTAGTGGCTATTATGATGAATGGATAGCAGATTTAGAAATCACTACATTTAAGAAACTGAGAGACCTACACATAACGGAACAGATGAAGAGACGGGTACCTGCCGATATAAAAGATCATTTTTTGGAGCAGTGGATGCAGATTAATACTCCTTTAGAATTAGCGGAAAAAATAGATAAGTATGAAAGCTTGCAAGACAGTTTCTGAACAAGAGAATTCCCAAAGAATCAAAAGTCCACAGATAAATTTAATAAGCCATTTAAAAATAACCATAATTTTAAGGAAGAGAAGAAAGAAAAAAAAGATGTGGAAAAAGAAGCTTCTAGTGGACAAAACAAGGAAAGAATTTTTGAGAAAAGAAAACAGCTCCGTTGCTACGAGTGTGGTTCTTATGACCATCTGAGACCACAGTGCCCTAAACTTAAAGAGACGGAAATTATCGCGGCAACAGAAACTAGTGGAGGAGACTCGAGTGGCGTGATGACTCCATATATCAGTCAGGGAGTCGTTAATGGAAAATCTACGTCTATTCTGAGAGACACAGGAGCGAGCATTGATCTGATTTCTAAAAATTTGGTACAACCCCATATGTACACAGGAGAGCACGTTTATGTCAGTGCACCTGTGTTAGATTCATCCGTTTGCTTACCTATAGCAGAGGTCGATTTAAAATGTGAATGGGGCCACACCAGAACTAGAGCAGCTGTCAGCAATACGGAATTCGAGCAGAAACACTATTTGTTAGGAAATAAAACGGCAGCCTTGCTTGAGAAGATCAACAGGAATGTTGAAGTTCCGGTGAAAAGTACTGTGCAAACTCGGGCTGAAAAACTAAAATTTGATAGAGAAAGACGAGACACGGGAGATGAAATAACGAGAATAGAGCAAGTGATTCCCGGATCAGAAGCGGTAGAAGAAATCACTTCGGAAGAGAGCGCGACTATCTTGCCTCTCCAGGAGAAACAAATAATTACTCCCGACTTATTAAAGACTTCACCCGAAGAATTTAGAGTTGCACAAAGTGAGGACGAAGAATTAAAAGTAATTTTTGATACGGCGAAAAAGAAGACGCCCGAAGAAAATAAGTACGTAGTGGTAAAAGAGATGTTATTTTACCAGAAAAAAAATAACGATGGAACCACTAGAAAACTGCTTATTGTGCCTCGAAAGTATCGAGAGAAATTAAAAAGACTCTGCCACGAACATACTAATGTTCATTTAGGCGTTGCTAAGATGAAAGAATCATTAACTCAGTATTTTTATTGGCCATATTGTCACTTAGACATAAATGATTACGTGTCGGCTTGTGACAAATGTCAAAATGGGAAATGCCCTAATGTTAAGAATTATAAGAAACGTCTTAACACTGTTAATTCCCGCCGAACACCAGGCTAAGCCGAAGTTTAGTCCTAAAAGTTTAAATGTATATTATAAGTAGGTTGATTAATTGTAGTTTCAGTGTAAAAATGTGACCAGAAATTAATGTGTATTCGTTTGAGTAATGTTTTTTTATGAAGTGTAACATGTAATTGTTTGTAAATTTGAGCGACTCGACCATAGAAGTTGAGTTTTGCTTTAAAGGAAAATTCAGGTGAAATTCCTTTGACGTTATCATAATATAACGGTTTTGTAGTGGCAAACGCCATATGACGGTTTTATGTATGCCGTGTTGGAATGCCTCAGATAGGTTTTAATTAATGTTCAATTGTAACATTTTATGTTCTGTTTTGTTTGTTGCATAAGCCAGTAGAATGCCTCAGAAAGGTGTTGGCTAACTTTTAAATGCAAATGTGTATGTTTTTGTGTATACCTAAGAAGGTAGTAATTGGAGTCAAAATGCACTCCGTACGGTGTTTGAATACCGCAATTGAATGATTTATTGTGAAATCGTTAAGTTTTGTCTGAAGAGTTGTTACGACAACAGATAAATGTAAGTGTTGTCAAAGAAACAAAGTGATTAACAGGAATGTGAAGTTTGTGAGTTTTTTTTGATAAGGAATGAGCCAATGAGCTATTTTGTTATAATTTTATGTCAGTCAGTACTGAAAAATTAGACCCTAAATCGATTGTGAATCCTGTAGTAGGATAAAATGAATATTTAAATTTAGGTCACTGATGACTGTCCACTTAAATGGAAAAGATTGGATCACAGGTAATCGTGAACGAATTAAGTTCCCTGATCCAGAATTTACGGAAAGCCGAGTATTAAATTGTTTTATGACGATAAGTGTTAAATGTATTAAAAGATAAGTAAGAAATTTAAAATTTTCATGTGTATTAGTAACCGTGATGATATGTTCTGTATGAAGTTTAGGTATCCATTTTGGATTTGTGTTTAATTTTATTTGTGTAAAGTTGTTTCATGGTAACTGTGTTTAATATCAATTTGAGAATTTATTTGTGTCATGTGATCACAATTAAGGTAAATTATGGGATCCCAGTTGAGTGATTTACTAGTTATAATGTTTTTTATGTAGTGTCATGTGTATGTACTAGTGTTCTATGAATTTAAATTTTTTTGATATGACATGTATTAGTATACGAATTTATTTAAATTTTTTGCCATGACTTGTTATATTATTGTGTAATTTTTATAATTTCTTTGCTACGGCATGTTCTCTTATTAGAGATTTTAAAGGGCGTAAATTTTAATTATAAATTCCTTTTGTTGTGCTTTTAAAAATGATACTTTGAAGTACAGTTAAAAATTTTCTTTCATGAAGGTAAAGCCAGAGTTTGATCAAAATTAACGGTCTACTCGTAATGTCAATTGGGCGTGCATTTGCCTTCGGGAAAAGTTTTATAATTGAAATTGTCCTGAGAAGGACCATGTTTTTGTTCTGTTTTTTGCAGGTGAAAACTCTCTGCAGAAAAACATCTGGGGAGGGGAGGAATTTAGTCTGTAATGACTTTGCGCCTCTTTCACACCCGGAATTCCTGAGAGGGCCTGACGGCAAGACGTCCATTATCAACCTACCGTATTCATCGGTGACAGTCGCTTTGTCACCGAGTTGTGGCAGACGCCGCGTCGCCATCGGACAATTAGGAAGCCGTCTTCTGTAAGAAATCCCCCTCCTTGCAGACAAAGCCTGTCCCGAGGATAATCGTTTAGCCTTTAGCGGAAGACGCGGAATGGTTTGAAGACGGTCTACAGAAAGGAAATCAAAGAGAGCCCGCTTCAACCACCCACAGATTTTGGTGAGGATATATAGTCGCCACCTTGATGGAAATGGGGGCAGTTGACTTTTTTTACAGGTGTGAACAACCTTCATCGTCGGACGTGTGCCAGAGACGGAGAGCCTGCCGCATTCCTCTCGTGATATCCTGAACCCGCGAATTATCCTTAGATCATGTTTACTTTGTAATTATTGTATAGAGCCTATATTTATTTCAAGAATGCCAATAAAGCATTTTGTAAATATTAAAGGCTGTCAGTCTTGTTTTTAGGCGAAGTCCTTACAGTACCGATTATTCAGTGCAAATTTTGAGTGTTGTGTTCAGAGAGAATGCTAGACCTTTCAGTCTACCAAACTAAAATGATATTCGTTTGGAATTTTGAGGCTGTTTACTCCTAAAACTTGCTTTCAAATAAAATGCAGGTGGGGTACACCTTGCCTTCAGATAAAATGCAGGTGGGGTTCGTATAGGCAAAATAGAAGGTTTGTGTAAGAAGGCATAAAAGCACAGCTAAGAGTTTGTATGAATGTATAAGAATTTTAGCAAGTAATATTTTAGGAAAGGTGAATTCATGTATAGCCTAAAATCGTACAAGGGCAGTTTAATAAGAATAAGTATAGAAACGAAAGAGAGAATAACAATTTTACAATGAAGAAAAGGGTAATAAAATATATAGCTATGGAAAGACGGAGTCAGGAAAATATGTATTAAAGAATCAGGAATTTTGGGGTTAAAGTGAAAGAGTGTTTGGGAAGAAAGTTACGAAGAAAGGTCATTGTGGAGTCGAAAGTAAGTAAGCGTTAGAAAAGGGTGGAAGTTTTCAAAGGAGTATTGTAGCAAAATCTTTTAGGGTAGAAAAGGGGAACAAGCTTTGTTGCCTTTGCCGGCATTTGCGTGGGGCCCGCTACTTTAATCGAATAAAGAAAATCCAATGGGAATGATACATTTAATAATGGAAATAATTCTAGACCATTTGGCGATCAAGGTTTGAAAAAGGGCGGTCTGATATTAGACTCAGAAGGAGGGGAAAATGATTTTATTGGAAAATAGAAATGTGGTATAGAAAAGAGAAGGTTATAAAAAGTTATGCGACAGAGAGAAGAGATATATTCTGAGACTCAGCTTGAGAGACGATTGCTAGTTTTCTTGAGAGAGTGTTTTTTTTTTTTTTTTTTGACGATGAAGGACCGACGATCATCAGCCCAGCTGAAATGGGGTAAGTCCGCTTATGACTAATCGTTGAGTGACATATTATTTATTTATTTTTCCTTTTAAGAGGATAGGGACTCAAAGTGTTTTATTATTCATTGTTGGTAAAATTGTTTAATGTATATCTATAAAGTATATCAAATATGTTTGTGTAAATTTTAGTGAAAGCTTATATACAAATAAATTTCAAATTATTTAACCTTAATTCTCTCTCGTCATTTAAAATATTAGTTGTGTCTTTTTCCTACTGAGTAGTAACTTTTGCGTGCTGGGTAAACCTGGGTAAATCTATTGCGGATAAGAAGACTTAATAATAATCATGATAAATTCGTTTAAAATAAATCTCCTAAAGTCAATAAACGGCGAAGAGAGCCGAAAACCACCCAGCAAGAAGACATTCAGTCATTAATAAACATCTATATGTGATTGACAATATGACATTGTTTTGGAAGAAAACTAATTTTGAATCTATTACTTGCCATGTAATGTACATAACATGTTAGAAATAAGCATAACCCCGACCGTTTGGACTTACAATTTTTTAAAGAACGTTATCAGTTGACCCCTCAATCTTCATCCGAGATCTTCAATCACAATGTTAAGTAATTTTTCTCTTAGATTTGTTGTTTCTAATCATTAATTAGCAAGAGAATATTTTTGAAAACACTTTTCTATATTTAAAAATATATCTATCATGGCAATAAGAGTGTTTTGAAAAGTATTTTTATTTTAACAATTTACATTTTGTATCGATAGATATCAATGATTTAATGGTCAGAAAAAAATAAAAGAAAATTTTTCAAATTACATGCTTTTAATTCCTAGCGTCTACTTAAAATTTCAAAAAACAGAATTAAAAAATGCATTTTTAGTCCGGCATTAAAAAAATACTGAGCAAAACATTCCCTATGGCTAACGTGGGTATTGGAGATCGTCGATGTGAGCTGATGCACCACTTTAACAAGATGTGTTAAATATTCTTCCAAAAATGTTATTAACTCTAAAAGGGCCATGAATTTTCATGTTATGTCTGTGCACGAAGCCAACAATTTTATCCCGAACCAACTAAAAAAAACAAATATAATTTTCCTCAATTTTTTGAAACAGTAACTCCGTGAATTTTAATGCCTAACAATTTTGACTTCTACTGGATAATATCTTTTGTTGTTACTTATGGCCGACTGGAATTTATCCATACAAGTCAAAAAATTTAAAAACACAGGACAACAAAAAAGAAACCACATGATACGATAAAAAGAACGACCAAAAGGCCTTAAAACCAGTTAAAAACATTAAAGTTCCAGGATAAAAACTTAAAAAGCCAGAAGCACAATAATTGAAGACCGTGAGATCAGGACATAAGTTCCCTGGCCGTTCAATAGAGAGCACACAAATCACCATTCTGCCTTAAGTTAAAGTCTAATTTCGAGCAAACAAGTAGATGAGC
This sequence comes from Dolomedes plantarius, assembly GCA_907164885.2. Classification (NCBI taxonomy): domain Eukaryota; kingdom Metazoa; phylum Arthropoda; class Arachnida; order Araneae; family Dolomedidae; genus Dolomedes; species Dolomedes plantarius. The sequence continues at coordinate 103,365,569 of OU015495.1, forward strand.
TTTATTCATATTTTCATTCTCACATAAGGTGCATACGCTGGAACTCACAATCCCTATTTTGGCCAGATGTTCAGCTAGACAGTCCTGCCCTGCTCTTAGTCTAAAATTGGCCACTAAGTACACATCCTAGTAACACATTACTCTTTATACATGAATAATATCTATGTATAAGGATTTAAATTAAATCGGACATTTCATCATTCAGGAAAGTTCTTTAAAAAGCTGCAACAAGAGACTTGAAGAGTTTTAAACTTAAAACGACAACACTTTTAGAACAGCAGAAGGAGCCAATATATCTTGAAATCCCAGTTTAAAGTGCCTTCCAGAACATAACACACTAATGTTACGTCAAAACAGTCAATTGCAGTTTTGCATAGTAGTTTTGCATAGTAAAGAAAATATGTATATGTATTTCATAGTACGGGGAAAAATTGTAGAGAGTTGTAATGAATACATGTTTTAAACAAATACTCTGCACGTACTAAAATGACAATATACAACATTTCCAATATAAAAACATCTACTGGATTCATACTAAAATAAAATAATAAATAAAGCCTAAATAGAAGTCTACTATTTTAAGGATTACAATTTATATTGGAAATTATAAATAAAGAAAAGACATATTCAGCTACAGTTTAATGTTAAAATGAATTGCAATATATATAAATATTTCACAATCCAAGAATTTTCAATTTCTTACGCTTCTGATCTTTTTCTGACATTTCCGTCTATTGAGAATGAAATAAACATCAGAGGCCTGTGAATACCCTCGGAATCTTTCAAATTCTGTCATTCAGTGACGTAATGTCCGTTTGCCCACCGATAAGCAAAATATATAAAAAAAAAAGTATTTTAAAACTATTTATTAAAGAACGGATTTTTGGATCCAACAAAAGGAAAGAAAAAAAACGCTGGAATGGCGCTATCATGAAGACGTTATTATAAACCTGTCTTTTTCCCTTTCAGATGGCAACAAGTCCACGGCTTTCATCCGAAAGTTTTCCGCGGGATTTTTGTTGATATTTTGTGCACTCTTCAACGAAGGGAGAAAAAAAAGGGACGGATGTTGAATTTTATGTCAACAGGCTTTGTGAATACGGTGATAAATTTTTCGAAGGCAATGGTCAAAATGGATTGATGGTTTTTCTGTGGGTAGGAAGTCAATAGAGGATGATCTATGTATTTTTTTCTTCACTTTCCGAATGAAGAATAGCGTTTGAAAATCCGCAAAATATAGGTGAGAGTGATTGAAAGCTATCAGTAAATTCATTTTAACTTATCTGAATAAAAAATACGTATAAAAAAGTTTATTTCAGAGAAGAAATTTATTATTCTAGTTTTAATCAGTATGAATCGACTAAGACATATATTAGAGGGAAACAATTCAACCTTATTTTCATGAATAACGAAGTTTTTTTTTATCAGTACAATTTAACGAAATGTTCGAAATAATCATATCAAATAAAATCACACACACACACACACACACACACACACACACACACACACACACACACACACACACACACACACACACATACTCACACACACACACACACAAACACACACACACACACACACACACACACACACACACACACACATATATATATATATATATATATATATATATATATATATATATATATATATATATATATATATATATATATATATATATATATATATATATATATATATATATATATATATATATAAATATATATATATATATATATATATATATATAAATATATATATATATATATGTATGTATATATATATATATGTATATATATATATATATATATATACATATATATATATACATATATATATATATACATATATATATATATATACATATATATATATATATAAATATATATATATATATATATATATAAATATATATATATATATATATATATATATATATATATATATATATATATATATATATATGTATATATATAAATATATATATTATATATACATATATTTTATATATATATTATATATATAATGTGTATGTATATACATATATCTGACATTTATAATATATAAAATTATACATGCAGAAGTCCCGCACAGTATGAAAGCTGCGTGTTCCAGTAAAATTTTTCGTACGGTAAAGTGATTTAAATCGAAGAAAGTATTATCAATTGACAAGAGCAAAATATTTTGGAGTTACATATATATATATATATATACATATATATATATATATATATATATATATATATATATATATATATATATATATATATATATATATATATATATATACATATATATATATATACATATATATATATATATATATATATATATATATATATATATATATATATGTATATATATATATATATATATATATATATATATATATATATATATATATATTGACATTAATTGCATACATTGACCGTTGTATTTAATTTGAATGTACACCGTAGCGAAGCGCTGGTTTTCAGCTAGTACGTATATCATATATGGTTCCGAAAATTCCCTGCCGAAATAAATTTGTAGCAGTAAATTCATTTAAAATTAATGTCATGTTATAGAATTTTGCTTTGTAGAAGAGAATTTTTAACCATAAAGTTAAATTTCAATAATCACTGATTTCACGTGATACTGCCTCTTCAGCGTCTTTGCGAAACTTTTGAACAAACTTTTAACCTATAATGCAAATACACGAAACTTGTCATATTATCACCGAATATTTTTCCCGTTTCGTATTAACTTTTGTAAGATCTTTTCAATAGTTATATTTCGTTAGTTTCAGGAAACTCTGCCCCCTCCCCCCCCCGTACATACCCTCCAGCAACACCCCCACAACAAACTGGATATTAAAGCAACAATCTGCCCGTAACCATTTCATTCGTTATTCAATGCAACCTGTTCGATTTCAGGATCTTAGCCTATGGTGAACGCATAAAAAGCAGTGCTAGAGGACCGGAAGGAGGAAGAAAAAGTTTCCTGGCATACAACCGTATGGCATAATGAGAATGTAATGCGCTTTATTGATACGCCGTAAAGAGAGAGTTTTCCCTCACACACCGCCAGCTGTGAGACTGCTTTGACTTTCAAACACGGGCAAGAAATTTTTCCCAAAGATCTAATCCTGCAGAATGCAACTGGTTCTACAAGGGAACGGAGATAGATTATTTATTTTATTTTATGTATTTTTCTGTATTGCAAGGGAAAAAAGGGGGAGTTGAGATGTTCCTGGTCGATAGTAATGAGTCGTCGATGCAAATAAAGCCTTATTCGAGGAACACTGCTGCATGGATACGCATTTTTTTTTATTACCAATTTTTTCGCTTTGTTTCATCGAAATGGATTCCCATTATATCTCACGTATTTTTTCCCTTTTTTCCCTTTTGAAGGGTAAAAGAGAAAATAAAGACCCGAAAAATATGGAAGAAGGGGTATTTTGTATTTTTTTGTATGCATTCTTAAGTAGGTTTTTTCCAAGTCCCGCAGGTGGTAAAGCATTTTTTTCCCTCTTCTTAAATGTTTCACTGATAAATACATATAAATATATTGAGAGAAAGCGGAGAAATGTTAAACATATAGATGTAGAAGCGACGAGAAATTGAATTCTGTTTATATCTCATTTTTCTCCCATAAGTCTGGGAACGCGAAAGTTTTGGATGAAGTTTTCAGAAACTAAAAACAAAAACTTACTTGCGGAGAATGACTGCCTGGTATTTCAATATTTACAAGATGTTCTTTAAATTGTGTTAACAGCGCAGATAACTGCAAAACGATTATAACGTTGGATAGTTTGAGGGGAGTTTTCGGCAATCTAATGCATTCGAAGCGTTTTGAATATGATCTTTAACGTTGTTTTGGAAAGAAAATATGCATTTTTTAAGAAAGTTATTCTATTTTCTATTGCTTTAAAGGCTTCAAAATTAAAGTCCATAAACAGGAATGCCTCGGAGAAAAGAAAAGATTTTGCAAAAAAATTTGGAAATTCCAAAAAAGGTCAAGCTGGAAAAAAAATAAAATAAAACAAACAGCTTTATAAATGTCCGAAATATTTTACCGTTATTCTAAAGATAACATTTTGTTTTCATTATTTTATCCTATTATTTCAAGACAATAGAAATGTGAAGGTAAATTTGTGATTTGTGCACGTATTCTTTATTAAAGTCACAAATTGTTTTCATTACATTCTTTAGTGTATTGTTATACAAATTTCATTGCACTGGATTCCTTATATATAAGTAAATATCCAGTTACTCAGGTAAAGGAATGAACTGTATATTACTTTAGGAATTGTCTATCACCTTAGCATATAATATTAAATACAGAATAGAATAAAGCTTAATTTATTAAGCGTTTATGTAACAAAATTGTAAAGCTATTTCTTTAATTAATTTATTGTAAAACTGACATTTTGCGAAAATTCCTTGAAAAATTCAAATCAAACTGATTAACCCTATTATTAAATATACACCCTTTTTTAATATCCCTCAATTCGTTTTGAGTATTAAGTCATTAAAACAGAACAATTGTATAAAAATTCTATATTTGTAAAGTAGCCATTGGAACAACAATATTATCCCCCGAATGCATAAAATGCATTTGATTGATACAGAAAGTTTCTAAATTTAACAAACTGGAATGAAAGGGACTTATGAGGAAAGAATTTAAATATACAAGGAGAGGGATATATTTTACTCTTCTGAATTGCATTTCAAGAATTTTGTAATTCTGACATGAGAGTGACTATACATAAAGGAAATGTAATTACATAATATATTGGAAATTACATAACAAATTAATTTTTATAGGTCATGACTCCCTCTAAAAGAATATTTTTAAATGATGCATTGTAATAAATTACATAAACTATAGTGCTAATCAGTTTTCTTTTAATTTTCATTAATTTTTTATAAATACATTAATTAATGATAGTATCATAATTGTATAATATGTCTAAACATATGGTAGAAATGAAAAATATTTCATACATTTTAGACTTAACGAAAATTTTCTCAAACAAACATTTTAAATTTTAATGACAACTTGTATAATACTGTTTAATATATCACATTTTGCTAAAGTATATCAAACGTTATCACGCTTTCACTACCAAAACATATACCTTTAAAGTCGATGAAAATATACAATTTCATGCTACAGAAATTAATGCATATATCATACTGTACTTTTATTTTATATTTCAAGAAAGCCTCAAAATCTTAGCATGTTTCTAATACACACTCATAAAGAAAATATAATTAACTGATTATGGTAGTTATTATTAAATATCAAAACTCATAAAACAGGTGGGGGAAGGCAATTACGCATAAGAAGAGATTTGATAAATCATTAAAAGGCCCATGACATCACTTTCTTAATCAACATATCATAGGTGAGCAAGCCGCATTTTTGGGACTGGTATATTATAGATGCTAAGTCTTATTTCATTGATGTAAAGACATGCCTATACACAAACTAAAAATTTTCATAATTATATCGTTGAGATAAAATGTCCAAGCGCATCTCGCAGAGCTTTCATATCAACAATTTTCAGAATTCCCCCAATAAAAATTACTTGAATTGTAAGTATTAACCAAAAGTACTGAAGAATTATTAATAGCAAAAGGGTGAGAAAAATACTCAATTTTTTAAGTAATATTCGTAGGAAACTGAATATAAATCAAAACAAGCTACAATATTTCAATATATCTGTCAAGTTCCCTATTTTTATATTAGGGAGCGATTTATTCTACATCGTAAAATAAAATTACACTAAAATAATTTTTTACAATAATTTTGCTGTTTTATAAAGTCTTGGATAAATATCTAGGCAGTCGTGTTAAATTATATATGTATTAATTCAATAAAAATATCAATTTTTTTTTCATTATTTTTTCAAAATACTTGTCTTAGATTATAAGATGTACGAAATACACGTACTTCAAAATTATATTAATTATACATAACTTTATTTACGAAATCGTAAAGTCTTCACTTAGAAACTGCATAACTTATTTCAGTTATTTAATAAGCATTAACAACTAAAAAATGGGAGCAAACAATTTTGATAAATATTTATTTTTAGGATCAGTTTTTACCTAGCATTTTAAGACTCCAGAAGAAAAAATTCAAGAAATTATATTTCACAGAGGTTCGTTTGGAAATATTTATCGTGAATGTAAAATTTTTTTAAAAATACACTTCCAACAGTTTCTAAGAGTTTTAATTTAATGGTCAAAGGAAGTATAAAGAAAATTAGTTACGGGCATCTATTTTACCAATAATTATTAAATTTTGGTAAGAAAAATTTATTAAATATTTTGAAACTTTCACGTTATTAAAACTACAGAAGTGTATCTCTCTCTCTCTCTCTCTCTCTATATATATATATATATATATATATATATATATATATATATATATATAAATAAGCTTAATTTCCTTTTCAACAAAGGTGTTTACATTTTGCATGTTAATTCTCATAACATTATTTTCAAATTTGAATTCCTGCTTAAAGTTCATAACGTCTCACGCATGCTCTGACCACATTCCTACTACCTTCTTTTAAGATGGTAATGTGATACATCACTTTACAATCAAAAATATCATTTATAGGCTCCTTAATCCCTTATTTGAAATAGGAACTAAATAAACCTGCAACATTTATTCTAAAATTTAGGTAATTAGTAATGATAAGGGATCGATCGTTACTATTTGTAACATAAACTCTTCATATTTACTGCTGCCTTGTACTAACCCTATTGGATTCGCTCACCTCAATGTCAATCTATCGAGAAAATGTATCTACTATTTACAGATACATAAATAATGATAATCCAATAAAAATGGTACTTTCAGAGAGCTTGAACTTTTCTGCACCTTGCAACAGGTTTCATTTTATAAATGTCATCCACCAAAGGAATTTATGAGTGGTTAAAACAAACTACATTAGACTTTTTCCGCAAATTATTTAAATTTTAATATAGTATTTGCATTTTTTTCCAAAAACGAAAAATGCCACAAGGTGTAAAATTTCTTTTTCTATTGCGGAGAAAAATTTAAAAAATTTCTATATCTAAGTCTGCAATCCTTGGACACATTTTCTCCATAGGTTAAAATTTGTGTGATTGAATCTAAGAGGGTTAGTACACAGCAGCCTTAACAATTAAGATGAAAACTAACATTACAGTGCCTGTCATGATGACTGGATTTAACATTGGCAGAAATAGGTATATCATAATTGCTGGTCTTTCGCGTGTAAAAAATATCCATAAATAGCACTTATAACTGTTTAAATGACTGAGCCGTTTTCGAACATAAAAATCATACAAATGGAAGTTTAAGTGAGAAAATAACACATTTCAAGTGATGATACATAGTAATGTTAATTTTATTCATATTTTTGTAATTGTGGATCTTTAAGTGAACCATGTTCGAATCAAGGTTTAAGCTTTTGCTACAACCGTGCATTTTCGTGCGGTTGAACTGCTCACAGACACCCAACATAGTTTGCTGAAGGTGCTTACCGCCAAAGCAATGTATTCGTGAAATATTAAACAAAGAAAAAAAGCAGAAGAACCTGGAGGGAGGCAGAAAAACTTTGATCTCGGATGAATATGGTAAATCGCTTCGCCAGGAACAACAACAAAAAAAACGCAACATCACCACCAAAAAACATTATCATTTCTAGCTTATCTAATCTTTTATCTGGCTTCAAAAGAAAGACATTTGATGCTTTGGTGTACCAAGTTGGAAAATAAAAATGGCTATCTCGATGAGTTCTTTATGCAAATGTCCCTTCGCGTGTCTCCTCGGAATATTCAGGAGAGGAATTCGGAAAAGGGGCAACAAGAAAATCACGGAAATGCGAGAGAAGCTACGGGGGACAGCACGTTCTTTGAATATCCAGAAGACACGACTTCTGGAGATGGTATGAATAAAGTTTTGTTCATTTGGTTTGCAGCCCGGGCGAAAACAAACGGTGGAAATGCAAATGGAATACCGCCCGTGCGTGTTCGGCTCTATTCGGTGCATTTAACGCTCTGTGTAGCTGGGTTGACAGAGAAATTCTTATAACGTTAAGAAAACAGTTCTAAAAAGAATCAAAATGAGGGAAAGTATGAAAGAGTGCAAACATTTTTCCAGAGACAAGAGTTGTTTATTTTTTTTTATCGCTCCGAAACTAGCGCGTGTACTTACTGGGTCTAGAAATTTTTGGCAATAATTAAACTTATAATAAGGATTGTTGATTCATCTGAGAAAAGTATGTAATATTTATAGTCATCATAAAACAAATCCTCGGGCAAATGTTTGTTCGGAATTCAACCAGGCCTAGATTTCTGCTGGTTTAATTTCAGCGGATTTGATTGTCAGTGACTTTGCCATCAATAAATTTATAGATTTTTTAAATTTTGTTTTATCGCATTCTCCAAACGTTATTGCAGTTATTACACATAGTAGTGTACTTATTTTGTTTCATAAACTTGAATAATTAAACTAATCTAATAAAGGCTATAAGTTTATTGCGATTCTTAAAACAAATCCTCGGGCAAATGATTGTTGGGAATTCAACTAGGCCTCGATTTCTATCGGTTTAATTTCAGCGGATTTGATTGTCAGTGAGTTTGCCATCAATAAATTTATAGATTTTTTAAATTTTGTTTTATAGCATTCTCCAAAGGTTATTGTAGTTATTAAACATAGTACTGTATTTATTTAACTTTGTTTCATAAACTTGAATAATTAAACTAATATAATAAAGGCTATAAGTTTATTGCAATATGTACTGTTTATTGCATGTACAGTTTTGTGTCCGTCCAACATGAGTGGGTGTGTTGTAACTTTACAATAGTTGATGTTGTAAATATAAATTAATAAAGTGTCCTGTTTCAGTTAAGCTCACTGTTTCTTTTAGTTTGTGAGCTAAGAAAAGTAAATAGCATCAAGAGACAAAGCTGAAAGGAGCCTAGAGATTTATTCATTCCTTTCGAAAGTGTATCTCACGCCCAATTCATACGAATAAACAGAACCGACAGCAACATACAAAAATCTCGTGTTTTTCCCAAAAAATATTTAATAATTTAATTTATCATTGGTGTAGGCTGTTGAATAGACGATAGGCATACATTTTTCATATAGTGACCCCCTTCTAGAATGATATGGTTTATGAATTTTCAGTTGCTGTTTTACTCCTTCGACACTACACCGTCACATATGTGTGATTATAATGGTTTTCCCTTCCACACTTCAACGACTGTTCGGGAAGGAAGCACATTCATTTACAGCATGACAAAAACCGTGGATTAAATAGACGCAATTTTTTTAATTGAGAATTGTTTTTCACCATGATATAATTCTCTTCTAACTGACATTTGTGTAAACCCTAATTAAGAGCAAAACGCATTAATTTCGAGATGATGTACTTTTGATTCATTGTTGTGCTCAAACAAGAGAAGACTTGTTCTAAACTGTTGCCAAGGTATGAGAAGCGTAGTATTAACCAAAACGTCGTGTTAGAATGTGTTTATGTATATCTAGACACTGAACTCAGAGGATGAATCAAAATTTAAAAACTTAACCAAAAACAATCTAGTTAATGCCTCTAAATGGCATTAAGGATACATACGACGCATCAACAAAACCGTTCTCCAAACATCCGTCAAGTCAAACATGCACTTCAAATTCTTAGACGGTGCATATACGAAAACTCATTGCTGTGTAGTATTATAGCATAGCTCAACGAGTATAGCATTAAACTCATATTGCTTCAAAAGACCTCCACTTCCTCTACAGATCCATGACGGTGTTATGTGCACCAAACGGCATCGGATAGTTGCACATGCACATCATTGACTTCTAAATAGCAGCACTACTGTGAAAGCCCTCAAAGCACCAGCCAGGGGAAGGTCCTACTGCTTTCCTCCATTACCAAGCTGTTATGAAAGTTATTGGCTAACGCTGGCTATTGTTAATGCTGAAACTAACTGTTGTCCCCTTTGACAACGAGAGCTTCAGAGTCCATGGTTCCAGTCTTTCGATTTCTTTGGCCTTCCAGATCGACGGAGGATTGAGTTCTTCCGTGACTTCCATACATCACGATGACGCTAGTTGACACTGATAGGAACATTCCTTTGCACAGGAATCTTTAGGCTTAACTGACAGAACTTTAAAATATTACGCCATTCTCCGGTGTAGTCACCTGGTCTATATTTCAGTCACAATCGCATTTTTAATGTTTAAATATCTTTCCTTTTGTCAGGGTTATATTCATCGTAACAACTACCAGGAGCTTAGGGGTATCCAAACTCTATTGTTTATATAATGTACGTATTATACATTCCAAATATACACCAGTGTGTATACATATAGCTGTCATGCCACAGGTCCAGGGTTCGATCCTACGACTGGGCAAGGTCGACTCAGCCTTTCATCCCTTGGGGGTCGATAAAATGAGGACCAAGCATGCTTCGGAACTAAACTCTGGGGGTCCCACGTCAGGTTGACTACCTGACTGAGACTTGTTGTATGGCACTCAAGCCCACGGCAAAGAAATGAGCACCGCCGGCCTTGGTCCACAGCGGACTGTTGCGCCATGAGTTTAGTTTTAGTTTTAGTGTATACATATATTATATATATTGAGCCTTGTAAAATTGTGATACTAGTCCTCAAATTTTATTGCTTTGTTTTATTGCATTTATTTTGGGGCAAAATTTTATAACAGAATTAAAAAACTGTGTGAGGTTCAACCATTAAGATATCCGTACACCTTCGGAGGCATGAAACTGCATGATGCTCAGCCGTCATAAAGCTGTGTGAAGCGCAGACTGCATGAAGCTCAGTCAATAAAATTCGGTACATCTGTTGCTGTTCATTATACTAGTGATATCAAACCACTAAAAGACTTTATAAATCTTCGATCAACCATTTGTTGAAAGAAATGTTCTTTTAAAATAACAATTTCGAAAAAGGAAACTATACGCTATTAAAAACAGATTCTAAAAAAATAGGGCTTCTCAGAAATATACAAAGGCTATGCATATTACGAAGTAATTATTTGTGTTTATCAAGTAAAGCAGCAACTTGGAATGTTGCAATATACCAATCTTTGAACAACCTTGGAGAAACGAGTTTACTAATTAATAAAGCCATTCGGAAGAGTTGACTAATACCATCGAATGTTAAAAAAGGGTCTATCAGAACACTGCCAAACGTTATTTCTTTCTCAACCTCGTACATACGCATGTATTGAACAATCATGCCACCCCCCTCCCACCTACCAACAACAACAGCACACACACACACACACACACACACAAACAAACACAGAAAAGGGGTCCAGCATTTTCCCCAAGCATAAATTTGCCTGCAAATAAACACTCCTTATGATTCATAAAAAAGTATACTTCAATTTCTTGAAAAAAATTATAATATACAGAATGTAAAGAAAATTCGAATCTATTCAATTATCCCCAAGTAAAATTTATTAGCAAGTGAACAAACCCATATTACTTTTATATCCATGTGAATTATTATCAGATTTTTCTTGTTTCAATTACTTAACTGACACTATTCTTCTGCATTTATTTCATTTCAATGTTCAACAACTTTCGTGATAATTCTATCTAATGTAAACTAAACCGATTAGCTGAAAGTGTTAAAATGTCTGAATTCCTCTTTCGCGGAATTCAGCTGTAATATACACTTCAAAACTTTTCGGCGGACACTCATATCTTTCTAAAACAAAACCCATATTTTACTGAGAAGCTCCATCTCATGAATAGTTTCGAGTTGAGTTGAGATGTTATTTACCACGGTCAAACATAGAGACTGATTCGGCCATCTTGATTCCGAGTGTTTTCGCATTTTTAGGGAAAAGAATGGAGCTACCCCTTCCAAAACGAACAGACGACACTCTATTTATTAGGGGGCGTATACTAGGTGATATTTTTAAATTTAAGTTTAGATTATATCTTACATGTCTTTGTATTCTGGTTAAGAATTAATAAACATAAAAGACACTCAAATGAAGCATTTTGAAAAAAGAAATCAATAAAATTTAGGTCAAGAGAATAATTTCTTATTTCATTTCTTTAATTTTATTTACTTTTAAATATGTCGTAAAAATATGCTATGAAAATTTAAATTCATTATAGAAATTTTAACTAATGGTTTCGAAAATGACAAAAACGCAATAAAAACAATCCATTTAAATGGGATTTCTGAATATGTTTTGATAAAGTAAAAAAATATAGGTTCCTTAGATAATTTATTAATATATTTTTTCAGTGTTATAATCAACAATATAATAATTTCCTTATATTTATGGATTTCTCTTTAAAATTCTCTTCTAGACCACAACGCGTCTGGATTTTTTTTTCAACTGTAAAATTACTAAACATAATTGCAAGTATTAATAATTTACACTGAATTTTGAGTTGGAAAAGAAATCATAAAAAAATTAAAAATGGAGTTACAGTATTTGCATCAATCTGCCATTAAATAATTTTTTAGAGAAATGAAAAACCAATTTTGAAGCCTATGTACACGTATAGGATCTTAATTGTTAGTTGGCTATATATTTTCTGTTCAAATATTGCTAGCTGTACGGAGAAACGATCTTCATAATTCAATGAATTGCAAACAAAATACGTAGAAAAACACTGACGTATCTATATATATAAAACAGTTCCGTAACTGACTTACTCACTGACTCACTGATTGACTAACTGACATACAACGCACAGACCAAACCGCCAGACCTAAAGGGCTTGCTAAAAATTTTCCATGGCGATTCTTCTTATAGTTTAGGAGTGCACTAAGAAAGATTTTTGAAAAATTCTTCGTAGATTTTTTTAAAATTAAATTTTTAAGCTGTTTTAGTAACTTCTTTTAAGTTTTCATTTAAAATAATAATCTGAGGATTATAAAATTTATATCAGGGAAAGATCATAAAAATTCCTTTAAAATGAAATATTTTTCGAATCTTTACCTTCATTTTCTGATTTTTGGAGAATTTTTAAAGATTAACTTTTAGAATTTAATTTATTAAATGCTGATCACGTGATTTCTTTTTCTGGTACTTTAAATAAATTTATCGGCACGTGCATAATAACTAAATAGACAAAAAAAATATCTTTTTTCTTGTTAATGCGGCCGACGATTGGACATTATCCAAAAAAATATTAAAATACAGTAAAAGATATGTTCTTCGAACTGTACTATATTCTTTAGTATGTCTTATTAGATTTAATTTGAATATTTTCTTCTACATTATTTTGTCTATAAAAATATCCCTCACGATTTTTTTATAAATATAAATAATTTTTGTACATCAATTGTATACATTGGTCATCGTATTTATTATAAATATATATATATTTATTTATTTATTTTGGCATTAATTGCATACGTTGACCGTTGTATTTAATTTGAATGTACTCCGTAGCGAAGTGCGGGTTTTCAGCTAGTCTTATATATAAAACAGAAACGGGAAATGGGTCATGCCTGTAAGTGTAAGTCACAAAAACTCAAGAACCATGAGCACTACCTTGAAATTTACACGGTTTAATGTTCTTGGGAAATCAGGATGAATGGTACTATTTTCATCCCGCTACGACGTTCGAATCCTGAATCATGTTAGAACAAGTTTGTGCGGTATCAACAGATATTTTTGTTCAGTCATCGTAACATTTCATTGTTGCCAATTAAATTTGCGTAATAATTGCCAATACATTTGAGTAAAAACAAATAGACATGGATTAAAAACGTGATTTATTCATATATTGGCGCATGCAAGAAGGAATTTGATATATTATTTTCATATACGGGGCAATGCTGGAATATTTCTTTTTAAAAATGAAAATATAAAGATGGAAAGTCATTCATTTTCAAGGAATGTGTTCCCAATCCATTTCATGCATTAAAACAATCCCAAGCTACCTGTTCAAACTCAAATATACCGAAGGACACATTCACTTAGCTAGAAACACGTTCGTTTAGCCTTCACGTGATGATTTATATAACTGAAATGACATTTAAACACAGCAGACGATTTAGTTTTGAGAAATAATTACAATTATGAAATACGTGTATATTCTAATTAAGAAAGTCTGAAAGTGGCATTGAAACGTATCAGACGATTTAGTTTTGAGAAAGAATTCCGATCATGAAATATGTGTATGTAATTTTTCAATAATGTTTTTCGCATGGTCAGCTATATGTGGGAGTGTCTAGAGTAAGGAATCAATGAGAATTATACATTGTCGCAGATGATAAAAAAGAAACAAAAAATGTTGTGTACTGGTAAGTATTAAAATAACAACAAATTAGTAAATAAATGAATTTTTTATTACTGAAAAAACGAAATTAATTTGTTTAAGAGTTGTTATAAATTTAGAACATCATAACATGAGGCTAATCATTGAAAAAATAATAGCAGAAACTGAATCCCGAGCGAAGCCAAGTAATAAATCTAGTATCATATAAATAGGATAAAATTTGGCTATATTTATAAAAATGTTGACCTCTTAAATGAGAACAATACCGAAAAATAAGTCTGGTAAACATCTCATAATATTTTTATTACTTCTAATTTAAACAAAATCTAAGAAATTCAGCGAAAAATCTATGAAGTTCATCTAAATATCAGACAGACTTAAAGGATTACATTAAATTTTCCCTGCAGATGAAGATGTTAAGAAGAATATATATATATACACTGCTTGACAATTGCTAAGAAACAGTCACATTTTTTATAATATTTCATAATATACATTGATTGAAGAAATGAAACTTCGTACATATTTAGTAGAGATACTGTGCATTATTTATTATGCAAAATGGTACATATTACGCCACATGGAAAAAGAAGAAAACGAAAAACAAAAAAGATGCTTTTTGGAGCATTTCCAAACAGCCACGAAAAATGGGTCTTCCTGCCAGAATGAAACAGTTATGAGTACCTTAGTAAGGTGTGTGACCTCCTCGGACACTAGAGCACATTTTGGATCTGTTTTTTCATGCTGTCTACTGAAGTATTGAGGAGTCCTAGGGGGATATTGTCCCACTCCTCTCTCAAGGCGATTTTCAGTTCTTGCATGGTTCGGGGAGGGAAAGTTCTTTGAGAAACACGTCTGCCAAGAGCATCCCAGGCATGCTCTATAAGATTTAGGTCAGGAGAGTAAGCAGGCCATGTCATACGTTCAATATTTTCACTTTCTAGTGTGTCCGATACTTCAGCGGTCCTGTGTGAGCGTGCATTGTCTTCCATAAACAGAACATCTGGACCTAGCGCATCCCTAAAAAGACGAACATGATCCAGAATAATATCTCTGCAATACCGCTGCGATGTAACGGTACCTCGCTCAAAGATGTGAAGCGGTGTTTTACCATTGTGCATAATGCCTGCCCACACCATCGCGCCTTGGCCATACTGATGACGTTCCTGAACATTCTGTGGTGCATAACGTGTTCCCCTCTCTCCCCACATTACATGAACACATTACCACATTACCAGAATCACTTGTCACAGTGAAACGGGATTCGTCAGAGAACATCACTCTGGACCACTCTTGCTGACCCCAAACAATATGTTCCTTACACCAACGTAATCTTTCTCGACGATGGCGTGGTTGAAGTGGGATGCATTGAACAGGCTTCCATGCATACAAACCAACCTGATTTAATCGCCTAGAAATGGTTCTGGCTGATACATTTGTACCGGTAGCGGTTGCAAGGTCTGCAGCTATCTGGCTAGGAGTGAGATGGCTATTCCTTTTCGCCACTAGGGATACATATCGATCCTCTTGAGGTGTGATGTTCCTTCCACGACCACCGGCATGCTTTCAAATATCATTTCCACCTTCAGCGGCTTTTTTAAATCACGATATGACACTTTTTGCCACTCCCATTACTCTAGCCACAGTAGTGACACTTTGTCCCGCTTCGAGCCGTCCAACATCTCGTCCACCATCGTACGCACTCAAATGTTGTCTCGCAGACATTTTGCACTTAATTATAGCCACGCCACACTGATTTTCACAGAAATAACTTCCAATAACCTACGGTACTATTTTCGTCAAACACCTAACTGCATGAACTTTCGAATGAATAAAGATTTTTCGTGCACTGCCTTTTATACAGATAACAGATCCTGCCCTATTACGCCCTCTGAATTTCATTTTACTGTGATTAGTCTGCTGTCGGGAACGCTAGTTTAAAAAAACCAGTTGTTCCTTAGCAATTGTCAAGCAGTGTATATATATATATATATATATATATATATATATATATATATATATATATATATATATATATATATATATATATTTATATATATATATATATATATATATATATATATATATATATATATATATATATATATATATATATATATATATATATATATATATAAATTTATATATATATATATATCGGCTTTTCCTAAATTTAATGCCGTTCCAACTTAAGAAGAAAGATTTTAATATAAAGTCATGAATAATTTTTCTCTTCAATATCTGTGAATGCATGTAAAAAGATGCATTCACAGAATTTTACCTTGAATGTACCTTGCATACCTCGCATACATCCCAGCTTGAAGGTAAGGAGACTGTACGTTACCTCCTTGGCTTGAACGTTTCAATACATCCCAAACTCTCGCGACATGCGGGCAAATTTAACCTTATTTTATTGGGTAGGTTGTTTTAGAGCTCTTCGGTCATTTTTTGCTACACGAATGCTAATCAATCAGGGACCTACTACATAACGCCAATTACGATCGGCTACAAACATCCATGCCAATAGAGGGACTCGAATCCATGAACTCTGGAACTGAATATTCCATCAATTTAGCCATTCGGCATCCGCCCTTATATTACTGGGATCGCATATTTTTAAAGCATATTTAGTTCTTGGCTGCGCTGTGACATCTCGCCTCAAATCTCTTTTTGTTTGGATAGAACCCCCCGAATAAAAACTATTGAAACCAATCTGATCGACGCTTTTGGGAAAATATTGAATATTTTCACTCAATTCGTTTCCATTCTGGCATTTATGGTGCAAGCATGACTTCGCATAGGAAATTTTATCTCTATATTTTATACTACCATAGAATACTTTTATCCGAAAGCCGAACACAATATGCAACAGGTATAATTTATTAAGGCTGGCAAATGTACGTAGGAAAATTGAAAACGTAATAGTCTCATCTTTGAACTCAGTAGAATATTTAGCACTTAGGGAACATTATATTACAAATGTACTAAAGTTACGCATTTCATTTTGTTTAAAATATTGAAAGTAGAAATTGTAATTCAATGCAATACTTCTGCCATTATTGAAAAAATAAGAATATCCCTTTGTATCGAAAACTTCAAGGGTTAAAATTCCAATAAATAATTTGATTTGATGATCGTGTCCACTTTTAATGTAGAATAAATGCTCTTGTGTCAAAATTTGTATAAAGTTTTCCCAGACACGCTGTTGATATAAGTTTAAAAAACATTTAAAAAAATAAAGGAAGAAAAATATTCCAGAATGTAAACATTATACAGTGTGTCTCAAAATGTCGTTGCCAAACTTAACAGGCTGGTCTGTCATATCATGATGAACGAGATTTACATAGGAACGTGTGTCCAGAAACGCAAACCAGACGCTGGATGGCGCTGTTTACTTAATAGGACCATACCTCTTACCAACTCCACTGGATGGCCGGAAATACCGCATTTTTCTGGAGGAGGTAGAAATCTCCAAACAAAACAGAATCACATAGGAATTCATGCCCAGGAACGCAAACCTGATCAGCTAGACGATAAACAAAGATGAGTTTTCTACCCCCTCCAGAAAAATGCGATATTTCTGGCCATCCAGTATGGTTGGTAAGAGGTATGGTCCGATTAAGAAAACAGCGCTCTCCAGCGTCAGGTTTGCGTTTCTGGACACACGTTACTATGTAAATCTTGTTCATCATGTTATGACAGACCAGCATGTTAAGTTTGGCAACGACCTATTGAGACACCCTGTATATATAAGTATGTGTGCATTAGTAAAGGCGTCTATGTAAATAATTGTTGAATGAGATACTAACTTGTAAGAAAATAACACAATATAAAATTTAAATGATTCCCGGTAAATTCTGTCTAATATTTCATAGAAGTTTTAAAATAGCCTTTCAAAGAAAACTGGAAATAAATTAATCTGCACTAGAAATACAACTATAGAAATTTTCATGTGTCAATTTACTTCAAAAAAAATTTCACCTCGCTACTTTGCTTATAACTTCAAAATTAATGTATTCCTACGAAAATCAGCATTTTCTTTTCAAAATCAGTTGGAAAACAGTTAGGTGAATAAACTTACCTATAGTGAAAAGTTTTCATTTTCAAACACATTACAAGAGCTTCTACAGGGTTTTTTTTATCAATTTTATGAAAATATTTATTTTTCAGCAATCATAAAATATACAATATTTTAAAAACCAACTCATCATTAAATAGCATTTTGAATAACGCATAAAAGATATCTATATTTGCCTTAGGACATTCACATTTTTTCACACTTACCGGGTTATACAACATAAACTCATGAAATTAAGTACAAAATAATGTGCCGAAAATTTATTGTAATTTATTCGATGCAAATCTAAGGTATCTTTTGCCGCTCGAGCCGAAATCCGTGATGTATTTTTTGAGGATCAAACTAAAATGTATTAAACCAAAATTTAAGTATGACTGAATAAATCATATTGGAGATTAGAAGAGAAAAGGGAAGTTGAGATTATAAAATAGAACTTAAGTCCTAAATAATTGTTTTTCATGACAAATAAATAAAATAAATCGCAATAATTTCTTCCGAAGAGTCCCAAAAGATATGAGAACTAATTAAAATTCTATGGACTAGCATATCAGTATCGCATTCTTTTTTAGCAATGCGCTACCTTTTTAGATTTGATTTTCAGATAACTAACAAGAAAAATATAACCCAGAACTTATTCCATCATTTTTATTGGAAAATATTTTAACTGATCTGAAGAATGTTTTAAAGTTTCAAAAAATTTCAAGATTTCCAGAATAATTTCACTATTTCTTCGATACCTCTTGTCTAACTTCTGGAAGCAGTTGGCAAATTGCAAAATATATGATTGTTTTATGAAACTTACACTTTTACTGAAAATTTTATTGCTGTAAAAGATATTGCTTATTCTTTAAAAATATTTTGAAAGGGATTTTGATGAAGGGAAAATTTCAGATAAGTAGGTAATTCTTTCAACATTTCACTTACAGTATTTCTGAGTTTTTTTTTCTTTTACACTGTACTAAAGACTGAAATACTAAAGTAAACATACTGCTTTTGCGAATTTACGCTACCTCAAAATTTAACATTTTTTTCTGAATTCAACATAATTTTTGCGACATAAAACTTGTTAATGGGGGCAAACGAGTATGGGGGAAAATTAAATTACTTTTGTTACCATATATTTTCTTTACTTGTAATTTATATTTTTCCCTTTTTCATGCCCAATTCAAAAATATTCTCATGCGGAAATCGAAGCCAATACCTTTTAAAGTGATAATCTTGGATTTTTACTTCTTTCGATCTCGTCGTTTCTCACCATCTAATTTGCTAGGTTAGCACTTTTATGCATCTATAAGAACTTTCAGGAAGTATCTGCAGCGATAATGCGAGCCTGTCCTGTCATCGTATATGAATTCGTGTCTATGATAACACGTAGTAGTTAACAAACTAAATAGGATTATAATCGAGGGTATTTTTAATCATGTATCTGTAATCTGTGTATGAGTACTGAATTGAAGAATTAAATTTAAATTGCCAAAAATACAGGCTTGCACTTTTACTTACACAAGCACACACACACACACACACACACACACACACATATATATATATATATATATATATATATATATATATACACATATTAACATACATACTATATACTCCTTCATATGTGTGTGTGTTGTAATTAATATATATATATATATATATATATATATATATATATATATATATATATATATATATATATGTATGTATGTATGAATATAAACATGTATAAATACACAGATGCATACTATCAGATAGTTTTTACACGAATAAGACTACATATCTAAATCTACACTATAATTCCAATATGTATAGTATTAAAATCTTTAAAACGTCAGAATTACCAATTTTATGATATGTTTAAAATATTTTGAAAAATTATTTCACATGTATATCAAAGCAATATTCCGTCTAAGTCTGCCTTTCACATACAAACGATCCCTGAAAAATATTGCACACAATACTCCGATCACCAAATGCGGGAGAATATCGAATATTTTTAGCAAAATCACCCGTTTCGGGCATATTCCACCGAAAAGGGCATGACCGCGCATAGCAAATTCCAGTTCTATTTGATACCGACGCGCAGAAGTGGCCTGGCACGAGAGGCTATAAGGCATGGATAATTAAAGAAGAAACAATTACGGGCAGACTGTCTCTGGTGTTTGCTTTCTACTCTTGCCACCGTGTAGGGGGCCGTAAATGCTTCCGCTCGAGTGTTATGAGGATGAAGCATTGTGCCGTCGTGGAATGAGAAAACGAAGAAAAGAATTCTCTGGGGAAAGAATGAAAGGGAAAAAAGTGGGAGGTACAACCTGAAGCATCTATCGAAACTTTAATCACCCTCATGTTAAAAAACGGGGATGTTTTTAAAACACTAAGCATATTGCTTTGAAAAAAGTAAGTAATCTAAAAAATTTTGTTAAAGAGTTGGAGAACATAAAATTTCTAGTCAAATGTAATATTTTTCTCCGTTAAAAGATTTATGATACTGTGGAATGCGATCGTGATTGCCTGGCAAATGTTTTAAAAATGTGCAGTTTTGAAGAAACGTTCTCTACCAATTAAAACTGACATGCAGGTTTACGTATTCCACAAGTAAGTTTGTATTTTTACCACGTTTTTATTAACTCGCTTTCTTGTTTGTGTGTTTGTCCAGTACAAATCTTTTTTGTCCAGTGCAATCGATTTTTAACTAACTTCCCGACTAGCTAGACATTTGAAACTTTTAGAATAGCTCAGAACACCATGACAATGCATTCTTTTAATACTTTTAGCCATCTTTAAGCAGGATTGAATTCATTTTCATTTAATTTTGTTTTGTATGGAAAGTTAGTTCTGGAAAAATCCGCAAGGTGGCGTGACTCGATAGCCAAAGAGAAAGAACAGCTCAATCACGAGTCAATGAGACTCGAGAAGAGCATGAAGCTAGACTTCAACGTCTTCGCGATGCATATGCTCAATGTTCAGCGCAGGCAGCAGATTTTCACAAGACGATAAACACCTTCTGTGATAAGACTTAATACATAGAATTGTCAAGTTTATATGATTCAACATAAAATTTAAAAACGTGGTGTATAAAAAATTCTTTTTATTTTGCAATAATTACGATTTGTGATTTTATGAGTTATGTTCTTCTCTTTGTTAGGATTTAATGAACATTGTTTTTTTTTCACCGAGTTCTGCAATAGCAAAAACGTATTCCCTGCCTTGAAACTTTTCTCTTTCGGGATTTTAGCTATTTTCCAAGGTGGTATCTTACGAGTCCCCCCCCCCCCACACACACACACACCAAACAATAAATAATCTTCAACATTCATGGCGCCAATTTTGAATTTCTGAGACTCACTTATTTATAGATTATTTACCTTCAAGAAATCTTCTTGGTACTCGTTTTTACAGAAGTATATGCATATGTTTGTGAAGAGGCGAGAGAGTGTGTCCAGCTTTTGAGCTGCCACTAAGTTCTTTGCACTGATGAAGAAGCTCCTTTGCAGCTTCAAAACGGCCGTATGCAAAATTGCACCTTATTGCTATTTGTCCTTTATTTACGTTGGATTTCCTGTTTATTCCTCGAGCACAAAGGTTTTGTCTTTTCTTTTCATATCGATAATGATTGCAAGTAATTAATTAATCTTTTCAGTCAGTATATCTGCTTAGATATAAAAACAAATTGTTTATTCTCAAGCAGACAAGTTCTGTACAACTGAACTTATTTTTATTTCCCTCCGGGGGAAGTCATCCCAGTCTCAGTAAAGAATTTCACATCCCCAACACCGCATTTTACTGATGCAACGCCCTAGGATATGTGTTCACAAGTCGATCTCCTACCCACCTAACTCGTTTGCCACTCATTCTTTTTGATTTCTCGAGTGTAGCTTCGTTTTAAAACTTACGGGGAACTTATGGTACATTTAATAGCAGCTGAATGAATCCAGTATAAATATTTCGGTAAAAACAAATAGAGAACAACAGAAAAATACTTTGTGCATACATCAGAGTCAAACAGTTTTGCTCTTATTCGCAGGATGGATAAAACGTGTTTCGGTGAATTATGTAAATTTTAGCGTGACCCCAAATCTATGATTAGTGGAAAGTAAGGATAAAAAAGTGATATGGGAAAAAAATCAATGACTGTTTTGTACGAGGGAGTTTCGGAAAGTAACGATACAATGTCGCATACTCATTCAAAAAAAATTTTATTTATAAAAGATCCATTGCAAATTACTGGTTTACGCCTTATTTTTCGACATAGTTTCCACCATTGTCCAAGCATTGTCCAAGCATACCAAAAGTCTGGGTACAAGCTTTTGTATCCCCCAGTCATAAAAGTTTGTTGCATTTTGTCGAAACCACATTTCAACTTCAATTTCAGCCAAAATAAAAATCATGGCTTCTGTTTCCTGGGACAGACAGGGCATTCTTCTGATGGACTTCATACCTCCACAATTAATGCTGATGCATACCACAATTAATGCTGATGCATATTGAGGGACTTCGAGACGTCTTAGACGGGCAATTCAAAGGGTAGGTATCTCTAGCGGAATGCTGACAAGCGGAGTCTGCTTGCTTCATGACAACGTTCGTCCTCACACAGCGCTTTTAACCAAAGCACTACTCAAAAGTTTCAAGTGGGATGTTTTAGACCAATCGCCATACAGCCCGGACCTTGCACCGAGTAACTTTTTCCTTTATCTGAAGAAACATCTTGCAGGGCAAAAATTCCACGACGATGATGAGATTAAAACTGAGTTAAAATGTCGTTTCGACAACAGGCGGCAAACTTCTATGACTGTGGGATACAAAAGCTTGTACCCAGACTTAACAAATGCTTGGACAATGGTGGGAACTATGTCAAAAAATGAGGCATGAACCAGTAAATAATTTGTAGTGGACGTTTTATCAATTACAAATTTTTTGAATGAGTATGCGGCATTCTATCGTTACTTTCCGAAACACCCTCGTATATTCTTTTTTGAGCAGTGAAAGAACAATGAAGGAAAAAATGCATTTACAGGCATCAAAGAGTTAATAGTAGATATGTTACTGACCATACACTGACATATGAAGCAACGGGCCGGTGTACCTGTTTTTAGGGGGGGGGTTCTTTAAGATGATATTCTAAGGAAAAAGTACATTTAAAGGCCTAAAAGAGTTAATATTAAAAATGTTACTGGTATACACCCACATAGTGGCTACGGATCGGTATACCTCAACGGTTCAAACAAAAGTTCAAACAATATTTCAAACATATATCTGAAAAGTTCATGTTCTGCACGTTCCATGTACATGCTAAAATTGTGAAAATGTATTTTATCAAACTAAACAGTAACGATGGAAAAAGAAATACTCTGTTCCTGTCTTTCTGACCATCTTCCTTCCTGAGCCACTAATTTTTTTTTCTATTATATTAGTCTATCATTTAAACGAAAGAATTATAAAGGCTAACTTTACAGATGGACAAACAGACAGGCAGACAGACAGGTAGATAGAGATAGA
Source organism: Dolomedes plantarius (assembly GCA_907164885.2). Lineage (NCBI taxonomy): Eukaryota > Metazoa > Arthropoda > Arachnida > Araneae > Dolomedidae > Dolomedes > Dolomedes plantarius. Next base: position 103,389,413 of record OU015495.1, read on the forward strand.
GAGAGATTTTATTTATATTATATATATACACTCTGTCCCAAACAAATATATGCACCCAGAAGGAAACGAGCTACTATCACGAAACTTAACATGTATGTAGTGTATGAGGAGATAAGCAAATTATTACAAATTCAGAAGAACAGACCGCTTTATTAAGAAGATATGGCATGAAAAAGGTTACAAATTAGTAAGTAGTAAATCCACCTCTGGCAGCTATACAAGCCGAAACATGGCGTGGCGTCGAATCAGTGAGGTCACCTATGACCTCCTGCGGAAGGTCATGCCATAATCTTTGCAACTGGGCAGTAAATTCACCAGTATTCTGGGACGGCTGCAGTTGCCTTCCAAGCACGTCCCAGACGTGCTCTATTGGCGAGAGGTCTGGTGACCTGGCAAGCCATGGGAGTACCTCATATCCTTGAAGACATTGTTGGGAGAGTCGCGCAGTATGTGGAAGAGCGTTGTCTTGCTGATAAATGGCACCTGAACGACTTGATAGCATAGGCAGTATAACTGGCGTTCAAATCTCGTCCACGTAACTGCGTGCCGTCAAAGTGCGTTGAAGGACGACTAGAGGTGATGGTGTATCCCAACAAATCGCTCCCCACACTGTCACACCTTGTGTAATCGCCGTATGCCTCTCGATAACAACAGTCAGATCGGACCGGTGGCCTGGCTGCCTCCACACGCGTTTGCGCTGGTCATCAGCATTGAGACTGAGTCGGGATTCATCGCTGAAGATCACACGACTCCAGTCGGTTACACTCCAGCTTGCCTGAGGTCGGAAAACATCCAATCGACACTGCCTATGATGTGGGGTCAGTGGTAAGCGTCTTAATGGACGTCGGCCAGTCGTCTCCGAATGGTTTCCCTTGATACCACCGGATGTCTGGAAGGTGGTAAATGGCGTCGAACAGATTCTAGCGACGTTGTTGGTGCGGACGTGGCTTCTCTTATGATTGCGCGATCCTCGAGCGCATTTATGTTCCTGGGATGCCCTGACCCTCCGCGACGGTAAACTATCCCTTCCGTTATCCATTGTTGCCAACAGAAACCATGCTGTGTAAAGGTGAATGCTAATAGGATAAAAGTAAGCCTCATAGAAAAAAAAACTTCATTCATTTCTTATTCAATTTATTCAGTGAAACGGCTAAAAATTGTTAATTTTATATTGTTAATAACGTAACATATAGCTGAGGAATTTCAACTATATGTTAATTTCAGTCAATACTGCAGTTTTAACTAAAAGCATCAAAGTTCAATTGCTGAACATTTTCCAATAGTTTTATAGTACGAATGAGTTTGTGGTGAAGACAGCTTTACAATACAGAGAAAGAAAATTGGATACAATGTTCTCTTGAACAATACCATGATTATTAACCAATAACATAATTGAAAAATACCATGATTGATCTCGATTGATTAAAAAACTTGATGGATGGAAATGAGTTAATTTTATTTTCTGATGGCATAATATTATAAATATATTTCTACCAGTAATCGTAATATTTTGACTGGTTTGGTAGTTATAAGGTTATTAAATCTTTTATAGATTAATGAATAAATTATGAGGACCTTTTGATAAAAACCTTTAAATTAGTAGACAGATATTTAGAGACAATATTTTTTCAAACTAAATCCCCATTGTAGAAATATTTCTTTTTGATGAAATAAATTTAGATCATTATCTATCTTTACTTATTTTGAAATTTAAGCAATTAAATTATTCAAAGGGAACTTATTTTTAATTCTTCTGAAGTACTACAGAAACAATTGATTTTATTTCTTAATAGTTTACTGAACAATAAAGTTCTAAAACCTCTTTATTCTTGAATTACTGATTTATTTTTTAATTAACTATAGTTAATTCATATCGAATTAATCATAAGGACAATATAACACAAGAACATTAAATGATCTCAAATATGTAAAATAATACTCTTTAAAATATCTTTATTCTTGAATCGCTGATTTTTTTAAACTAACAATAGTAAATTTGTTATATAGTTATGAATGAATAAGTCATAATATAACACAAAGATATAATATTATCAGAAAGAGATATGAAATAATACTTTCTGAAAAAAAATGATTTATAAGAAGCATGTACGTTTATTATTAAATATTTTTACAAAAGAAAAATTTCATGTTATCTATCTTTGATAATTTTCTCGATTGATTGAAAACGTATGGATGAAAATGAGTGAATTTAATTATGAGTGAAGTAACAACCATTAGATTAGAAAAACGAAATTACCAATAAACGTCTTCATACAAGGTTTCTTCAGCGTTTTTAATTGTTAACAGCTATTTCGTGACACCATTCTCTTAATTTGATCATATTTACAAAAACGTCTTCGCTTTCTTCAAAATTTGCTCAATTTCGGCTCGTTATTTAACTTTGCTAATTTTCGATTTATTCAGAAATATGAACGAATGCGATTAATTTCATTGTTTCCTGAAGTAACACATAGCAGATTAATTTTGTTTAGGCTAATATTTTAAAGTTGTGTACACTTTAGCCATACAGTGGGGAAAAAATTTAAAAACTGGCAACAGAATGTCATTGTTTTACCAGTTAAATTAAAATTTTATTTCTTTGCACTCCTTTCAGATCTGTGATGGAAGTCACGTATGAAAATGATACAATATGGTACGGTATTTTAACAAGTCAGATCTTATCCAGAACTTCAAAAGTAATTTTAAAAACTTCGAGTTCTATTCCTTGGAGACAAAGAGGTTGAAATTAATTCCGCATAATCAAACTAGTTTGAAACCCTCCACACGTTTGTTTACGTTTATGCTGTAGGTAACGATGTGAGCAAATGCTACTGCCAGGGAAAAGCAATTCATTTTTTAAAACATATCTTTTTCTGTTCTCGGCAAGAAATAAGATGGAAGAAAAGAAATATTTCGTGGTATATATGTTGGTATTTCATTTACTTCGTAAATATCTTTAGGAAGCGACTTCCATAAAGTGGTGAAAACTTCTTTCTGGTACAACAAAAAAAATTTCTTTTCGTTCAGATTATTTTTCAAAAGATTAACTTATAAAGTACGCCGTACTTAGCATTGTCAGTGGCGTTTTGCTTTGCGTAACGCTTTTCGGGCGCCGGATTAATTCATAATTTTATGAGAATATTAATTCCCTCCACGTTAAACAAAAACAAAGAGCGCAGAAATAATAAAGTTTAATTTCGAAGTTTTGATAGATTAATAACATTTTGGAAAGTGATGTATTTCATGAATAATTGTGCTGAAATGTTTTTGGGTCTTTTTCTTACGCGTTCCCACATATTCAGAATAATAAGTACTTCAAAATTTAGATAAAATTCCTAATTATTATTAATATATATATATATATATATATATATATATATATATATATATATATATATATATATATATATTATTTATTTATTTTTTATTTTTTTATTTATTTATTTATTTATTTATTTATTTTGCTATCTAAGAAGTCAACTGTATATTTGACAGCTTTTGTCTCTATTCATCATATTTCTTTCCCTGTACAAGTTTTTTTTTTGCTTTAACAGGGTCCTTTAAGTAGCCTTGAGGAGGTGAATCGGATTTCGGAATACGACTGCTCAGTTCGAATCCCGACGAACGACATTAAACAGTACCTTCGTGTCTAGGCTGGATATGGACACGTTAAATCCGTAGACCGGAAAGTCCTTCCTCGAGGTTAGTGGGTTAGGGTAGGTACGAGCCCTCCAGATGTCACTGATGGGGATGTTCAATCAAAACTGTGGTGGCAGTAGAGGGTAATGTTAATTCACCTGTATGGTACTTCCCAGTTAAAAAGTCAACCATTTCCACGGTTTTTCCTGCGAATGTCTCATAACGAGTGTCTCCTCCTCTAAAACAATTTTTGATTGTAATTTATATTTTATCGTCATGATCTATAAACCAAACTTGCCGCTCAAAACTTTACGACTCAAATCAGATCAAACTGGAGGGTTCTCATAATTAGGTTTATTAAAAAGTAATCAAGGCTAGATGTAATTTTTAGAGTAAATTTAATATATTATTAATATATTATAATATATTATGATTAATATATTTTAATATATTAATCAGCAACATTAATTTAATTCGGCGTAATTAATTTAAATGCACTATTAAATGATGCTAGTTTTACTAGCAATTAAATGCTTTTTTAACCAAGGAACTCGACTTAAGAAGGAACTACGATCATGGAGTTCTTGATTTACAGACAGTTAGTTTGTGAAATAACTCATTTTAACAAAATACTGTTACTGCTGTTGTTGTTTCTAATGTCCCCTGGCCGGAATTTATTCCAAACCAGGTTCATATAGGCTAGCGGGTTGAGGGGTGAGCCCTAGGTTTATAATGGCACCACAAATGTTGGAGTCCAATTCAGTAAAGTGCCACCGCAATTTTGACCGAGAACCCCCAGGGTCGGTAACTGGAGGGGTCGTACTCTCTTCCCACCTCTCTGACCCCATAGAGGGACTTTCCGATCTATGGATTTAACGTGCCCATATTCGGCCTAAACACGGCTTGTCTAGAATCGACCACGGCACCGAAAGCCGAACCTCGCAGTCGTACCTCGAGCCCTAAAAAAACTAAAATCATCGAATTTCTCCTTATCATATATATTAAAGTCTTGTGTTTGGTATGGATATCTGTAGGCGTTCATAACCGGCCTTTTAAACTGTAGATCCCCGTAAGCTGGACCTTGGAACGGCTAAAGATGACCTCCAGCCTTATAAGTAGTCTTCCCCAACCGTAGCTTATCATTGTTTCTATGAATTAAAAAAATGATCTATTTTACAGTATGCGAACCTTTCAGATGCTAAGAAGTATCTAGAAACTGGACTGTCATTTATAACCAATGCATCTGCAACCAGCAGAAGAAGTCCGAAAAATACGAGAGTCATTCGTCAAGAGCATGCCTTTCTGTCTTTTCTACCAAATATATTCTAAAAAATTACTGCCGAATATTTTTCCCCCATCCTGTCGACATTTCGGAAAGTTCCTTCAAGTTCGGGGGCTCAATATTTTATTGCTCCGTGAATAAATAAATCCCAAATGTGGAATATCAAATTAGACACAATGACTCTTGTATTGGAATAATGCTAAAGCCACCTGTATTATTATTTCTTTGAGTGGAAAGAATCTCTCTCACCAGAAAATATATATATTTTTTTAAATTGTCAGTTACAAATGAAAGTTTGTAACTGCATATCGCTCTATGCACAAACCATCACGTATATAATTTAAACATGGAATAAACTGGGTAAATTATATTTGGGTTGAATAATACATAAGCCGGGTAAAATAGTAGTTTATAGAGGTTTTAAGAGGGAGAAGGATAAAGGGAAAACGGAATGTGGTAACGTACTTTAAGACGAGCTGTGTACGGGTAGTTAGTTGCATTAAATACTGCTAAAGATAAATACGGTAATTAACTCTACAGCATGCAGAATTATTTACATACTAACCCCTTTCAAACTTCTACTAATATGGGACATTTAACATGTTTTATTTCTACAATTGTCTGATTAATTATATTGATAATTGCAATGCATATTTGATTGTCTAAGTCTTACAGACATAAGAAGACAATATCTTTTCTTTGGATTTTAAATAAATGAAATGTTAACTAATAAACATCTCAGGTATTAAAAAATCTTAAAATGTTTACTATAAATATTAATTATTAATCACTATAAATTTTTATTTATCAGTTTTCCAAATCTTCAATTCGTTTCACGAGTTTTGCAGTTATATTACCGCTCAATAAAAAAACATTTTGATGGAACGAAGTTTCCAGAAAATATTTTTCCAAGTAAAGTCATGAAAGATTTCTGAGAGTATAATACAGAATTTCGGCACATTTCTGAATATTGTTCCGTTTTCCTGGGTTAATAGGATTGAATAAAATCTCTTCAGAAAGTACACACAAAATAAAATTTATTATTCTGTAAATTCTTCAGGCACATACACAAATTCAAACAGAAAACACGAAACAACTGTCTTCTATACAGCAGAAAACTCTAAAAACACAAGTCAGGATAACAGAGTCTTCAATACAATACACGCCTAAGGCCCTTTAAATATATTCAATTCTCAGCAGGAAAGAACACTGAGTTCCAATGTCAATGTCAGGTATATTTATAGACTTCCAAAGCGCCCTCTATCGGCCAGCCAGCTAGATATCACTAGACCTTTCTAGAAAGGTCTAAACGGCAACATGGCGACCATTTGGCGCCATATCGCCAAAATCTAATTTTAAGCCTAGAATAGTGCATTATGATAGGCTAACTCCTTACTATGGTCATAGTTAATAGATTAAAGAAATGTACAGACCATGGTCGTTCTCTTTTTGTGCATAACATTTTATTTAGTGTAAATAATCCTTAAGTAAGTTTTGTTATCTCTTTAAGTGAGTTTCTTTTTTTTATTAATGTTGTTTAAAGTAATTCGATATTCCATGTATGTATTTATTAGATTTATGAAGTATGTACTTGTCTGTATGCGTGTTAATTTTGTATTAATTTTAGTTAGGATTTTATAGTTCAGTTTTCTATTATGTATTGTAAGCAATGCTTCCTGCCCAAGAGCTGCACTGTCCGGGACGTGCAGTCCTTGAGGAGGGAGCAATGTTACGAATTTTACAAGTCCAATTTAAGACTTGTAAAATTCGTAACATTATAGTAAATTTCCTCTAATACGAATACACTTATACCAATACACCCTGTATGTAAATAGACAGCACTAACTGAAGTGCATGTATATGAAAATATAATGATCTCTCTATCAAAAGCATCAACTATTTGATTTATTCTTTGATTTTTAATAATTCCAGTCTTGCAAAAGTTCATATGTATTCCAAGAAATTCAGAAATAACTAAATCACAGGTAATTTATAAATCGTGTGATGTCTAAATCTAAAATTATTAATGTGAAAATTATTAAGTCTAAATCTTAAGACTTATAAATCCTCTGAAATCTTATGAGCATTTAAGAAAGGGAAAACATAAAGAGAATTATAAAAGAAACTATTTTTTTATATGATGGCAGCTTATAAAAATTTCATTTGATTCTGTAATAATCAAGTTCTGTCGTCGTTTAAAAAGAAAAGAATTCTCTAAAGCAGTTTGACTTTATGAAACCTTTTGATAATTGTGTGATTCGATTCTTGCCAATTTTATAAATTCCAGGGCCCTCGAGAGCTCATATTGTTTCTATTTTGTGATTTACTTAAATATAACAACAGAATCTAACCAGTCACTATAATTTAGACCTATCTTAGGGATGTGGGGTAGCCTGCTATACAGTCACCATTCCTTTTCCCCCAACTCTCGTGACATCTCGGAAGGACTTTCAACCCCGTAAGTGTCAATATCACGCGTTCACTCAATCATTTTTAAGTGTTCCCGGTGCATACAAAAATGCGAGTTGTAAGTGAGTAGAATATTATTCTTCATAGTCTATCGAAGGGTATTCCACAAATACAGTCGAACCTCCATATATCGAAGTAGCAAAAAAATTCGATATACAGAAATTTCGATATATAGAATTGATCTTAGTTTTATCATAATTCTCCTAAAACATTAAAATTAAAGCTGATTTTCGTATAAGAAACTCCATTTCCAATTTATATGCGAATCACATTAAATGAAAGTTAATAACTAAAAAATAAATTAATGTGAAAGATTTATTGCGTACAATATACCTTTAAAAAAAACAATAATCCAGTTAGTGGTTACAGTGATCACAGTTACAATCTTTAAAAAAAAACTACGAATATCTTGCTGAACAGCCAGTTTTGCGGAAAGTTCATCAAAGAAATGCTCGCATTCATTCAGTCCATTCAAAACTTCATCAGGGATGTTTTCTACGAATTGTAGTCCACGAAGTATTGTTTCAAACGCCAAAAATTGGGAGATTTTATTCTAAAGTGGAATAAAATCTCCCAATATGTCGTGAAAAAAATTCCGATATATAGAGATTTTTTCGATATATATAGAAACAGTTTTTCTATGTAATGAACTTGGAGATTTGCTAAGAGTTCGATATATAGAAAATTTCAATATAAGGAAGTTCGATATATTGAGGTTCGACTGTATAAGTAAAAGTAAATAATTCAACAAAGCAAGATAACTATTAGCAGGAAGAATGCAGACAAAAAAAAACGAAATCACGTACTTAGGGCTCAACGCACCATAATGCAAGATTCTGTATCTGTAAAGAATATAACGAGGCAACCGACTGGTCTCTTCATCAGGAGAAGGTTTTTCTGCCTGCATTATTCCTGCTAATAATTATCTTGCTTTGTTGAATTATTTACTTTTAGTTATATTTATCTGTTTTCAGTATGAGGATTTGTTGCAACTATGCAATCTTTTATTGAAAAGTTAAAATTTTTCAACGATAGGTAGGTTTTCTGTTTATTTTTTCGGCTTGACTATGCCCTCGTGATGAATTATTTACATTATTTGTGTTATTTAACCATAATTCCTACACGTACACCCTTAATTCTCTATCACAAGGTTTCCTGAAGCTACATGAATACCAAACTGAGTATTATTCAACACACTTTGAATGCTGATACACCTATAAGACTTAGGTGAATGACATTTTAACTATCGAGATAATTGGTGCACAGAAAATTTTAGGAATCACAGACAGTTCAAAAATAACCTTGTAAATCAAAATAAAAACCCTCAAATGTTTTAAATAAGCTATTTATAACTATTTAGACAAGGTTTTATTGAGATAATAAAACTGATTTCGTATTTTAGCTAAAAAAAAGTTATATATCTTATTTTTTAACGACTCATTATGGCATTTTTTTCGGATGAATGAATGTATTTTGCATCTGACCATTTCTTTAGGGAAGGAATAATTAAAAAATTCAAAATAATTATATAGTAATAATTAATAATAAAGGAATAATTAAAAAATTCAAATGATTAAAAATTCAAAGATTTGCTTTTTTATTATAAAGATACTTTAGAATTTAAAACTACGAGAAAGACTGTTCTTGAAATGATTATCGCTTTATAAGTCCGACGATTTCTTAAATGGCATAAGGAAATATTTTAATTAGAAATATTTTTAAAAAAAGAGATCCGAAGGTTAACATATTTGTTTATTTTGCTTGTTGAAACGAATGATTTCAATAACCTTCGAGTCATGTTGTACAGTTAATCTGGAGTTCAATAAATTTAGAGCGCAATACTGGCAGCAAAAAAAAAATTCTATTTCTTTGTTTGAACTGGTCAGAAAATATAACAGTTAAAATGAATGAATTCCCAGAAGTTCTCAACTTTTGATTGTAGGGACATAAGCTAAATTTTTAAAACCTCACAAAATCAGTTTAACTTTAGACATTAAAGACATTCGCACATCTATATATATAAAACAGTTCCGTAACTGACGGACAGATAACGTACACAGCAAACCACTGGACCTAAAAGGCTGAAATTTTGCATGGAGATTCTTTTTATAGTGTAGGGGTGCACTGAGAAAGATTTTTGACCTCCCTTTACTGATTTTTGGGGAATTTCTTAACTTTATTTTTTAGAATTTAATTTATTAAATTCTGATCGCGTGGATTCTTTTCTTCTTTTTGTGATACTTTAAATTAATTTTGCGTCACGTGCATAACAACGAAATAAATTGACTGAAAGGGGGGACTCGAACCTATAGACTCTGGTACCGAATGCCAGCGCTCTAACCATTCGACCATCGTCCAGCAAAAACACCGAGGAGAAGACTAAAAAAAATTTGAAAAGATATTATAGATGATGATTTTAAAAAGCAAAGCCGAGACAGGATTTTATAGCGTCAGAGACCCACCAGAGATTGTCATGACGCTGGTGAACATAAAAATGCTATTTCAAGATAAAATCTATATATATAAAACAGTTCCGTAACTGACTGACTCAGTGACTAACATACAACGCACAGACCAAACCACTGGACCTAACGGGCTGAAATTTTGCATGGCGATTCTTCTTATAGCGTAGGTGTGCACTAAGAAAGATTTTTGAAAAATCCTTCTTACAAGTTAAATTTTACAAATTAAATTTTTAAGCTGTTTCAGTAATTTTTTTAAGTTTGCATTTAAAATAATAATTTGAGGGTTATGAAATTTATATCACGAGAAAGATCATAAAAATTCCTTTCAAATGAAATTCAATCTTTTTCGAATCTTTACCTCCATTTTCTGATTTATGGTAAATTTTTAAAATTAAATTTTAGAATTTAATTTATTAAATGCTGATCACGTGATTTCTTTTTCTGGTACTTTAAATAAATTTATCGTCACGTCCATAACAATGAAATAGACAAAAAATATTTTTTCCCTTGCTAATGTGGCAGACGACTAGACATTATCCAAAAAAATATTAAAATACAGTAAAAGATATGTTCCTCAAACTGTACTATATTAACTGTATTATATTCTTTATGTCCTATTAGATTTAATTTGAATATTGTCTTCTACATTATTTTGTCTATAAAAATATCTCTTCGATTTTTTTTATAATTATATTTTTTTTGCATTGTATACATTGATCGTCGTATTTATTATATATATATATATATATATATATATATATATATATATATATATATAAATATATATATATATATATTTGTCGTGTTGCCTGTCTTAAAATTATTTATTTCTTTGGGCGAGATTCGTATATTATTTGGGTTAGTACAAATTATTTATAATTTATAGGTATTTGGGTGCGTTGTGTTTTTTTTATTTATTTTCTTGAATACAACCCAAAAGGCTCTAGACAGGTTTGCAACCGAACAGGCCAAATAAACTTTGCTTCTAAAACCTTCCTTTAGGTCAACTACACAAAACAAAGATGACGGACTCCAATGTAACAAAATAAAATTGATTTATTTACAACCTTATCTATTTACAATTTAACTCAAAATAACCGAATCACCAAATCTTCGTACACAGTTTACACATTTTACTAATCTTTTAGCCTTTTCTCCTCGATTCATATCAAACGACAATGTATTTAATTAAATCTACACCTTTTGGATTCAGGGAGCATATAATTATTAAGCTAACTCATAGCCAAGAACTCCTATTCATCAAAATTATCTTTACGAAAACACTGTTCCCGCACTAATCTTTCATTTAGCTCGGTGGGGTCTGAACAAAACAAAATTTAACTTTCACTCACTCAGTTTGATGATGTCGCACTGGGACTCGGGTGTCGAAGCTCTGCTTATGCTTGGGGTATCGCTCCTTCCTTCTAGGTAGTGGGTGCGCTGCGTCTCTAGGCTGTCGTGGGTATTCTTCTACTCTTTTTTCAAAATGATGGGGCACTCATCAGGAAAATGATGACACCGACTTCTCTTGATCCAAAGTCACGCTCAATTCCGGGAAGACTCGACCAGATCTCCAACATTAAGGCGCATCCTCTCTATAACCCCGTTTCTATTCTCTTGCTCAAAATCACTCTCAGCTCCGGGAAGACTCGTCCGGATCTCCAATATTTAAAACTGCCAATCTTTTCATCACTTTCGATGCTAAGGCACTAGGAAAGATCAACCGGTCTCCGGAAAACGAAACCTCTTTCTCGTTCTGTCGGACAACTCCCGGGAATGCTCAACCGGTCTCCGACGTTTTGAAATTCCAATCTCTTCATCCCCCTGCAATGCTAAAGCACCGGGAAAAGTCAACCGGGCCCGCACGCAGAAGAGAATCCTTTAAAAAACTCTAAGTCTTCTATTTATTTGTTTTTTTATAACAAAGTCCACGCCTTCTCGTGACTCCTAATCCATTCAGGAAAGCTTTCAAAAATCCACCACTTAGCCTCCATTTTCATTTCTCGGATTGGATAATCCCATAACCCATGCATGTCTTAATTACGTCATACAGAGACCACCCAAAGTCCAGTCCACGTGTTTTGCGGTCTACGTGTCCAATAAATCCTTTACAATAGGGTATTTTACTTTAATGTCAAACCCTGGTGCCATCTCCTTATCTGCGTCTGGAATCACCTACCCCCTATCGCGCACCGCCGCTTTTAAATTGGCTAAGCGTACAGACTACTGTTCCGTCCTTTAATCAAAGGCGGCTTCCTAGCATTCTAACCGAAATGTGATGAAAACAGCCTTCGATCACTTTAAAAATTTTAATTTTTCTTTAAAATCGAAAGCGCTTCATCACATACGCTCCCTCCTCCGAAAAAAAAAACTAACCAAACACCAAACACGTAAAAATATGCTCCCTTCCTCGAAAAGTTTACAAAATTCTCATGTACTACTTATATAATTCATGACACTCAATAAAACATAATCACATCAATTACAAAACTTCTTACCATCCATGTCTGAAAAAAAAACTTGTTCGCATCATAAGTCCTCATACACTATTTAGAAACACTAAAACAAAACATCAAAACACTTACTCCTGACTCCATTGACCTTCTTTGATCATGTGATCTATACCTTTAATTTAGGTAAGAGAAGACCACCAACCTATGCACTTATTAGAGTTCTGAATTCAAAAGTTCATTCTTTTAATCAAATGTTCTGAGTGAAAACATCGAAGATCTATATGAACCATGTCGACATAACTAATCACCATACAAAATCATGATTTGCAGAGTTCAGACCCAAAACACTATCACAAAGCATAAATTCTTCATCTCTCTATATATCATTTTGCACGCAATTAAACTCTATTCTAACACTATTCCTCATTATTCACAAAATTTACTTATAAACAAAAATAATTAACACATTAAAATATATCTCACAGTATATTTGCCACATTCACAACTAAATACCAAGCATATAAAATTTTGTTACATTTTCAACACACTTCTCACAATATTTTTGTACCTTTCAAAACAAATTCATTAACTTAAATTCATATTTATGTATAAATTGAGTATTCACAAATGACCTTCCTACCAAACCTTCCTAAGACTCATATTTTTTTTCTAAAAATCATAATTCAAACCCATTTCCTCATTATCGTCAAAAGAACCGATGCTAAAGACGCCCAAAACTTTTTCAAACACTGCACTTCACTCACGAAAACCAAACTAAGCTCCCTTATTCAAAAGCGCACGACAAATCTGAACTCATTCAATTCACAATTCCCCTACTACATACTAGATTTGCGAAACATAAATTTTTTTCTCCCCTTAGCACCAAGGATTCCCACAAAACTCAACCACTAACACTTGATAACACCAAAACCCATAATTCTTTTCATTTTCCAAACATCTAAAACCATTAAAACAACCACTCTATTATTTGCCTTTGTCTCCTAAGCCGCATATTTAAACTTCTTATTTTAGTTAGTCATTAACCTATTTCGTTCCCCCAGCATTTTAGATAAATAAATGAAATTCTGGCCAAAAATTTTCATTTATTCTCCAAAAAGGCTGTTTTAAACAATTTGCGACATTTTAAATTCAAACATCCTTACCAATTTTTATAGTTACCTCGCATACCTTATCGTAAACAACCCTTCAACACCTACCTATCGATCAAATTTACTTTCTAAATCCCCATTGTCCTTGGGGTCATTCAGCTCTGCAGCCCTGAACAACTTCCAAGTTATGAGGAATCCCTAAACCAAAACCAAACGGTTTGACTTTAAAAAAAAAACCTCCTTTGTTAAAATTGTTAAAATTCCTCCCCAGCACCGCATATCCAGCCTTGCACACAAACCAGTTCTTTCCCCGTGCACCTCTCCTGAGGGGGGGGGGGGGGAAACGAAAAACCTCTCTTTTCTCCGACCACAATTCCCCCAACATACTATTTCCGTAAACAAAAGCTAACACAGCACTTCCTATCACTCCTCACACAAAGCACTATACTACGACAACCTTTTATTTTGCGTAACTCATTCATTCTAAAAACACTGCCATACCTCTAATACCACATATTTCTATTCTGTACCCTTGTTTCATTAAATTCATACTAAAATTTCACTACTATGCCTTATTATTCAACCCAGGGTAAACAATCGTAAATTTTATTTTCATAGCACCTAACAACTAATGCAATCCATCCATCCAAAAGTTTAGTTTTTTTATACTGTGGCAATTCTGAACATTTATTCCTATAACTAACCCTCTTTTCGTTATAAAGACCTCTACTCCAACAATGTATCGAAAACTCTTATTTTACATCCTTAACTCAGCACTCCTTCAGCTATAACCTTTTTGGCAGATTAAATGCAATATAATCCACCTCACATTATTTATCGTTTATAGACTGAAACAAATCTGACTATGATTTGCGCTTTTGCTTACCGTTAACCATCTTTCATCCACAATCACCTCTACTCTAACTTTTTATCTAAACTTCCTATTTCAATTTTACCCAACTGACGATGGCTTTGCAACACATTCGCGATACAACCTTCTTGATCTAACTCAAATAACTCCAATTTTTAAATTTTACACCTCACATTACCGATCATTCGTTTACCTATCATTACTCAATATGCAAGAATTCTCTCATTATAATATTACTTCTCCTAACATTATGCATTCAAATTCTTTATACGTAACTAAACTATGACTCACAATCCCAAACTTAAAAAACGCTAATTTCCCCCAAAATACACATATATGCACAAAATCAAAGCAAAACACAATTCTATTCTCAATGTAATTGCAAAATATTATCTGACAAATTCTATACTTAAATTGACACACGTTTCTTTTCAAAAATTTATATCTATACCAAGTACCACTAATTACTATCGACCAACACACTTGTACTCAATTCAATAATTTCTCAACTGTTACTCAAATCTTAACTATCTATTGACTTTCTCATTTCAATAGAATTTTCAAAATCACACTTAAATATTATCTAACAACTGATATCAAACAAATTTTCTGCCATCAACTACTTTTAACTTATTCCAAATATTTTTCAAAAATACACCTCAATTCAATCTATCATCTCTACAATATCTACAATATACATAAATTTTTAAACACTTCATATAAATCAAAACATAAGTATTTCTTATCTATCTTTAACCAACTCAACAAACTCTTTCTAAAAACACTCTTTAATTCACTTAGTTAAAATTAAAATATTTGCATTCATATATTCACACTTCAAACAATCTTAACATAAAATCAATATTGTCACACTCTTCAAAACAAAATTACACTCAATAATAATAATTGTGGCAAATATACGAACATATTTTCAAAACACTCCCGCTCTAAAAATTCTTACGCGCTGCTCCCTTCTATACAAAATTTGTAAAGACCAAAAAAAAATTTCTTAAAGACAAAAAAAAAAAAAAAAACTGTAACTGTTTGTTTTTTTGTAACGCAAAAAATTTTTTCACGATTTTAGCCTAACGCAAATTATTTTCTATCCTGGTCGGGACCATTTGTCGAACAAAAAATTTATTGTGATTTCATACATTTATTCATATACCTTCAAAATTAAATATGGCAAATACACATTTAAATTTCAAACATCGCGCGCTTTCAAAATAATTTTAATGCGCGGCTCCCTTCACTTTGAAAAACAAAAAAAATTTTTATCTCTAAAGTCCCTAACACACCATGAGACTGAGTCACGGTCACCATTTGTCGTGTTGCCTGTCTTAAAATTATTTATTTCTTTGGGCGAGATTCGTATATTATTTGGGTTAGTACAAATTATTTATAATTTATAGGTATTTGGGTGCGTTGTGTTTTTTTTATTTATTTTCTTGAATACAACCCAAAAGGCTCTAGACAGGTTTGCAACCGAACAGGCCAAATAAACTTTGCTTCTAAAACCTTCCTTTAGGTCAACTACACAAAACAAAGATGACGGACTCCAATGTAACAAAATAAAATTGATTTATTTACAACCTTATCTATTTACAATTTAACTCAAAATAACCGAATCACCAAATCTTCGTACACAGTTTACACATTTTACTAATCTTTTAGCCTTTTCTCCTCGATTCATATCAAACGACAATGTATTTAATTAAATCTACACCTTTTGGATTCAGGGAGCATATAATTATTAAGCTAACTCATAGCCAAGAACTCCTATTCATCAAAATTATCTTTACGAAAACACTGTTCCCGCACTAATCTTTCATTTAGCTCGGTGGGGTCTGAACAAAACAAAATTTAACTTTCACTCACTCAGTTTGATGATGTCGCACTGGGACTCGGGTGTCGAAGCTCTGCTTATGCTTGGGGTATCGCTCCTTCCTTCTAGGTAGTGGGTGCGCTGCGTCTCTAGGCTGTCGTGGGTATTCTTCTACTCTTTTTTCAAAATGATGGGGCACTCATCAGGAAAATGATGACACCGACTTCTCTTGATCCAAAGTCACGCTCAATTCCGGGAAGACTCGACCAGATCTCCAACATTAAGGCGCATCCTCTCTATAACCCCGTTTCTATTCTCTTGCTCAAAATCACTCTCAGCTCCGGGAAGACTCGTCCGGATCTCCAATATTTAAAACTGCCAATCTTTTCATCACTTTCGATGCTAAGGCACTAGGAAAGATCAACCGGTCTCCGGAAAACGAAACCTCTTTCTCGTTCTGTCGGACAACTCCCGGGAATGCTCAACCGGTCTCCGACGTTTTGAAATTCCAATCTCTTCATCCCCCTGCAATGCTAAAGCACCGGGAAAAGTCAACCGGGCCCGCACGCAGAAGAGAATCCTTTAAAAAACTCTAAGTCTTCTATTTATTTGTTTTTTTATAACAAAGTCCACGCCTTCTCGTGACTCCTAATCCATTCAGGAAAGCTTTCAAAAATCCACCACTTAGCCTCCATTTTCATTTCTCGGATTGGATAATCCCATAACCCATGCATGTCTTAATTACGTCATACAGAGACCACCCAAAGTCCAGTCCACGTGTTTTGCGGTCTACGTGTCCAATAAATCCTTTACAATAGGGTATTTTACTTTAATGTCAAACCCTGGTGCCATCTCCTTATCTGCGTCTGGAATCACCTACCCCCTATCGCGCACCGCCGCTTTTAAATTGGCTAAGCGTACAGACTACTGTTCCGTCCTTTAATCAAAGGCGGCTTCCTAGCATTCTAACCGAAATGTGATGAAAACAGCCTTCGATCACTTTAAAAATTTTAATTTTTCTTTAAAATCGAAAGCGCTTCATCACAATATTTATATTTTTTGGCATTAATTGCATACATTGACCGTTGTATTTAATTTGAATGTACTCTGTAGCAAAGTGCGGGTTTTCAGCTAGTCAGACACATATAAATAAAAAATATAACGTTTAAGCAATTTTATAATGAAATAAAAAATGACACAATTTTTTACCAAAAGTTATTAGCTCAAAATTGCATGAGATTGAGAGACCTGTGACTGAGGAGACTTTATTGGGAGTTTTTTAAATTATATAATTACTCCTATCAACTATATTAGTACTGTGAACTTAGAGTTATAGATTTGTTTTTATTTATATATATTCTATTTTATTTAAAAAACTAAATTATTTATATTTACACAAAAATATTTTTTCACAAATTGAATTTTTATTTATACAATAAATATTAATTATAATTAGTATTATAATTCTAATTAATTATTATTGATGGGTGGTAATAAATATGTTCGGATGTTTCCAAACTCCGTCCTCTTTTAGTTCGCTTTTTTTCTTGGAACAGTTTTCTTTATACACTTTCAACTTCTGACAACCCCTTAACATCCAGTAAAAGATAAGTTTTCGGAAATCATATCAAATAACACAGCCTACTATGTTGTTTCAATGTTTTTCTTAAATGTTCTAAAACTTATTCACTGTCACAATACTGTTTACCTAAAGTGCAGATGTGTCAAAAGAAGGACCTTATTTTTGAAAAATTGGAAATAAACAATAAAGTAAAACAAAAATTCATCTATTAGTTAAACAACTAATAAAATTGTGGATTATTTTAAACTTATACCTACTATAAAAAGCGTAAACATGTTGTGCAATAGTCAGCTTAGTTTCTTAAAAAATTCTGTCAAAGTAAAGGAAAAAAAATTGTGCTGTCGGGGGACTCCCGTCAGGATTGAAGTTCCTTATGTTATTTTTTCAACTCTAAACGTGATTTAATATGTAGATTTCTATTGATTATATTAGTGTATTTTTGTCACGCCAAAAAGCGCAGCCCTGTTTTATTCAACCAACCAACCAACCAACCAACTCTCTCTCTCTCTCTCTCTCTCTCTCTAATTTGTATATTTTATTTTTTATCATTTTTTCAAAGCAAAAAAGTAAAGTAAGGATTTAAAACAATAAATTCCAATAATATCGAAAAATATATTTTTTAAAGTTGATAATAAAAAATTCTTTGTTTTGGGTGCTGAGTCCCCTAACAGATCAAAGGAAATTAAATTGCAAAGGAAGTTAAAATTGCCCGTAGCGCTTGTGGGATTTTAACCGGGGACCTCTCGCCCACAGCCCAATGCGATAACCATTCAGCCATGCAGTCCATTGAGAAAAAGGTCTACTGGAGGGGGCAAAACGCTTTTTCGTGACGTGACGATTCCTGCCAGTTCACTGTACTATAAACCGCGTAAAAGAACTTCATTCCAATAAGACTCTAAATCCGCCTCTTTTTTTCTTATGAAAAGTTCTGATGTCAATCAGTTCTGGACCAGGAAACAAAAATATCTCATTATAGTGCAAAAACGGGCTTGTGGTGGCCCTGTGGTACAGAGCGCTGGTTTTCGGTGCTGAGGATACTCGGATCGAATCTCAGCGTCGAACCACATAAAATGCAGCCATTTGTGTCGTCCCTTCATAGGGTGTAATGCTGTCCGCCTATATGGTGCCCCCATAACAAAATTGACAGTAAACTGCGGAGAAGTAAAGGCGAGTGTTTGACGACAAGTGCCTCCGCTTAATAAAATAAATTTAACTGAAAAGTTTCTGTTTTACAATAACTATTTATAGTCTCATATTTTCAGTAATACTATTCAAATTTGCATTATTTATAGAAAAAATAATTTTCTAAACACATCCATGAGTTAGTTATTATGGTTATTATATTTATCAAAATAATCTAATTTGGAAAAGAACACTACACAAGTAATCTATACATATAAAACAGTTCCGTAACTGACTGACTGACTGATAACGCACAGACCAAACCGCTGGACCTAAAGGGCTGAAATTTTGCATGGCGATTCTTCTCACAGTGCAGGGATGCACTAAGAAAGGTTTTGGAAAAATTCTTCTTAGATTTTACGCTGTTTAAATTTTTACGCTGTTTTTGTAACTTTTTTTAAGTTTGTATTTAAAATAATAATCTGAGGATATAAAATTTATATCAAGAGAAAGACCATAAAAATTTCTTTAAAAAGAAATCTTTTTCGAATCTTTATCTCCATTTTCTGATTTCAAAGATTAATTTTTGGAATTTAATTTATTAAATGCTGATCACGTGATTTCTTTTCTTTTTGTGATACTTTAAATTAATTTTGCGTCACGTGCATACCAATGAAATAAGTTGACAAAAAATATTAAAATACGGTAAAAGATAAAATTTAACCGCTAGACTAACTGAGATGGAATTTTTTAAGAATTTAATTCAAATTAGTATGTTTTATGGATACTAAACATTCAAACTAATTGCATACATTGACCGTTGCATTAAATTTTAATATTTTCTTCTACTTTATTTTGTCTATAAAAATATCCTTGTACGATTTTTCATAAATATATATATTTTTTACATTAATAGCATACATTGACCATTGTATTTAATATGGATGTACTCCGTAGCGAAGTACGGGTATTCATCTAGTAGGAAATAAAATATCAATGGAAAAATTTTATCTGTCCAGAGAGACAATTCTTTTCGCTTGACCATAGGATTAACATTTCGAGTCCAGACACTCTGTTGTATTTTTAGCCAAGACCATTAGAGCATTATGTGTCCTCTGATGAGTGTCAAGCGAGGACTATCTGGGTCAGCGAGCAACAGATTGACGACGTTTCAGAGTTTTCCGGCCTTCTGCCGTGTCTTTGGCTAGCAGACGCAAGATTTAATATAGAATAACGAGGTTCATGAAGCAGTTTTGGACTCTTACAGAGCGCCATTTCTGACATACTTGTATCCTGTAACGCAATTATTTAGCTTTGAAATTAAGATGGTCCACGGAATGAGAACGCTAACATTTATATTTAATATATGTATTTATATTTTGTATGACACGTTGTTAGAAATGACGTTGAAATATCTAACGACACTGCAATAAGTTTTAACCGACATCAAGACGCATCTGGAGCCTGCGATGTTTGACCGCCATGAAGTAAACTGTATCGCGATTAAATAAAAACAAACATAATAACAGTATCACAGTTATAAAACTATATTTAGGCTTTATTTATTATTTTATTTTAGTATAAATCCAGTAGATGTTTTTATATGGGAAATGTTGTGTATTGTCATTCTAGTGCGTGCAGAGTATTTTTTTAAAACATGTATTCATTACAACTCTCTACAAATTTTCTATACACTACTATGTAAAACTGCAATTGACTGTTTTGGCGTAATATTAGTGGGTTACCTTCTGGAATGCACTTTAAACTGGATATCAAGATATATTGGCTCATTTTTCTGTTCTAAAAGTGTTGTCGCTTTAAGTTTAAAACTCTTCAAGTCTCTTGTCGCAGCTTTTTAAAGAACTTATCTGAATGATGATATGTCCGATTTAATTTAAATCTTTATACATAGATATTATTCATGTATAAAGGGAATGGCATGTATAAAGATGGCATGTATAAAGAGTACTAGGCCAATTTTAGACTAAGAACAGGGCACAACTGTCTGGCTGAACATCTGGCCAAAATAGGGATTGCGATTTCCAGTATATGCACCTTATATGAGAGTGAAAAAATGAATAAAGCTCGCCTACTTGTTTGTTCGAAACTAGACTTTTAACTTACGACAGAATGGTGATTTGTGTGCTCTCTGTTGGAGGGCCAGGGAACTTATGTCCTGATCTCACGGTCTTCAATCATTGTGCTTCTGGCTTTTTAACTTTTTATTCTAGAACTTTAATGTTTTTAACCGATTTTAAGGTCTTTTGTTCGTTCTTTTTATCGTATCTTAACATTTCGAGTCGTTCATTTTTTATTGTCCTGTGTTTTTATTTATTTTTATTTATTTATTTTATTTACTATTTTTTTTGTATGTTGGATGAGTGGCCAAACTTGTATGGAATAGGTTCCAGTCAGCCATATGTAACAACAACAAAAAGCGAATGTCTCACGACAAAGTGCCTCCGAATTAGAAAAAAATATAATATATAACAATTAATATAATGAATAGAAGCATTTAATCAAATGTTCCCAAATAACACTGAATTCTAGTGCTATACTGAAATTCGGTTGAAAAGATTCAACAAAAGAAATTAATAATTTCAGTATGACTACATATTTTCAAAGTATTGTATGTGTTGCGGCATGCGCAATTCCTCCACTATTCGAATCCAGGTGAAACTACGGTATAAAACGATAATTAGGGATTAGGCAAGATATTTAATCAACAGATGAGTGAATGTTAGGGTTCCATTCCCAAGTAAGTTGAAACAACCCCTCACCGACCATTAAGTTCAAAACCCATGAAAGGGAAAATTACGCAAAAATCCACGTGTTTACGAAGAATACGGGCATGTTGCAAATCTGCGTTCAAAAGTCTCCCTATAAAAGTTATTGGGGATTAGGTGAATAGTGTTTCCCCTAAAAGAACAGATAGTAGTTGTGTTGTTAAGTTTCCACATAGTCTAGTTTCTTTGTGACTTTCCCCTGAGGAATTTCACTCTTTGAGACAACCTGACTCCGGCAAGTCACCATTTAGCATCTCATGCAGGTCAAAGCGACTCCACAGTAGTCACAGTGGTTACTTCCATGTTGTTGTTGTTGCTTATGCCACATGACCGACAGCAACATCAGGTCAAGTCTCGAAGGCCATGGGCGATGAAGGTGCGGCTCCTGTTTTGAGTGGCACCACAAGGGTCGGAGTCCGACTTCGCCAAAGGACCTGTCCCGTAATTTTGAACCGAGTCAAGTGACGAGACCAGGATACTTGACCCCGCATCTCCAGAGGTAATTTTGAGAACTTGGAGGACATTGAAGCCACGACAGATTTTACGTGCACCAGCCACCCTTAGTGTACACGGCAGTGGACTTGTCACCGACGAGCATCGAACGAGTGACTTTCAGATCACTAGCCCGCTGCTCTTGCCAACTGGGCCACTGCGCCCTTGGTTACTTCCATAGAAGTCACAATGACATCGCGACGTAGTCTATAACTTGGGGGGGGAGTACATCTTCCACGTATTGACTCCAATAAGAGTTAATAAGTACATCACTCCCGTGTTGCACGATAAGTAACACGGGGCTAAAAAAAAATCGAGAATAAAATATTCTTCGATTAAAAGTAAAAATCTAAAAACTTTATTTTTCTGCCGATTATGCTTATGTTCTTTATATGCCGATTATGCAATATGTTCTTTATATTATAAAAATAGTAAACGTGGTTTTCTTAGCAGAATTAAGTATGGCATTTAGAGCAGTATAACAGAATTTTTAAAACTCGTTCCCATTATGTCCAAGGAAGGTAACTCAGTGCAGTTTCATAGGGCGGAAAGAGAGAAAGAAGGTTGAATAAACTTTCACCGGTTACATATTCGGCTACAAATATTCATTCTGGATACAAATGGATATTCACATTGATTGCATATGATGGATAACCCTTTACTTTTTAAACGCATTCATGTTTTTAAGGGTCAGAACTCTAAACAGGAATAACTCTCAACATGTGATATGAAACATTTCAAGCTGGACTTGAGATTTTTTTTTAAACATTCAGCACATCATGAAAGGAGAGGAGAGGAAAAAGAATTTCCATTCCTTGGTCATAACTCATGCTTCAATTTTTAGCGTTTTCACTTTATTTGTAATTTTCTTTTCTCTGAAAGGGAAGGGGGGGCTGGTTTGCGTACTCACACACAGACCAATGGGCAGACGATGCTCTTGCAGCAAGCAGACCGTTATTTATGACTGCAAGTTCTGCAGTTTGTTCTGGAGATGCCAGTATCATTCGTCATAGGAGAGCTTCGGAATTTTGCCTTCTTTTTCCAGTGGAAGAAAGAAGAAGAAAAGTAAAATCAGTTTGATATAAAATTTAAATTTCTATTCTATTGGCTTTCGCTATCGAAATAATGTTTTGCAAAGAATATGAAATGGATTATCTTAGTGAAGGTTTTTTTTAAGCAAACTAAAGAAACGGGTTTTAAAAACATGTTGTTTTTTGTTGTTTTTCAGCAAGAAATTCAAACCACCAGCAATAAATAACCTTGAAGGTTAGGTTGATTTCACAAAACTTTCGGAATGATGTGATTACTAACCTGAGTGTTTCTTCCCACAGAACCCTTTTCTTGTAAAAAATTGCGTATTTAAAAGACATGGCAAAAAATATCGCATATATAGCAGATGTTACAGTATATGAATGTTTTTTAACTACTAGGTCTTGATCCTAGAGGTATTAGTGGCAATCATACAGGAGAATCAGTAGACCACATGAAAATTTAAAAATTTAAAAATATAAAATTAATTTTAATCGAACTTTAACCTTTAGCTTACGGGGCCCATTTTTCCGATTCCCTCTTTAGAACGGGAAATTTCATACCACCTCTGTAAGAACGGCCATTGAGGTTATATATATATATATATATATATATATATATATATATACCGGGTGCGTCATAAATTCGTGCAAAGTTCAAAAATTCATAATAAAAGAAGTAATGCTCGGAAAAATTTTCTGTTTGCGCCAATAAGATCAAAGGGCCATTGGATTTTATTTCCATGTAATAAAAAATAATTTCCAAAAGTAACCGACAGAAAATTTTACCGAGTACTATTTCTTTTATTGCGAATTTTTAAACTTTGCACGAATTTATGACGCACCCGGTATATATATATATATATATATATATATATATATATATATATATATATATATATATATATATATATATATTCTTGGGATGCATGCTATTCCACCCCGTAAGGAAAAGGTTAACTTTATAAAATTACACAAATATATCACAGTTTTTCGACAAATAATAGCTTTAATCAAACTTTTTAGAATTCTAAAACCTCGTAAAATGTTTGAATGTTATTGCCAGTTATTACGAAATTAATATGATACTCTGTCGTTGAACAAATTGCGAGACTTTACTTTCGTATTTGAAAATGAAAATATGATGTCATGAATGATTTGACTGTTTATATAAGAAAATGTTAACACTCGATCTAACAATGGAGAGTCAAATATTCTCTAAAAGGAAAAAAATCATAAAATATTTATCAGCAACCTCCATAGCAATGTTTCAAAATAAACAATTAATTAAAAAATTTTATTAACATTGCATTTTTTTATATTCAAATTCAGAAAAAAAATTATAAATCTACATAAAGCGACATTCTACTCTGACTGGAAACCTAGTAATACATCCTGTAAAGGCCTGGAATACAAATTATAAGTTTGGCAACGAAACTTATTTAACCTCTTTTAGTATATTTAGATAGTAGATGATTTTATGTTTTTCATTTATCTGACGACCTTTCAAGAATTTTATTTTGTGTTTCTTACCTACATTTGATTGTAATAGAAGAATTTCAGATTAATGGGACAAATGGATGTCTCAAAATAACAGACATTGCTCGACAGCAAGAAATGTGATTAATGTAGAATGTGAAATTTATCAGTAACATTCCTTAAATCTGTATATAATATTTTGTTTAAAAGGTACAAATTTTCTCCCTTATTTATGGGAGAAAATGTCTGTTGGCATCCATTTTTAACCCCAGATAATAGCATTGTCTGCTAGGTCGGTATACTTTTAAATAGATCTATGTATCATATTTATCTTATTTCTCTTTTCTTGTCGTTATAGTAAATTATCAGGACATCATTGGTCAAATTATCGGTTTGGGGTTTTTTTTCTTAAGAAAAATTTAAACACTCGCTGCATTTCCTTCTTTGAGTTTTGCAGCTCTTAAAATTCACTTTATTCATAGAAAGTTTTAAAAAAATCTAGAGGGATTTTTGTGCCAAGTTATTTTTCAATGCCTTAAAATTTTTGACAAATATCTTGTCAAATAAATTTTCAGTACAAGCTTATTTTTAAAAGTATTTTAAAATAGCTAATTAACATAGAAAACTGACGTAAAAATAAATGTTCTTTATTGAATATAGAATGTTATCAGTTGCAGTATATATATATTTTTTAATTTTGTAAAATAATGTTGTATTTTATGCTTTTGCAGACATCACTGGTACAGCTACAGTGGAGTCCCGATAAACCGAAATGATTTGGACCAGACCCCTTTCGGATTAAGCAAAATATTCTTAGAATAATCTTAAATTACATAATAACGTGTGATTACATAAATATTACATATTACGTGTGATTACACAGTTTATTTTATAACGTCTGTCTAAACATAACGAAATCTCGGGACGAAATGATAATAGAGCGGAACGCTGTTTTTCTTTTTATCGACAATGCTACATCTCATTCCTCTTAAGGCTGCTATGTACTAACCCCATTGGATTTGCTCACCTAAATGTTAACCTATGGAGAAAATGTGTTGCCGACTTGGATTCAAAGATTTTTTTTAAAATTGTACTCTGTCATAGAGAAAGAAATTTTACATTTGTGTACATTTTTCGTTTTTTTTAAAAATGCAATTAATATTTTAAAATTTAAATTATTCGGGGAAAAATCTGGTATAGTGTGTTTTAAGAGCTCATAAATTCCTTCGATGGACGACATTTATAAAATGAATCCTGTAGCGCTTTGCAGAAAGGTTCAGACTACCAATTTTATTTGATTATCAGCATTTATGTACCTGTAAACAGTTGACAAATATATATTTTAAATAAAAATTTGGGGGCAGCGCTTAACCCCCCCTATAGAGGGAGAGCCATTACAATCCCTCAAAATGTCAATCCTAAGGGGGGGTGGAATTCTCGAATTGTAAACTGGACTCCTCCCACCAAAAGAGTCTGCAAGAAGATGAAAAGGGAAATACGATTTTTTTCTTAGTACATAGCAGCCTTAAGGCGAGTTAGTCTGAGGAAATTTTAAGGCCGTTTTCCTACCACCAATCGTGACCCTCTTGCTTCAGCCCATGGATCAAAATGTATTGCAGTACCTCAAACTATCGTACAGGAAAAAGTTGTTGAGACGAATACTCGAAGATGAAGTCGGAACATATCATTGATTGAAAAGCTTAAGAGGATAAACATTAAAGATGTCATTTACTGGGTAGCAGAATCATGGGAATCTGGCAAGTGAGCAACCGTTGAAAAATTCCTGGAACAAACTTTGGCCGATTTTAACTTTCATCGACAACCCAAATCAGGAGGCGGACAGAACCAGTGTTGTACAGGTACGAGAGCTCTTACAAAATATTCCTGGATGAGAAGACGCGAATGAAAATGATGTGGATGAGTGGCTGCGAGCCGGCGATCACGACCATGAGATGTTAGACGACCATCAGATTGTTGAAATGGTTTTGAAAGGACCTGTCAACGTCTCAGATGAGAGTGAATGTGAAGCAGACGGTGCCAGCGAGCAGAGGGTATCCTACTCGGACGCCGCGGCTGCATTGGACGTAGCGCTACGCTACGTAGAGCAGCACCCCGCCACGACCGAAGCTGACACCATTTTTCTGACGAGTTGGCGTAATTTGGACTCAAGGGAGAGGTATTCTTCTCTTCGACAAAAAATTATTTAACAGATTTTTTTTCAAACGAATGAAGTTCAGCAATAATTAGATCAGTAAATTATCTAACTTTGAATTTTCTTTTAATTTTCAGAAACATACTTTATATTACTTAGTATCACTGTGGCTATGGTTTTATTGTAACCTTAGTTCTTTTTGACTTTTGGTTTAGGATTAAGTGGACATTCGTATTACCTAAGTTCCGATTATCGGGACTCGACCGGGGATCAAAACCATGCCTATGAAAACCAAATTCCGAATGAAACTTTTTATTGTTCCATTTTAGGGTAACGATTTTATCTGCTAACAAGTAAAAAGTTACAGGATTTCTTCTTTAGAAACCGTCACCTTCTCTATACCTTAAATTTTTTTTCCTTCTTAGATGTTGTGATTGAACATGGATAATACAATAACAAATCCCATGTGTTAAGCTAAGACGTTATTCTTGGTACCATTTCATACATTTTATTCGTTTACAGTTTTCGAAAAATTCTCCACTGAAACAGGACTTGTAAACATGTATCACTTTCAACATGTATCCTTCATTTTAATTGTTAGGAATACGCATGGATAAATCGTACTTAAGTGAATCAAATCCGGAATTAATATTTTTCTTCATATATGGCTATACTAGCTGAAAACCCGCACTTCGCTACGGAGTACATTCAAAGTAAAAACATCGGTGAATGTATGCAATTAATGCCAATATATATATAATAAATACGACGATCAATGTATATAATTGATGTAAAATATATATATATATTTATAAAAAAATCGTAAGGGATATTTTTATAGACAAAATAATGTAGAAGAAGATATTCAAATTAAATCTAATATAAAGAATACTAAAGAATGTACAGTTAATATAGTACAGTTTCTAGAACATTTCTTTTACTGTATTTTAATATTTTTTTGGATAATGTCCAATCGTCTGCCGCATTAGCAAGAAAAAAAATTATTTTTTGTCTATTTAGTTTTTATGCACGTGACGATAAATTTATTTAAAGTACCAGAAAAAGAAGTCACGTGATCAGCATTTAATAAATTAAATTCGAAAAATTAATGTTTAAAAATTCACCAAAAATCAGGAAATGAAGGTAAAGATTGGAAAAAGATTTCATTTTAAAGGAATTTTTATGATCTTTCTCGTGATATAAATTTTATAACCCTCAAATTATTATTTTAAATGCAAACTTTAAAAAAGTAAAAAAAACAGCTTAAAAATTTAATTTTAAAAAATCTAAGAAGAATTTTTTAAAAATCTCTCTTAGTGCACCCCTACACTATAAGAAGAATCGCCATGCAAAATTTCAGCCCTTTAGGTCCAGCGGTTTGGTCTGTGCGTTGTATGTCAGTCAGTCAGTGAATGAATGAATGAATGAATGAATGAGTCAGTTACGGAACTGTTTTATATATATAGATTTTATACACTTATTCATCCATTTTTTTTCTTGCGATTCTCCACTGAAAGAGATCATTTAATCGCCTTAGGAAAGTATCTTTCATTTTAATTTTTATAATGAGGCATGATTAAAACATACCTAAGGAGCCAAATCCCAAAAGGGAGCATAAAACATCATATTTGCATCGGTTTTTATCCAATGTGTGGTACACAGTTTTCTGAAATATTTTTTCTCTCTTGAAAACACCCTATATCTACATTTCATTAAATTTTATAAGTTCTTTTTTTAAATAATTGCAATTTACACTCAGAAATACAACAGGTACTAGTCGAAGGATACGAGAAAATTAAGTAGTAACAATTTCACCAACTCTCTCTACTGATTGTAGTTTGTCCGTAACAGAGACTTCATCATGACTAAGCAACATGTTAGGAGATAGATGATGATATTCATGTAATTTCCGTGCATTTGTTGACGTGCACTTTATCTGGGGGCAGCACTCCTTCCCAGAGGCAAATGTTCGAAAGCGCGCCAGTCAATCCTCTATAATCTCTGACACCATTCCATAATGGATCTATCCATAGTAGATAAAGGAATAAGCCCGTATGTGGTAATGTCACTGGGTGATATCAAAAAGGAATTGTGAGAGACAACGGTCGTGTTTTTAAGCCATTTATAGTACATATATAATGAATAACATATATATATATCACCCATTTCCTATACAGATCTAATAAATTGTGTGAAAATCTAGGTGTTAAAAAGTAAACAAGCTCACCCGTATTTTTTATGATCTTTTTATATTCGTATAATGTTCGAATTATGGTTTATGTATAAAAATTTAAACACCGTATTTTTTGGATCATAAGACGCACCTTTTTACATAAAAAATCAACTTAAAATTGGGGGGGGTCTAATGGTCCGAAGGTAACACTAAAATAAAAGTAACATTTTATTATATATATATATATATATATATATATATATATATATATATATATATATATATATATATATATGTATATATATATAATCTTTATTAAGTAAGAAATTAAAATTTTTTTTTGTTGTTGCTTATCCCACTTGACCAACAGCAACATCAGATCAAGTCCATATAGACTATTGGACAGAAGGGGGTGGTTCCGGTTTTTAATTAGCACCACAATGGTTGGAGTCCGACTTGGTTACGATTCGGTCCAGTAATTTTGAACCGAGTCATGTGACGAGACAGGTACACTTGACCCCGCACCACCAGAGGTAATTTTGAGAATTTTAAGGACATTGAGGCCACGACAAATTTTTCGTGCACCAGCCGCCTTTAGTGTACACGGCGGTTGATTTGTGAGTGACGAGCATCGAACCAGTGACATTCAGATTACTGGCTTACTGCCTTTGCCAACTGGGCCACCTCACCCTTGAAAATATCTTTAAATATCTAACAAAATACAAAATATTGTTTTTCTAAAAATCCTCCCATAAATTTGAGGTACGTCTTATCGTCCAGTTCGTCATATGGTCCAAAAAATACGGTAATATTAATTTCTCTTCACCCCCTCCCTTTTAGAGTAAACTATAAAATAAAACAGTCATCTAATAATATTTAATGACAATAGGCTTTTTGAACTGTTATACCTGATATTTTTTTTTCAAATATGCTTACAATTCAGGACTACAGATATCAGTAACAGCAGCAAAGCGAAGGGTGTTTCATTCTGACATTTACAAAAAAATTAAGCTTTTGGATCTGAAATGGTCAAAATAAAAGAAAAACGCATGTTACTAATTTACTTTTCGTGTATAGCTTATTACTGTTATTTCCTTTCTTCATCTTAAGAATTCAATGAAACCCTCAAAATATGGAGTTAGTAGAAATATATGTTGAATAGAACGCAGCTGTTTAAGTTGCGAATGACGCCAAAGTTCTTTGTTAGCATTATAAAGAAAGATTTTTGAGGGATTAAAAAGAAGACGGGAGGAAAAATTTGTATCATCAAATCCAATAACAAAAAAAATATATATATATTTCAGGTAGTCTCCTCTAACGAAACTACAGCAGGTTATTAACGTAGGATTAGTTATCGTTGCTTATTTCTTTTCTTTAATTTTCTCTTCTTTTTTTTAACGCATTTTGGCACTTTTCTGTTTAACTGTTTACTGTTACTGTGTTTGGCCCGCTACCAAATTTATAACTCGCGACGCTGGACAATTTTTTTTTCTCTCCGAAGGACCGTTATTGAGGAACGTAATCCTACATTAAAATGCAACGAGAAGAAAATTATTACACAATCTTAATTACGAATGTTTTCATTATTTAATCAGATCTATCCATGAACGTGCTTCATCAGATTTTTATGATATATTTATTAAAACACATAATACTATACAACTACAACAAAATCCTAAAATCTTAAAACTTAAAACCTCCGGGAAAATAGCAGCAAAGCAAAGCAGCATTCATTAGAAAATACCAACGATTTTTTTGGCCAAATATACCATTTTACGGCTATTAATTTGCCAATTTTGCCAATAATTGTCATATTTTAGGTTACGCTCCTATGAATATAAGGTTTAAGAACGGAAAAAGCATCAAAAGTAACTTATCAAATGACTAAACACGATGTCAACGTAAAATGTTGAGCAATTCTATAGAAAAATAACTTATCGAAAAGAATTTTTTGGAATGGTATTATTGGTTAGCCCACCCATAAAAACTCCGGTTGGTAATTACAAAACTGGACCAAATTAACAACTCTTCTATTTTTGCTCAGTGAAGAGGGAACGTTGAAAGCTAGTCTAGACATACACTGACATTTAATAGAAATTTATCAGTAATTTCAGGCACATCAAAGTGCCTCAAAAATTTCTGTTATTACGTGAAGCATGAGTTCGTAGCACTTGTAGATCCGATTGTCCTTCTGATGCACTCAAAGGAAGCTGTTCCTTACAAAAAATTGCATGAAACGTTGAGAGCTTGGCAGTCTTCCACAAGCGGCCTTATGCCAAAATTATAATAAAAGAAATCTATTGTTTATTATGGTTTATTATGATAAATTTCAGAAGATTTATATACCAGAACAAATAATCTATATAAAACTAAAACTTAATTTTTCGGTAGTTCAGCACAGCATAAGCTCACAGTGGGGCTCTATTTCCTTAAAAACACTCTCTCTAATGATCAAAACCAGAATGTCAAATTTCACTAAAATTGGGCAGTGGGTTGCACAGAATTTCATTTTACTACTGATTCATCATTAAGGCTGTTGTGTACTAACCCTATTCAGTTCGCTCACCTCAATATTTAACCTATGGAGAAAATTGGTCTTCTACATTACGGCTACATAAATGCTGGTAATCCAATAAAAACGGTATTTTCAGATAGCTTGAACTTTTCTGCACCTTGCAACAAGATTCATTTTATAAATTTCAACCACAAAAGAATTTTAGGAGCGTTTCAACACACTGGACCAGATTTTTTCTCTAAATAATTTAAATTTTAAAATATTATTTGCATTTTTAAAAAAATTAATAACGCTCCAAGGTGTAAAATTTCCCTCTTTATTACTGAGTACAAATTTTTAAAACAAATGTTTAAATCCAAGTCGGCAATCTTTGGACAAATTTCCCCTTAGGTTAACACTGAGGTGAGCGAATCCCATAGGGTTAGAACACAGTAGCTTTAAGTATAGTAGAAAGAGGGAGGGTTCGTTACAAATTTTATTGCTGTCATACAGAGAAATATTTTTTGACGGCAAAACGAATTCATTTTCAAAAAAATCCTTAACTCAGTAACATGACTCTGAGCCGAAGATAACAGAAGGAACCAAAGTATTGTTTTGCTATTTGTGTTTCACAAATGCACAGTTTGTGACCTTAAATTTATACGTGTAAAGTTTTAGATAATATTGCACAAAACTAGATTGACTGTTTTGTCAGCATTCGAACTTTTTCCTGCTGGCAAGTGGCTAACTACAGAACATATTACAGTCTGGACACGCTATTGACCTTTTCTGCCCTCCCTCAGTCAAATACTACTTCGCATCTCAAGCCATGACACAAGCAACTCCCCCCCCCCAGGCATGCCCCACCCCTTCTCCAAAATATGCATTTATTGAAATGTTACATGTGTAAGCAATTTCAGTCACGTTCCACGGCAAACATTCTCCTTGCATTGATTTCTCTTCGTCAGCTATCCGAGATTTCCTCTACCAAAGCCCCTCAGGAGATGCAGTCCTAACCTGTTGACAGCTTGGAATACGGGATCTGACATCTGTAGCAGATACCAGTCGGCATATAAAAATTGAGATTCTCTGTAGGAAAAATAAAATTAAATAAAATGAGGGTCTTGCAGAACATTTTTAGCTGCCCTTTCGCATTATGCGTGAATTTATATCGAATGGTCTCTATCTTCTATAAAAATAGACGATTTTTTAACTTCATCCTGCATCTTTTTTTTGCCTGAATGCATCCTTAAATCAGTTTATATGTATATATATATATATATATATATATATATATACGTAATTTAATTAGTATTGTGTCGGTTTAATGTAATCGATTTTAGTCGATTTATTCATTAATGATAATTTTTAATAGATTTTATAATTTTTAATACATCATTATTGAATACACATTGCAACTAATGGGTTATACATGTTGTGAACTAGAGCATTTTTCTTAACGGTTCGGATACAGCGAACCACCGGATAAAGCGAACAAAATCTTTGGTCCCTTGAAGTTCGTTATAATGGGGTTCGACTGTACATATATATATATATATATATATATATAAATACACACACACACACACACACACACATATATATATATATATATATATATATATATATATATATATATATATATACATACAGGTGGTTATCAAAATAATGGAAACACCTATCAATATCAGTGGTACTTATGAATTTTCTTCGTATGCCTTAAAAAACAAGTCTGGCCACCTCTATTTTTTATATAATATAGTGTATGTATTATTTTCCTGTCAAGTAGCAGTAATGAAGCTAAGGGCACCGTGGTTTTTTTTTTTCTTTTTTTTTGGGGGGGGGAGGGAACAGCGTAAAATGTCAAACCTTGCAGACCTTGCGAAAAGGCCAAATTGTTTGAGCGCGTTTAAAATGGAGTATCTATTACTGACACCCCCAGGCTAATTGGTGTTTTTCAAGCTATGGTATCGAAAGAGCTCAATCTGCATCTGCATGTTCCGGTATCAAGCATCACAGGTAGACGGGAACTTCACAAACTAAGCTTTACGGAAAAGTAGCTATTCCCAAACCACTCGTAATAGATGCCAATACAAAATATCGTCCACAATGATGCCACGAGCGCAAATCCTGGTCGAGTAATATGTCGAAAAATGACATTTAGTCCAACGAATCATTGTTCAGATTGTTCCTCGCAACAGTATGTGCGTATGTCTGGAGAACACCTACACAAGCATAACATTCTGGCTGTCTCATCTCAAATGTCAATTACGGAGATAGATCTATCAGGATTTGGGATGGTATCTCATGGTTTTCTTCAGACCCTATTGTAACCCTAAAAGGGAGATTGAATGGGAAGGATTATGTCGAAATTTTCACTCACTAGCCCATCCTATGGTGCAAACATTGTTCAGTGCAGGAGATGGCGTTCTCCAGGATGATAATCCCCATATACATACAGCTAAATCTATCAAGTATTGGTTTGATGAGCATGAAAAAGAAGTCAAATATCTTATATTGCCCTGCACAATCCCCCCCCCAACTATGTATCATGTATATATATATATATGCATACTATATATACGTGTGTAGGAAAAAGCAATAAGTTGTTGAAAAAGATCTTCCTTTCCCGAAATTTAATAGGCCAAAAATAACTTTTAAGTTAAACGAAACTTTATACAAAAATCGCAAATTTTAGCTCTACGCTTCAAGGAGTTGTTATTTAGCTTCAGCGAATATTTTCTTACTCGTCTTTATAAAAGAAACCCGATGAGCTACTATTTTTAAAAAAAATCTTTATTCTTTTGTTTTTGAATGGGGTTTTAACTTTTTTTCAGCATTTTTCTTATGCTTCTGATTAGAATATATACAGTCAAACCCGTTTTTAAGCGGTAGATAGGGACCGCCCAAACAAATATTCAGAAACTTCATAAATAGCTACAACAAATAATTTTTCACAACATATTAAAGAAAAAATTAATTTATGCGTTAGAGAGGGACCGCATAAAAAATGTCTCTCTTAGAAAATATGTCAAAGCTTTACTAAATAGCGAGAAAGTGCTTTGCAAACAAAATAAATAATTAAATTACGCATGGAAACATTTAAAGAAAATTTAATTTCTCATTTTAAACATGGAGGAACTTTCGAAATGTACATAATTGGATACTACTCGTCGTAGTCCAAAACACGCATATTCTTGTGATGAACTGCTTCGTAATCATTTTCGTCACTTGAAGATATAAGAGTCGATTTATTTTTTGTTACCATGTAGTCGGTGATAAGTTTTGTCGGTGATAAGTTTTTATGAAAATGGCTGATGTAATATGTACGTATACGCTGATAGAAAAAAAAGTTATGCCAACACCGTTGAGATTGGCATAACCTCTTGGCGAACAGAGTCTCAATACATATTCATATACCGCATAAAAAAATCGCATAAACAGGTTTGACTGTATCACAAAAACAGGTTTGACTGTATTTTTGAATAAAAAGAAAAACTCCACGTATTATGGTGACATTTGTTAGTTTTGTTTTACATATAAATAAACTAAATAATTTACTATAATTACAAGATAAAATGAACTTTTTATATACCATGTTTTTAAATTTTCTGTTGAATCATATAAACTTGACGATTCTATGTATTAATAAATACTTTTTTAAAATTTTTTTGATGAATTATCCCATCAACTTGAAAGAAAATGAAGTTAATTGTAAATTAACTTGTGTTTGACTTTTCGTTCCTGTCCCGGCCGATAGATGGCTGCACCAGTCTACAAAACAAAATTAACTGAAAATGAATTCAAAACTGCTTAAAGATGACTAAAAGTATTAAAAAATACATTTTCATCGTGTTCTGAGCTATTCTAGAAGTTTCAAACGTCTAGCTAGTCGAGAAGTTAGTTAAAAATCGATTGCAAGATTTGTACTGGACAAACACACACAAAAACAAGAAGACAAGTTAATAAAAACACGGTAATAAAGCAGCGGTTTCCAACCTTCATACTACTACGCCTCCCTAAAAAACATCTTTTTTCATGCCTCAAAAAAAAAATTTCCGCGCGTCTCTATCTTTTAATAGATATAATAATATAGACGCTTTAAATAATAATAACTTTATTACAAAATAATGAAAACTACAATTAACAGAATAATAACAAGATTTCGATGTAACAATACGAACATGCATATTTATTTTTATATTAAATTACTAATTAAACTACATCTAAATTTAATGCGAGGGTTGTTGTTGTTTATTGCACAAAGTTTATCAAATCTTTGGGGCAATGTGGAGAGTGCCGTTCGTAACAGTTTTTCGACTATTAACCTGGTTCGATATTTGGTTTTCATTGCAGCCAGTGCCGAAAAGCCCGTTTCACATAAATAAGACGTTACAAACGGTAGAAGCACTTGCATATTGCTTTGCAATACAAAGATTCATACTCTCCATTCATCCAAAATTCAATTATGATTACATTTTGAAACTTTTGTTTTCTTGAGCTATCGTATGACAATTCTATCAATTTTTCGTTTTCGATGGTTGTCAACTGAAATTCGTCTATTTATTACCATGTTTTTATTAACTTGCTTTCTTGTTTGTGTGTGTGTTTGTCCAGTACAAATCTTGCAATCGATTTTTAACTAACTTCCCGACTAGCTAGACATTTGAAACTTTTAGAATAGCTCAGAACACGATGACAATGC
Organism: Dolomedes plantarius; assembly: GCA_907164885.2. Taxonomy (NCBI): domain Eukaryota; kingdom Metazoa; phylum Arthropoda; class Arachnida; order Araneae; family Dolomedidae; genus Dolomedes; species Dolomedes plantarius. Next base: position 103,425,539 of record OU015495.1, read on the forward strand.
ATTTTTTTAATACTTTTAGCCATCTTTAAGCAGAATTAAATTAATTTTCAGTTACTTTCAGTTAATTTTGTTTTGTAGACTGGTGGAGCCATCTATTGGCCGGAACCGGAAAGAAAAGTTATATGCAAGTTAACTTCCAATTAACTTCATTTTCTTTCAAGTAAATGGGATAATTCATCAAAAAAATTTAAAAAGTATTTATTAATACATAGAATTGGCAAGTTTATGTGATTCAACAGAAAATTAAAAAACATGGTATATAAAAATTTCTTTTTATCTTGTAATTATAGATATTATGGTTTATTCGTTTATTTATAGATATTATGGTATGAACATTGATTTTTTATTAAAAAGTTTTGGCGCCTCCCCTGGCAATAGTCCGCGCCACCAAGGTTGGAAACCTCGGCTATAAAGAGTAACAAAGTACTCATTTACGAAAAATACACTAAAACATCTTTCTTCGTCGGGAGGTTTGAAATAAGCTCCTGTAGTAATATCAATAAGGAAAACATGAGAGAAGCGTTCAGATATTTTATGGCTATTACAAAAACTCACAATCAATTCTTTTAAATACAAGAAACAGAAAAGTCACTCTAATATCGCATAAGCTTAGATGATTATTATTCGAGTATAGAGAAAATTTGAGATTTTTCTCGTTAAGTTCAGTGATTATTTCAATACTATATTAATAGCACGGATTACCATTTCAACAGGTTTAGAGGTTAGTTAATCTATTGCTATAATATGATAAAGTTGCAACTGGTTCCGTAATTATGATGGAAATGTAGCGGTAGGATAAATAAAGATATGTTTTACTATCTAAATCAACAATTGCTTTCCGTCCTTGTGTTTTTTTAACTCGAAATATTACAAAACTACGATGTAGAGATAAAATATAAGGGAGACGTAAATAACCGATTAATTTTAAATTAGATTTACTGTTTTAAACTTCAATTGTTTTACTGCTTTTATGTAACTATAGTTTTTGCTTGTCTGAGAACACGTTTAACACGTTCCTTATACATTCAGAGGATTCAATATAAAATACATGTGGTGTGATTATTAAAACATGTATTTAAAGTTCCTATGCATGGATGTATAAAAGGATTCACTGTTATGTCTAAGCTTGAAATAACTTTCACATAGCTTTTTTACTCACTCTTTTTCCCTTCAGCAATTTGGTACCGCTTAAAATTATCATTTTTGATGTTTAATGCGCATTTTATATATATATATATATATATATATAACTAAGACTTCGTGCTATTTGTCTGTTTTTAGTTACATATGAATCTCAGTATTTCATGATTTAAATAATTATTCTGCTACTGACACTTTTAACTCAAATATGTTAGGAAGTGTTTAATTTTTCAACTTATAGAAATTACTTATCACTTTTATTAACAAATCAAGAGGCTCAACTTCTATTTTGCGAAATTTTGCGAAATTTGAAGCGCGAGTCATAAGAGATAAATTATACTTATTTTTCATCCACATCTCACCCAATTTTTAGGTATACAAAGAAACATTCTCTCGCATTAATATGGATGAATTCTAAAAATCTCACAAAATATTTTTCAATTTTGAACGGCAATTTCGACGAAATTCGTAAACTGGCTAGATGGGGTTATTACATAACTTCAACCTAAAAAAAATGTTTCTCGTGTAACGATATTTTTACCATGTTTTTATTAACTCTCTTTCTTGTTTGTGTGTGTGTTTGTCCAGTATAAATCTTGCAATGGATTTTTAACTAACTTCCGACTAGCTAGACATTTGAAACTTTTAGAATAGCTCAGAACACGATGACAATGCATTATTTTAATACTTTTAGCCATCTTTAAGTAGAATTTAATTCATTTTCAGTTAGTTTTGTTTTGTAGACTGCTGAAGCCATCTATCGGCCGGGACGGAAACAAAAAGTTAAACGCGAGTTAACTTCCAAGTAACTTCATTTTCTTTCATGTTGATGGGATAATCCATCAAAAAAAATTTTTAAAGTATTTATTAATAGTTAGAATTGTCAAGTTTATATGATTCAACAGAAAATTTAAAAACATGATGTATAAAAAGTTCTTTTTATCTTGTAATTATTACAAGAATTTATCTTTAACAATAAAATGCGTGATGAGGTCAATTACTTATCAGTTTAAAAAAGAAAAAACCATGACGAGCGTAATATAACGAGCTTCCGTCAAACGAAATCCTGAATTTAATTTAATTTTCCGAAGCACTTTGATTTTGAACAACATTAAGTAACCAATGCAATAAACTAGCTTTTATTTAACAGTTTCTTTAAATCTAATAACCATGTAGGTATTTTAAAACCATTTTTGAGTGTAAAACTTTAAAGTTTAAAACTTTTAAGGTTTTGAGCTTGGTTGGAAAAAAACGTTTTTTCCACGCAATCAACACTTCTTTCATTCCACAATAAATTAAAAAGGATGGCAACAGTTTATTGTGGAATTACAGAAGCATTGATTACGTAAGTTTTCAGTCAGTCATAAGCGCTTTTGCATACGAAACCTTTACAAAACCCTGTTAAAGATTTTATTAACAGTTTAGAATTGTATACGAAATACTAAACGTGTGATTTTTTGCAATTTATCCTACTTGAAATTTTGGAATCTGACTTTATTAGTGGACGTTTGATTCTTTGGCCTGATTTAATCTGCCTATTATATATTTTTCGTTTCTTACGTGGTCCTGGTTAAAATGCATAACGAATTTTATTAAACAAAGATTTCTTCGTAACATTTGCTCTTTTGTCTTTTTTTTCAAAACCTTATCCCTTTCTTACAGAATCTTAACTAGTTTATCTGGCAAAACAGGAATCGAATTCGATTATTAACGATTCAATGATACACTGATGAGTTAAAAACTATATTCCGGAAAATATTTTTCAGGGAAATCAAAATTGGATTACAAAGGATAACTCTGAAATGCATATTATCAAGCAGACTTATCGCTTAGCCTGAGGATAGATTATTTCTGCCCCCAGAGGTATTTGAATAAATAAAAAAAAAGAGGGAGAATATGTAGAAGCATTTTTCATCACTTTTCTTCAAAACTCGTGCTTCCCTTTTAACATTGTTCTTTATTGTTTTTTCATGGCCGTGCTTTCGCATGCAAACCAATGGACAACAACCATTGCTCAGTTTCAACTGGACCGTTATTTATGACCGATGCAGCTGCATCCAGCAGAGAGGAAAAACGCTGGGGTCATTTGTCAGGGGGGAGGTTTATCTTTCTATGATTTATTCAGAAAAAGGTTGTAATTTTTTTATGTATTTATTTCATTTCCTTCTCTCTGATGAGCACTTAAAATTCACTTATGTATAGTTTCCGGGTATATCTAGGAAAACTATAAGATAAGTATCCGCTTGTAGTATCATGATACTTTAAATTGGGATTTAAAGTATCATGATACTATAAATCCCAATATATAATAATTTTGAATACTTACTAATTTAATTATAATAATTTTAAAACAATTAGTTTTTGAGAGAAATTTTGCTCAAAGTTGGATTTCGGAGGTTAGGCAGTTAAACCAAGAAACAGCTTGATTTCGACGGGAATAAGGGGTTTATTTAACCCTTCAGGGGGCACTCCCGTGTACGAAGTGCAGCATTGTCTCAATTTTGAAGGGGTTTTTTTACATGCAATGTTTGAATGTTCTAATGGTGCATATACATTGGTACAGAGTTCTCTCCCCGACTCCTGTCATCACATTAGTCACGGTAACATTAGACATGGTATTCAGAACCACCCCAATTCCCGCCCGCAAGATTTCTTTGATGTGGTGTGCCCCCCGACCCCGCTCGGCACCATTTGACCCGCTGACCCCCTACTCTTTCTTTGATGGACCGCCAGAGGAGGCGATCCACGCATAGTAGAGAGTACAGAGACACATAAATCACTGGCAGATGCAGAGAACTCTGTACCAATCTGTATGCGCTATAAGCAGTTTCTATTTGTAGCTATTGCCTTCCTCCGAAGAGAAGATCCCCAAGAAACAGGTCACTCAACCGGTGCCAGGTCTCTTCTAGCGGGAGGTGGACAATGCACCCTTTCTAATGCAGGTCTGATTTTCTGACTCTTGTATTCCTGTCCATTCATTGTTAGACGTGATTTAACCGTGGTAAACCAGCGATTACACTGGATTACAATACGGCAAAAGCAGTTGGTTTAGTAGATCAAATGTGCAGTTATTACACGGTATTCCGCATATCACGAAGATGGACCATCTCATTGTTTTTTAGGTTTTTGGACATAATAGAAATCGATTCGGAAGTTGTCCTTAGATGCATTAAACCAGACAGTTTTAAAATAATGCAATTATATCAGCATTCTTTGGCCTTTAATTATAAATATATCTTAATATTATCAACATTTTATATCTTGTCATAAAATCAGAATTATTATTTTCAATTTGAAAAAAAAAGTTTTTTCCAAAAGGAATAATCAAGGTTGAAAGAGACGTTGCACTTTGTGCCACGCGCGCTTGCTGGTGTTCCAAAAATTGGCGCGCCCGCTGAAGGGTTAAGAATGCTTAGCCAACTCTGAATTAGTAAGTGATTGAAAATAAAATTACATCGCTTTTACTTGAAGTGTGATCATTTCATAACTAAAAATAGGGTTCAGAGAGCCCAATGAGCAGGGTCGACCTTAGATACAAAGGATCCTGTTTTGAAACATTTTTTGCAGGTCGTCAGCTTTGTAGGTAAAGTTTGTAAGATACCGGAGGTATAATTAGTTTATTACTGATTATTATATTGCAAGGAAGAACAATTGAAGGATTTGTCTGAAAAGTGCTTGCAAGTTTATATACTCTGTACATTTTAATGTAAAACTACATTCATGTAAGACTATAGGAGAAAACGATCAAAATATGTAGTAACTACTTTTAAATCGTAATAGTTGAAAAAACTCTGTAGTGATTGGGAAAGGTTTAACTAGAAACATAATTTTTTTTTATTAAAAAGAAATTCGCACGTGAATAAAATAGGTTAGAATAGAACCTTAATAAATTGATGTGTGGCTGTGTGGGACAAGCAAGGCAGCATAGAGAATTGGCCGTTATCATACTTTTATTCGACAGTACTAAAAATTCTTTTAAAGTAAAATTAATAATAAAATCACGTTAACATTCATATTATCAACTAATACATGAGGAATCCAGAAGCAGAGGCAAAATATTCAGTCAGAGCAAATATTTCTAAGTTCTTTCGGGAGGCACTTACGACTGTTCAAGAATACAGCGATGAAGGCTTTCGTTGACAGGTACCCACATCAGGTCAGACTCGGCATCATCAAGTCAGACTACAGGAACTTCCGCCAGTCTCCGCGGCAGCGCAATCGGCTCTTCAGGGTCATTGCCCAAGAGAAATCTGTCGACTTTTTTTTTTTTTTTTTACTTTTTTTTTACATTTTTTTTATGGGTTGCCGTCCGTTTACCGGGGCCATTTTGACACCCCTCTTTTTCTCTCATTGGACAGTTGGCTGCCATTATCTTAACAATTTCTGCCCCAATTGGTCCCTTATTTCACTGCTCATGTTCACAGTCTACCAAGTACCTCCCTACCATAATTTTCCTTTGGGATACCACTTATTTGAAAGTTATTATTGAGGAAAATTATTTGAAAGTTTTACTGTGGGCCATAAAATAACGTCACAATCTATCTTACAACATTTATAGTCATTTTATCGCTATCAATGGCCACACAGACAGTTTTTCTTTTGCGCCACATTAGTGTTCCTCAAGTCTTTATTTATTTTTTGCCTCTGGAGTGGTTATAAGAATTTTATTATTGACAGTCTCTCGACCACACACCAAGGTGAATTATAACATCCAGCGCTTTTACAAATAAAATTCCTAAGAAATACACGAAGAAAGAAATACATGTTCCTCGTGTAGAAGGAAATGTTTGATACTTTTGTTAAAATAACTTCCTGCAGAAAGATACCTCCAATCTGCATCGAAATTTATACATCTCCAGCTTATATACCTGCAAATGAAAGTTAGAATGTTCCAAAGTGTAAGCATGGAATTTACTTAAAATTATAGACGTGAGGACTTTAATTATATTTTACAATTCATGCATTAAGCGCTTTCCAAAAACAGGTTTTGTTAAAAGAAGTATTGAGAGAAAAAAATTTATAGAAAACATTACTTGTTTCACTCTAAAAATTTCATCAGAGAACTTTCTAGAAAATGAGCTATGGTACCAACATCACCCTTTCCCTTATTCTCTTCCCCCTCCTGTTATCGTCTGACAATGTTCCCCACCCTTTTCCAAGCTAATGGTCAGCGGGTCGTTAGACACCCTCCCCCCCCCCCTTTCCCAACTAAGTGACAGACACCTATCTATAATGGATCTATTGCCAGGGAGTAGAAGAGGGGTGAGGGGATAAATATCAACATGTGTCAAATGTCGCCATAATTCGCTGTGTTTGGGAGGAAACTGTTTGATACAGGCATCAGGAGGGAAGCTATCCTCTGTACAGGATAAAGTGCAAGAGACAGATATATTTTAAGAATCTCTTAAATCTCTAATCTCTATACAACCACGAGAGACGTTTTGTAAATTCAGATTAAGAATTAATCATATTCGACAGATTTTACTTTATAATGAAACTAGCTGAATACCCGTACTTCGCTACGAAGTACATTCAAGTTAAATACAACGGTCAATGTATGAAATTAATGCAAAAATAAAAAATAAAACTAAAAATTATATATATATATATATATATATATATATATATATATATATATATATATATATATATATATATATATATATATACATATATATATATGTATGGTAACGGATATTTTTATAGATAAAATAATGTAGAAGAATATATTCAAATTGAATACAACGGTCAATTATGTAATTAATTTGTATGTTTAATAGCCATAAAGCATACTAATTTGAATTAAATTCTTAAAAATCTTCCATCTCAATTTGTCTAGTGGTTAAATTTTATCTTTTACTGTATTTTAATATTTTTTCCGACAATTTTTTTGTTGTTATGCCCGTGCTGCAAAATTAATATAAAGTATCAGAAAAAGTGAAAAACGTACGTGATCAGCATTTAATAAATTAAATTCTAAAATTTAGTCTTTAAAAATTCCCCAAAACTCAGAAAAGAGAGGTAAAGATTCGAAAAAGGTTACATTTTAAAGGCGTTTTTATGATCTTTCTCGTGATGTAAAATTTATAACCCTCAGATTATTATTTTAAATGCAAACTTAAAAAAAATTACAAAAACAGATTAAAAATTTAATTTTAAAAAAATCTAAGAATTTTTCAAAAATCTACCTTAGTGCACCCCTACATTATAAGAAGAATCGCCATGCAAAATTTTAGCCCTTTAGGTCCAGCGGTTTGGTCTGTGCGTTATCAGTCAGTCAGTCAGTCAGTCACTTACGGAACTGTTTTATATAAATAGATTAACTAGCTGAAAACCCGCACTTCGCTACGGAGTACATTCAAATTAAATACAACTGTCAATGTATGCAAAAAAAATATAAATATATATATATATATTTATAATAAATACGACGATCAGAGTATACAATTGATGTAAAAAAACATATTTTTAAAAAAATCGTACGGGATATTTTTATAGACAAAATAATGTCCAATCGTCTGCCGCAATAGCAAGAAAAAAATATTTTTTTGTCTATTTAGCTTTTATGCACATGACGATAAATTTATTTAAAGTACCAGAAAAAGAAATCACGTGATCAGCATTTAATTAACTAAATTCTAAAAAATTAATCTTTAAAAATTCACCAAAAATCAGAAAAGGGAGGTAAAGATTCGAAAAATATATCATTTTGAAGGAATTTTTATGATCTTTCTCGTGATATAAATTATGATAAAAAGTTACAAAAACAGCTTAAGAATTTAATTTTAAAAAATCTAAGAAGAATTTTTCAAAAATCTTTCATAGTGCACCCCTACACTATAAGAAGAATCGCCATGCAAAATTTCAGCCCTTTAGGTCCAGCGGTTTGGTCTGTGCGTTGTATGTCAGTCAGTGAATGAGTCAGTTACGGAACTGTTTTATATATTTATACACTGCTGGCCACTGTAAATGCAACACCCTGAAGGAAACATGCAAATAACATGAAATTTACAACATGCATTAGCGGAGGTGAGATATGCAAATGATTAGAATTTCATCTCAGACGCACATCACGCGCGCCTGTGGCGCCACTTCAAAGCGCTATTTAAGGCTTGGAGATTTCGACGATTTCAAGTTGGGCAATTGTGTTTTTCTTGTGGTTTTTTCAAAAAAACGATCAATTATGCCTCGTCGAAAACAGCGATCATCTTTTCATCAAGTATCCGAGTTCGACAGAGGAAGGATAGTGGCCTACCGAGATTGTGGATTATCTTTCAGGGAAATCAGTAGTCGTGTTGGACGAAACCAAAAAACTGTAATGCGAATATGTGATCATTGGATGCAGGAGGGTACGACGGACCGGCGTGTTCGATCGCATCCACCTCAGCGCACCACTTCACGTGATGACAGGCAAATTGTGCGCATGGCAGTGACGGATCGCTCAGTCACATCACGAACCATAGCACAGCACATGCAGTCTGTAACGCATCATCCAGTGTCTGCGCGTACCATTCGACTCCGTTTACAGCAGAGTGGTCTGTCCGCAAGACGTCCATTGCTTTGTCTACCCTTGACGCAGAACCACAGACGTCTCCGCCGCCAATGGTGCGATGACAGAAGGATGTGGACGGCAGAATGGAATGAAATTGTCTTTACTGACGAGTCACGCTTCTGTCTGCAACACCACGATTGTCGCATTCGAGACACCGTGAAGAGAGGATGCTGAACAGCTGCATTATGCACCGCCACACTGGTCCTGCACCGGGTATTATGGTATGGGGCGGTATTGGATATCACTCTCGCACACCTCTAGTACGCATTGCCGGTACTTTAAACAGCCAGCGCTACATCTCCGAGGTGTTGGAGCCAGTTGTCTTTCCTTACCTTCAGGGCTTGCCCACAGCCATATTTCAACAGGATAATGCGCGACCACACGTGGCACGCGCTGTCCAACGGTTCTTCGTCAATCGTCAGATTGAATTGCTTCCCTGGCTGCCTCGCTCTCCGGATCTTTCGCAGATAGGAAACATGTGGCCCATGGTTGCTCTACGATTGACCCAGATTCCATCCCCAGCTGCCACAGCAGATCAACTTTGGCAACATGTGGAAGCTGCTTGGTCTGCTGTACCCCAAGAACTCATCCAAAGTCTCTTTGAATCAATGCCGAGGCGTGTGGCAGCGGTGATCTCCAACAATGGTGGCTAATCTGGCTACTTATTTTGGCAGGAACCACACTTCACAGAAGTCTATAAATTTAATCATTTGATACTTGGTCAACATGTTATCTACAAAATAAATTTTGTTGTGATATCTCTTGTCTTTCTTGGTGTTGCAATTTGGGTGGCCAGCAGTGTAGATGGGGATTTTGATAGCTAAAATATAACTTGGAAATTATTAGTAGGTTATTTGAAATAATTTAGAAATTTCAAAACTATTTTTGAGGTAAAAGTAAAAGGACTAAAATTATGTAGCAAGTTGTAGCCAGAAGTAATGCATAATTTCAAGTTCTAAAATGGGACTTAGGAAAAAGATTTTAAAATGAACAGTGAATTTCAAAGAAACGCATGGTGTAGGAATAAAATTGCTTGAAAATGTGGACCAAATACCCTTACAAATGTCAGTAATCACCACTGATACCAAGAATGTGAATTTATTGGAGGCCAATCCCCCCAATAAGGTTAAAATGATAGTTCATAAAATCTTAAATGTGGTAAAATATAGATTTCATTTGTACTCTCAGTCAAGTTATAATACTTGTTACTTTTTTCTTTCTGTCTGCATATAACTTCCAACACTAATGTACGTATTTCTAAACTAACCCTAATGTTAAACATTTGAATTTAACTCTTTAATGCAGTGATTATAACGGAAACAATTTTTTAATTAAAAACTTCCACAAATAAGAATGTACTACGTCTGTGTTATCGTCCATTTCGTAGAGGTGCCATCTATCCTTGCAACTGGCTGTTGCATTAAATCAAAGATATCATTACGCTACTGACAGGGGCTAATGAGACGTCTTATTTCAAGAACTACACGATGCGAATTTGGTGGCCAGATAAATTCTCTCAAAAGAGTAATTAATTGCAAATTATGTGATTTCAGACTAGAATATTTTTAAACTAACAAGGAATCTCTGAATCAGTGGAGGAAAATTATTAGGTGCAGTATTCTCTTATCCGATTTTGAAATTAGAAGATAGTGGGAAAATCAGGGATATATACTTCAAAAGATCTATGATATAAATTAAGGATGGTACTTAAATTTTATATTTTAATTTAATTTCTGCTTAATTTTAATATAGGCTCAAATTTAAATTTTCTGACTCTAGAATTATTCCCCGTGCTAACCCCATATCCAAATTAAATTTTCTAGAAAACTGATATCTATACTAATATCACAGTATTTGATAATGACCTGGCAATTTTCGTTTGTTTTTTTATCAGCTGCCTAGAAAAATATTCACAAATCACAAATATTCTACTATCCCCTCTCCGGCTAATCATTTGACCTTATTCATCTAATCTTCAATTCCATTTCCTAATATCGTCTTCTCGGTTATGATTTCCCCTTTTATCACAGCATCTTGTTTTATTAGTTTCGATTTCGGGTGTGTCCCTTTGCGTGGGCCTGAACACATGAATTTCACTCCCCCCCCCTTTCTCTGTCAGACGAAGCCCTTTCACGTCTCCACATCTGCCGCCGCCTCCCTAGAAGTCCTTCTGGAAAATTCTTGTTTTCCATATTTACATCTGAGAAGTTGTTTTATTTCTTATGCTGCCTGGCTTTGAAGTTCCAGACCAGGTCCATATAGGCTACGGGCTGAAGTGTGTGGCTTCAGTTTTTTTAAACAGCACCACAAGGGCCGAAGCTCGTCTTGGTTAGTTGCCACCTCAGTTTTGACCGAGCAGCCCCAGGGGGGAGAACTCTGGGGGGATTGTACCCTCTCCCACCCTCACTGACCTTCAAAGAGGGACTTTCCGGTCTACGGATTTAACGTGCCCATATCCGGCCTAGACACGGAGGTATTTAAAGGCGCGCGCCGGGATTCGATCCGAGTACCCTAAGCATCGAAGGCCAGCACGTTACCGCAAGGCCACCTTGAGCTCTGAGAAATTGTGATCTTCGTATTTGTGGATTGCTCAGAGAGATAACCTCAGAAAATTAACCCCTGAAGAAGAACTATATTAGCTCATAACCAGTAGCCATTCTAATTTTTATAGTATATTTTATGATGTTGTTTCTGTCTGTTTTGTGTACTCCATAGTTTCAAGTAAGTGATAATATGGTAGAAGTTTTGAGTTAGAGCTCTGCAGCAATCTGACTAATAAAGGCAAGTTTTCTAACCTTACAATCATCATTACTTTGAAATCATATTAGTATATCCATATTTCTAACATACAATTTATAAGGGGGAAAAATAAATTTCACTTTTTTGTGTATTAATCATACGTAAATTAATCAACAATCATAATTATTTTGAAATCATATTAGTATATCTATATTTCTAACATACAATTTATACGGGGAAAAAACAAATAAATTTAGTTTGTTTGTGAATTAATCATACGTGAATTAATCAGCAATCATCATTACTTTGAAATCATATCAGTATATCTATATTTCTAACACTGTTCGGATCGAATCCCGGTGTCGCACCACGAAAAATGCCTCCGTTAGTGTCGTCCCTTCATAGAGGGCGATACTGGTCCACCTATGTGGTGGTGCCCCCACAATAAAGAGGCCAGTAAAACCGCGGTGATAATAGGCGAATGTTTAAAGGGAGAAGTCCTCCGATTGGGAATATATATATATATATATATATATATATATATATATATATATATATATATACTAGCTGTACCCGTCCCGGCGTTGCTCGGGTAATGTAATTACCAATTTTTTAGTAGCCTTAACCCTTTGTTAATGGGCATCGCTGTCATCCTTTTCCTCACCACGATACATTATTTTACCCATATAAATTTAATCCTTTCTGGCACATTTTGGCGAAATTTTTGACACAGGATTACTTAAAACTTTCCACAACAGTCAGCGAGATGAAAAACGTTTTCCACAAACACACCACAAATTATATGATATTAACTAAGTGTTGGCCAAAAAAATTACGGCATTACTAAATGCGATTTTTTAATCTATTATCACTGCAATAGTAATCGATTTCCTTTAACGACCCAATACCTCATAGAAGACAAACGCCCCAACACATCACGTGCTTGACGTCGAAAACGACCGACGAAAACGGCTTGACGTCGAAAACCTGTTTTCCCCCTTTTTACCTTCGTCCGGAAATGAAGAACGAAATCTCCTAAATGAGATTTCTCGCAAGAGTTTCCGAATCATAAAATAAATTATTAAAAAATAACTACAATTTGTAAATTAATTTTGGTTCTGGATTTCGAAACTGTGATGTCTAGGGTCTCTGAGATAAAAATTTCGTAAAAATGTAACGACATTTACGTATCGATTCGACAATTTGGAAAAAAGGGTCGCGGCCAAAATCGCGTTTTTTTTGAAAAACGGGTGCGTACAGGCGATCGAAAAAAAATCACAATTAATCGATAAATTAAGACAGACAATTTTAATTGTGATTTCCGTATAGTGTCATCTTTCCCGTATAGGCTAGTCCGAAATAAAAAATTCTTGGACGGATACGTTAGGATTTACGGAGCTTTTACTCGTTCGGGAGCTCCAAATCGCGACTAAATATTTAATTACGGAAAATCTAATTAAAAAATCGAAAAAAGGGCTTCGAGGTGCATAATGAGACCTCGGGGGGCATCTTCGTGTCGAATCTCAAGACTGTCCGACCTGCCGTCTTTGCGCCGTGCCGCGAGCAGACAAAAACTCGGTCACACACACACAGACTTTGCCTTTTATATATAAAGATATATATATATATATACACTGCTGGCCACCCAAATTGCAACACCAAGAAAGACAAGAGATATCACAACAAAATTTATTTTGTAGATAACATGTTGATCAAGTATCAAATGATTAAATTTATAGACTTCTGTGAAGTGTGGTTCCTGCCAAAATCAGTAGCCAGAGTAGCCGCCATTGTTGGAGATCACCGCTGTCACACGCCTCGGCATTGATTCAAAGAGACTTTGGATGAGTTCTTGGGGTACAGCAGACCAAGCAGGTTCCACACGTTGCCAAAGTTGATCTGCTGTGGCAGCTGGGGATGGAATCTGGGTCAATCGTAGAGCAACCATGGACCACATGTTTTCTATCGGCGAAAGATCCGGAGAGCGAGGCGGCCAGGGAAGCAATTCAATCTGGCGATTGACGAAGAACCGTTCGACATTGCGTGCCACGTGTGGTCGCGCATTATCCTGTTGAAATATGGCTATGGGCAAGCCCTGAAGGTAAGGAAGGCCAACTGGCTTCAACACCTCGGAGATGTAGCGCTGGCTGTTTAAAGTACCGGCAATGCGTACTAGAGATGTGCGAGAGTGATATCCAATACCGCCCCATACCATAATACCCGGTGCAGGACCAGTGTGGCGGTGCATAACGCAGCTGTTCAGCATCCTCTCTTCACGGTGTCTCCAGACTCGAATGCGACCATCGTGGTGTTGCAGAGAGAAGCGTGACTCGTCAGTAAAGACAATTTCATTCCATTCTGTCGTCCACATCCTTCTGTCATCGCACCATTGGCGGCGGAGACGTCTGTGGTTCTGCGTCAAGGGTAGACAAAGCAATGGACGTCTTGCGGACAGACCACTCTGGTGTAAACGGCGTTGAATGGTACGCACAGACACTGGATGATGCGTTACAGACTGCATGTGCTGTGCTATGGTTCGTGATGTGACTGAGCGATCCGTCACTGCCATGCGCACAATTTGCCTGTCATCACGTGAAGTGGTGCACTGAGGTGGATGCGATCGAACACGCCGGTCCGTCGTACCCTCCTGCATCCAACGATCACATATCCGCATTACAGTTGTTTGGTTTCGTCCAACACGACTGCCGATTTCCCTGAAAGATAATCCACAATCTCGGTAGGCCACTATACTTTCTCTGTCGAACTCGGATACTTGATCAAAAGATGATCGCTGTTTTCGACGAGGCATAATTGATCGTTTTGTTGAAAAAACCACAAGAAAAACACTATTGCCGAACTTGAAATCTTTGAAATCTCCAAGCCTTAAATAGCGCTTTGAAGTGGCGCCACAGGCGCGCGTGATGTGCGTCTGCGCTGAAATTCTAATCATTTGCATATCTCACCTCCACTAATGCATGTTGTAAATTTCATGTTATTTGCATGTTTCCTTCAGGGTGTTGCATTTACAGTGGCCAGCACTCTCTCTCTCTCTCTCTCTCTATATATATATATATATATATATATATATATATATATATATATATAACATACAACTTAGGAAAAAAGTTTTTCATTTGTTTGTGAATTAATCATACGCGAGTTAATCAACAATCATCATTACTTTGAAATCATATTAGTATATCTATATTTCTAACATTCCACTTAAAAGGGGAAAAAACAAATTTCATTTGTTTATGAATTAATCATACGTAGAACCATGGAATACATTTTTACGAATTTTATTGTACTTATGTATACTCCAACACTTCTACAGCGCTATCGTCTAAACGAATTCTTTTATTCATGTATAGTTAATAACTCCGTTGTCATTTTAAATTGTATTATTTTAGAGCGTAACAGACAATGTACCACAATAAAAAATCTCGGAAAAAAAATACAAACCATTAATCTGTTCTGGGCACACTCGGTAGATTGAGAAGTCCTTTCTTCCAGCGCAACAGCCGGCTGCAAAAGAACTGTCATTAAGAAGCACTGGCTGCGGGAGTGGAGCCATCCCCCAACACGGTGCTTCGACGTAATAATTCGTATAATTAAGCGACATTGAATAGGGTTGCTTCATGAACTCCGACAAAATGAACGTAATTTATCTCGAAAGCAAGCGATCTCATTTAAAGACTTATTTCACGATAGCAGGAAGTATGAAGCGTGGAGAAAAAAAGGGAGGAAACCTTGTTAGCTACCGTAGTTATAAAGTCACATTCCATACACACTACAAAAGTTTTCCCACACGCACTGCAGCAAAGCCTTATAATTGTTACTAATTTGCACGTTTACTCTGTAAATGGAATACACTCTGTAGTTTCGATATTACAACAGCGCAAATTCAGTTTTAGGAACAAGAAAAAAGGTAGCATATATACCGGATGTAGTCACCCCTTTTCGACTTCCTCCTGTGCAGTTGCAAATTTTTCAGATTAACTAATTTTTATGAAAGTCATTGGGGAAAAATAGTCTACGCGAGTACAGGATATAGTCATCACTCGCTATAACATACCCTCTGGGCACAAATTTCTGGTATTCTAAAGTTTTTTTCTCCCTTTTTCAAATATAAATAATATTCACCTTTGCTTTAATAATGCAATTTCAGTGTTGGTAGTTACGAATGAAACAATAGCTTTGTGCGAAGTTATGTCGTTAATTTCATATTTATTTCTCTGAATCACTTTTATATTTTTGCGCTAGCCAATTCATCAATATTTACATTTTTAATAGCTAATCAGTTTTATTCATTTGTATGCTTCATCCTATAATATATGCATGTTATATCATTCTTGAAGTTTAAAACATACAAATAATTTAAGCGTAAAATGCTTTAACATAATAGGTAACGCTTAAGGGAACGGTGGACGTTAATTTTTTTTTAAACTTTTTTTCTTTAAACTTTTTATCATAAAGATACGAAATTTTGTACATATATACATTTCACTATAAATATATAGAATACCTTAAAAGAAATTTCCAATCTCCTTATAGATTTTTTAAAAAATTTCAAATTTATAAACAAAATTTTAAAATGCTCCTTGCTACTTAATTTTTTAGATATGTCCTTGATTTTGCATTTTAATCACTTTAAACTGTATAATAAACAATATCGGTTGTTTAATACCTTGAATAGTTAATTTATGAGAGATTTTTTTCTGAATTCCGTCCCTATTTTCATAAAAATTTTGCCTTTTAATAAGTTATAAATCAAATTTAATTACCTTAATGAAGTCGGATCGTAAAAGGCATACCCAGTTTCTTTGTAAGAATTATCAGGATTCTTCCTTATCAATTTTATGAATTTGGAACAAAAATTAAGTCGCATGGAGCATTTAAAATATCTAAAAACCTTGAAAAATATGTTTTGAGAAAAGCAGATTTAAAGTTTATTACTACACTTACCCTTGTAAATTACTTCGTAAAGCTTCATAAATGATTTTTTAACCTGAAAAAAACTATTTTGATACTATTAACCTACAGAAATATTTTTCTTTTACAATAACACAATCAATATTCTTTACAATAATACAGAGAAAATATTTGCTCAAATTAATGTCCATCGTTCCCTTAAAAACTCTTCATAATGGATACTTGTTTAAATATTGATATTTTTTCTTACCTGAGTACATACCACTTTGGACTATGCCAAATACCAAGCTAAGCATTTTGAAAGTCCACCCTTCTCATAAAATGACAACAAAATCATGATTAAAGTGTAACATTAAATTAAAATCATCACAGCCTACTCCTGGAAAGCATCTAGTACTATAACAACATTTTTATCCTTAAGATATACTTCTTATAGTTTCATGAGTGTCTGTAAAGTGAACCTTTTCACTGAGAATCACCCAGATCCAATAGGATCCACTTCTCATCTTCGAAACATGATCGTTTTTTCAGACATAATGTAAGGTAAAGAGTGCAAATGATTACTGCTAAAATTGGAATCACCTGTTCTCGGAAGGTTGCGGATATTTTTTTTTCTTGAAAGAACTACTTCACAAATACATATAAAAGTTAAACATTTAATACATTCCAGTACAAACCATCTCCAGAAGAGTTTCAACTTTTTCGCTAACTGAGTTTGAGCTGCATTTAAGTTTGTCAGCCTTTAAATTCTGAGGAATTAATCAATCAAAAAGGGGTTTGAACTCTAAAAACTTGGTAAGTACTCTTTTTTTTTTTTTTTGGCTATACACTGCAAAAGTGTCCTGTTACGCCACGATATTTACAAAACAAAAAGAGTACAGAAATTAATTCCTGAATTTAAAGAAAAATCTTCCTTTATAACCCGCAACTGTTTAGGGATTACAATGATTACGTAAATATTCTATACGTCTTTTGCATATTTAAAAAGAAAGAAAATTGGTTTGGCCAAACAGACATTCCATTGAAGTGGGACTTTTACATGCCTACTAGAATTCTTATTTAACCTGTCCGGATATTATCCGCATAATTTTTAAGAAGTTGGGGAACTAGCACGGCATAATTTCGCAATGTTTATATAATATCATCTCGTAATATAAAGGGCCTTAATTACCGGATTATATATTTATTTGCATTTTCAGCCTAAATCCTAACAATAAAACCACGGCAAAGGCGGTTCCAAGGGGGGAGAGTAGGGGCAATTGCTCCCCCCCCCCCAAAAAAAAGCCCGGCGTATTTTCTTTCATAGACTAAATTATATAATCGTAGACCTAATAATACTAAATGAGTTTAAATTTAAAATTAGAGGATGTTTATTTCTTATATATATATACATATATATATATATATATATATATATATATATATATATATATATATATATATATATATATATATAAGAAAAAGATGAAAGAGAATACCAGTAATAGCACTAAAGCTACTTGCAGCCAAGAACAAATAACATGAAAAGAAAAGTATGAAAGAGGTTTTAGACAGTATCTCTTCATCAGCGGTATCAATACTGTCTAAAAACCAATGGACTGTTTCCGATGAGTATGATCTATACAATAAACACACTCAGACACCGTACAATCCATGAAAAACAGAAGAATTGATTAAATATTGAATTAAGAGTTACTTAACCAAAGAACACCAAGCCTGGCGCTAGACAGAGTGGAAGTTAAGAACATGTAACCGCAAAAAAAAAAAAAAAATATATATATATATATATATATGATATATATATGATGTGTGTGTATATATATATATATATATATATAACCTTAACAGCCGACGTCCCCCCCCCAAAAAAAAAAAAATCTCTGGACTGGAGCCGTCACTGAACCATGGTAATATTTAAAAAAATTTAGCTTAAAATTTAACTTACTTCTGGAAGAAAAGATACTCCAAGAAAATTTTCTCCAAACAAAAGAGGAATTATTGAGCTACAACTAAATGGACTGATTAAGATGTTCCCCGTCATCGACCTCCGCGCAACAGCCGGTCGTAAAAGGCTGTTATTAAGCTGTTGTAACTGGCCCAGAGGAGCAGAGTCCATTCGGTGACACGGAGCACAGAGGCCTTAATTCGTGTAATTTAAACGACGTGACATTGGCTGGCCAGATGAAGTGTGGTAAAAAGCAGCGCAATTTGTCTCTTAGTGTGTGATTTCATTTAATGACAAACTTCAAAGGTTGGAGGAAATAAAATTATGGAAAGAAATAAAAACGCAAGGCAGGCCGGCTTTTAAATTATAAAATAGTGAAATATATATCATATCAGACGCAGTAATAGCGAAACGGAGTTGTTCTGTAACTCTTTACAAATAGGAAACAAATTACGTCCTATTTCTCAGGGTTTTTTTTTTCTTTTTACAAAATCGGATATAAATCAAATCACGTGTGGTATATTATTTTAGAAGAGGTATACATTTGAAATAATTTTTCGTTGTAACCTTTTATTAAGGAAATGTACTAACCTTTGGAGAAACTATAGTATATAAATTCATAGACACTTTAATTGAGGATATTTAAAGGGAAAAAGCTTGCTTCACACCAGTAAATTACATTTAAAACTACAATACGCTGTTCATATCATTAATAACAAGAACAATTTTAAGTTCTATTGCGACTGCTTTCTTTTCAGTATTTGTTATATGGTACCATTTATTACCTTAGTTTTTTCCATTTTTATGTATTTTTTACAATCTGTTTTTATAAACAGCAAAATATTTGTTGTTTATTAAAACGGATAATACCAAGAAAATTTTAAGTCCTATTGCGACTGCTCTCTTTTCAGTATTTGTTATATGGTACCATTTATTACCTTAGTTTTTTTCATTTTTATGTATTTTTTACAATCTGTTTTTATAAACAGCAAAATATTTGCTGTTTATTAAAACGGATAATACCAAGAAAATTTTAAGTTCTGTTGCGACTGCTCTCTTTTCAGTATTTGTTATATGGTACCATTTATTACCTTAGTTTTTTTTCCATTTTTGTGTATTTTTTACAATCTGTTTTTATAAACAGCAACATATTTCTTGTTTATTAAAACGGATAATACCAAGAAAATTTTAAGATCTATTGCGACCGCTCTCTTTTCAGTATTTGTTATATGGTACCATTTATTACCTTAGTTTTTTCCATTTTTATGTATTTTTTACAATCTGTTTTTACAAACACCAAAATATTTGTTGTTTATTAAAACGGATAATACCAAGAAAATTTTAAGTTCTGTTGCGACTACTCTCTTTTCAGTATTTGTTATATGGTACCATTTATTACCTTAGTTTTTTTCCATTTTTGTGTATTTTTTACAATCTGTTTTTATAAACAGCAACATATTTGTTGTTTATTAAAACGGATAATACCAAGAAAATTTTAAGATCTATTGCGACCGCTCTCTTTTCAGTATTTGTTATATGGTACCATTTATTACCTTAGTTTTTTTCCATTTTTATGTATTTTTTACAATCTGTTTTTACAAACACCAAAATATTTGTTGTTTATTAAAACGGATAATACCAAGAAAATTTTAAGATCTATTGCGACAGCTTTCTTTTCAGTATTTGTTATATGGTACCATTTATTACCTTAGTTTTTTTCTATTTTTATGAATTTTTTACAATCTGTTTTTATAAACAGCAAAATATTTGTTGTTTATTAAAACGGATAATACCAAGAAAATTTTAAGTTCTATTGCGACTGCTCTCTTTTCAGTATTTGTTATATGGTACCATTTATTACCTTAGTTTTTTCCATTTTTATGTATTTTTTACAATCTGTTTTTATAAACAGCAAAATATTTGTTGTTTATTAAAACGGATAATACCAAGAAAATTTTAAGTTCTGTTGCGACTGCTCTCTTTTCAGTATTTGTTATATGGTACCATTTATTACCTTAGTTTTTTTCCATTTTTGTGTATTTTTTACAATCTGTTTTTATAAACAGCAAAATATTTGTTGTTTATTAAAACGGATAATACCAAGAAAATTTTAAGTTCTGTTGCGACTGCTCTCTTTTCAGTATTTGTTATATGGTACCATTTTTTACCTTAGTTTTTTTCCATTTTTATGTATTTTTTACAATCTGCTTTTATAAACACCAAAATATTTGTTTATTAAAACGGATAATACCATAAAATTTTAAGTTCTGTTGAGACTGCTCTCTTTTTGGTATTTGTTATACGGTACCATTTATTACCTTAGTTTTTTTCAATTTTTATGTATTTTTTGCAATCTGTTTTAATAAACAGAAAAATATTTGTTAGTATGGAAAATATTGAACTTTGAGCAGTTTTTGGAAAATAGTTAAAGTGACGATAAAAAAAATTCGCTTTATCATTGAATGCTTCTTCTGTACTTCTCTCGTCCTCTGTAGAAGAGGTACTTTTGCTAGTAAGTGTCTCTTGTAAAGTATGTGATGGGTTTTTGTTCATATCCAAGACATGGGGAAATCTGTCTTAAGGCTGATGTGTATTTATCCCATTGGATTCGCTAGCCTGAATGTTAAACTATGGAGAAAATGTGTCCAAGGATTGCCAGCTTGGATTGACAGATTTTTTTAAAAAGAAATTTTACACTTTAGATATTTTTCGTTTCTTGAAAAAAAAACGCAAATAACATTTTAAAATTTCAAATATTCGAGGAAGAAAATCTGGTATAGTGTGTTGTAAACGTTTATAAATTCCTTCGGAGGACGAAATTTATAAAATGAATCCTGTTGCAAGGTGGAGAAAAGTTCAGGCTATCTGAAAACACCACTTTTATTGGATTATCAGCATTTATGCAGCTGTAAATGGTAGACGCATTTTCTCCATAGGTTGACAATGACGTGAGCGAATCCAACAGGGTTAGTGCATAGCAGCCTTGATGTAAGCAAGTCTCCCCAGGATAAATGCGATTAGAATAATCCGCCGTGACAGCCATTGTGTTTGTTCAGATCCCAAAACAAGGATTTTAAACCTAATTAAAAAGTATATATACGTAATGTAAATACATTCATGTACAGCTTAAACCCTAGTTTACCAAACATAAAATGAAAGATGGAGCGTGCTTTTGTTTATTAAAACATTCATAGGGAGTGAAGCCCTCACTTAAGGGGAGAGATCACCTAAGCTCGGGCAAAAATACACTGATTTTACTACCAAGGTTAATGTGTTGTCAAACAGTTAATTTGTAATTAATTTAAACCATTTTTTACTGTGAATTGTACAAAGCTTTATCTATTAGAAAACAAAAGCAGAATTCTTGGGAAATTATTAGAAATTATTTAATGAAAAAAATAATTAATGTTTTATGAAAAATGAATCTTAGGTCAATGCCTTGTGCGCAGTTTTTTTTTAAACTATAAGAGATATATATATTGAATTATTTGTATATATTCTATCCATAGGTTATTCTTTATTCTACGCCTAAAATAATGACCATATTTCGCATAAAAATATTTTTCGGGAAAATGTATTGTAATGAACAAAAAATATTTTTTTTCAATTTTGGAAAAAATATTAGTAATATGTACTTACTTAAATTTAGGTAGCAATTGTATAAACATACAAGATATACAAGGATACAAAATTTTAGCAATTTGTGACTATTCGTTTTGAAGAAATAGTGCGCATAAGTTTGAAAATAACAGTTTTTAGAAAAAGCCATTTAAAGTTTAAATTTTCTATAAATCACTTTACTATTAGCATTATACATTTGGCCATAAAACCGGTTCTAATTGTAGTATCGACTTCATTTTTTTTTCAAAATATTCCTTATATTCCATTCTTCAAAATTAAATCATAATAAAAAATTGAGTTTTTTGAAGGTTTTTAGGTGATCTCCCCCTTAATTCACCCATAATATTGGTTGGCAATTTTTCCTAGAGTAGTTATGCTTTGCTGTCCAAGAGTGCTAAGCAGATCGGAACCAACCGTTGAAAGCCGATGCGACGTAGATGGCTATAACACAGTGTAAGGTATACACAAGATTCGATTCACAAGAATCGAACTTTTGAGTGAATGAATTAATGAAGCTGCTTGGGATATGCTAATTTCGGCATACGCGCTTAGTATAAATACCATGCAACGTCATTAATAAAAAAAGAAGGTGGTTAGGGTTGGAGAAGGTTGTTAAAGTTGATAGATAAGCGATAGGGAGCTACGAGGTATGCAGCTCCAGTACTATCCTGAGCTAGTGCTTAGGGGGCCCAAAGTTTACGTGGCAGAATTGCTGGTTTGACTTACTGTTTGTGAGTATTGAAAATATATTTTTCTTGAAAGCTGTATTTATATATTCCGTACAAGTAGTACGTATGCTTATTACTGTAAAAGCAAATTCTATATGTGCAACGAATTCGATAAACATTGTTTCATGTATAAACTGTGTTTGTATGAAAATCATTTATTCAAAGTGGTACTCAAATTGGGTGTATATAATTTGAGTACCACTTCAAATTATATACACCCAAGTCTGGGTAGAAGTGAGCTTAGAAACTCTATAACCCATGTAAACCATGGAATTGAACTCATAGAGTATGGTGCCGAAGACCTAGGTTTAGTTGTTCAATGTAGCTCTCCTACATCAGCAGACAGAGGGTTTTTCGCCAAAGGAGAGGGGCAAGGGAAGAATATAAAGAGAAAGAAAAGAAAGTAAGTTCCTAAAGGAAAAGAAGTTTATGGAGATAGAGCGATAAAAAAGAGTGTTGACTGTTATATGAGACGAACATCAAAGCATCAGAGGAAAGCCACGTAGGATCTTTCTCAGATTCGTACACAGGGTTCCCACGTGTATCCGTTACAACCTCCTTAATTTCTAAACGGTGACAGCTTAGGCCATAAAGTTGGTGTCTAGGTATAGTAAAAAGGCTATGCGCTTCTCGATGAGACAACTAACAGCGCCATCTATCGGCAAATTTTGTAATTAGTTTTTTTATCTAAAAAATAGTACGATATACGCGGAAAAGGTCAATTACAAAGTTGTTCAGCATCATCGATTTAGTAAGAAAAGACACCTTTCGCACATTAATACTCAAAACAAAATGTAAAAAAGGACGACGCATTACTGATGTTTGTGCCTCCGGAATACCTGCCATGTTGCACAATGTCCAGCGAGAAATCCAGTCCAGAGAGCAAATGTGTATAGTGGCTAATGTTCATTTTCTATATTCTGTTTTAAATATTAATCTACGCAAGGTGTCTTTTATTACTAAATCGATGATGCTGAACAACTTTGTAATTGACTTTTTCCCCCTATCTCGTACCGTTTTTGAGATAAAAACGTTAATTCCAAAATTCGCCAATAGATGGCGTTGTAAGTTGTCTCATCAAGTAGCGCATAGACGTTTTCTTATACCTAGACACCAACTTTATGGCCTAAACTACCACCGTTTAGAAGTTAAGGGGGGGGGGGTGTAACGGATATATGTCGGAATCCTGTATTTAAGATATATCAGCCCATCATCAAAATAACCAGTCTTAAAAAATTACTGTTAACCGCAGAAAATTAGTGAAAGCCTATCAAAATATATTTGATTTAGTTTCTGTGCTACTACTAAGCACAGGTGGTATAGCTTAAAAATTATACTACATCGACATTTAGAAAAACTATAGACACGAAATTTAATACAAAAGTTCTTATTGATGAAAGTAGCTACTACTGGTCTAGTAAATACAATACAGATGGCTCACTACTATTGAAATAACACAAAACGGCATGATCAAATTGCTCACAAGGACAGCATCATATCTGAAATTAACTTTTTGAGAGACCCCCTTCTCTTTTCAAAGGTTTGGAGCCATGGAATTACTTTCCTTTCAAACGCTCCTTCTAGAAACTTCTAACCGGCGCCAATCTATACTTAATTTTTTCTCCAATTTTGTTGCCAAATAGTTAAACTATCTCTCCACCCAGAGTTCAGTGAAATTAAATTCCTGCTTCGAAGATCATGTTGCAAGAAAACAAGCATTTGGGGAATTCGTAACACTTCTTCAGAGGGGGGGGGGGGGGGCTTGAAGTTTATTAATAAAAAGTTGTGCAGAAACAGCCAGTATTTAAATTATTTTGATAACACCCTCTCAGTATCTATCATTTGTACGCACATAAAAACGCATACGTATGTACAAATACACATGTACTGATATCCATGCATATATATTAATACGTATACATATATACAAATACAAATACACATATATATGTATATATATAATGTCTATGTATATGTGTGTATTTGAGTTTGTATATAGGCATGCGTATTCATATATATGTATAAATATTTATATATATATATATATATATATATATATATATATATATATATATATATATATATATATATGTGTGTGTGTATATATATATATATATGTGTATATATGCATATACATCATACATACATATTTTATTTCCTTTAAACGTGCTTTTTTGTGCTCCTATATCCTTCCAAATGAATATCTTGTATAAAAATACGAGACCCATCTCCTTTCCCCAGTGATAAAGTTAGCACAAGTATGAAGACTGTACGAAAAACAGAAAATTGTTTCTTTAAAAAAAACAAAAAAAACAAGGATTTTACGGAAAAACAAAATTTTCCATCACGGAATCAGTTGATGATTCTTATTTCGACCATAATAAAAGCAACTCTTTTTTTCCTTGGTTTTACAGTTCCTTCATTTCCCCGATTTCACTTCCATAGAAGTATCATGGAACTGAAAAAGCGGTAAGTAGTTTCTAAAACAAAGTACTTCCTGAAACCACTGGTAGTATCTCTCCTAAGTACCATTATGTCTCTGGTCAGTAGGGATCATTAACTTTCCAGCCTAAAGATTAAGGCTTCTCCATGGTTATTGTGCGGAGAAAAGATAAATGGCACAATTTGATAATTTTTAAAAGGAGTCGACGTTCATATTTTTTTGTGAAAAGGAAGACAGAAAAAGTGTTGCTAGTATTTTTCTGTAAGCATTTCAGCAACTAAGCATTCCTCATTCATCATACACATGAAGCACAGCTTTTTCTTTAACAAATGATCTTTTAATATTTTACCGAATCTGTTTCAGAAAATATTTTTAAAATTTCTTTCGTCACATACTGAGACTTCCGGATCCACCATTCATTTGTTTTATAACTATTCTCTAGTCTGTCTGCGTGAAACTTTTCCATGACTTAAGTTCTTTAGAACAGTTAGGTTCTATATTATGATGCTTAGCATTTGAGAACATAATATGACTGTTAAGTCAAACGCGTACCGTTAATAATGGTATTCAAAATGACCAAGAAGAGATAGAAACGTATTTATTATAATTTATATATATATAAAATATTCTCTTAGAGATTTTATTATGTACTACAAGTTATGACTAATCAGTATTAATATTATAATCAGTTCTCTCCTCTGTCGTTTTCCTTTGACAGCGGACACGGTAAAGAATTATTTTCAGAACTGTCAATTAAAGGTAGTGTTACGAATTTTACGACTCTATGGTAATCTAGCCAAATATGAGAGTTATCGCCATATTGACGATGGATTTGGTGACTTATTTTGGTCACCAAATTTGGCAATATTTAGCCACATTTTGTAATATGGCGCCAAATGGTCGGCAACTTGCCGTATAGGCCTTTCTGGAAGCTTCTAGAGATATCTAGCTGGCTGACCGATAGGGGGCGCTTTGGAAGTCTATAAATATACCTGACATTGGCATTGGAACTCAGTTCTTTTCTACAGTGAATTGAATGTGTTGAAAGTGCGTTAGGCGTGTATTATATTGAAGACTCTGGTATCCTGACTTACAGAATTTACAGAATAGAATTTACAGAATAATAAATTTTATTTTGTGTGCAGTTTCTGAAGAGATTTTATTCAATCCTAACGAACCCTAGAAAAACGGAACAGTATTTATAGGGTCTTATTTAGGCACCATTTTTAAGGTTCGAATTAACTTTGTTAAAAATTTACTTCAAACTGCTATCTATAATTACTTAAATTAATCTCTTATTACTGAATCATTTAGGTACTAGGCTGCTTAGATAACAGGATTGTCTTAAACGGGTATGTTAGTAGTTTAGACTCGCAAATGCTTCATAAATATTAATAAATGCGATGAAATGTCAATGCACCTCCGTTAACCTTACAATATATAGTCGAGGCTGGATGCTTGGTTCCGAGCGCTACGGACAAGTTTTACTTTACAAAAGCTATAGTTTAAAGTCGATTCCGAACGGCTACAGACATCCATACCAACAGTGGAACTCGAACCTATAAAAGCTGGGTCGAACGTCAACGGTCTATCCAATCGGTGAGCGTCCAGCATATACTGGAAGAAAAATATCTTATATCCTTAAATAATAAAACGTTTTATGTTATCATTTTAAATGAAAAATTGAACGCGAAATTCTGTTTTTTTAACGTAGGATTACGTTCCTCAATAAAGGTCCTGCGGAGAGAAAAAGATAGTCCTGCGTCGCGAGTTATAATTTTGGCAGCGCGCCAAACCCAGTAGCAGTAAACAGTTAAACAGAAAAGTACCAAAATGCGTCAAAAAAAGGAGCTAAGCAACGGTAAGTAATCCTACGTTAATAACCCGTGGTAGTTTCGTTGCAAAAGACTACCTGAAATAAATAAATATATATATATATATATATATATATATATATAGTCTATGATACAATTAACAATTACTAGAACTGATGTTAACACAAAACGAAACACATAAATTCTTGAAATCCAACAAGTTATAAAATTAAAACATTTTATCTAAGTCAAGGAATTAATAGTTTTAATTTGGTAATTAACTTTTCACCCGGGTAAATGCTTTTACAATCTAAGAAAAAAAAAATTAAAGCTTTTTTTTTTTTTAATCTTGTCTCAAAATTACATTTCCTTTTATGTTAAATGGAAGTCTAATCTAATTGCAAATCAAAATCTTACTTTAATGAATTAGGAGACAAAAAATAACTTTATTAAGGCTAGTAACAGTTACATATGTCATTAAAGAAATGCGTTTTCCCCCAATTCCGTCCTTGAACTAGTAAATATCGGGATTTTCTTCAGACCAACGCACATAAGCAGTAGAATAACTGTTATCCTCGCAAATCCCCTGCCTCTACTCAAAGGGTGTTCCTGGAACTGTCGGATTAACTAGGGAAGGAGAGCAGTCAAGAGCACACACACGACTCGGTCGCGCCTTAATGCATAGAATTAAGTGACTAGGGGATGAGTAGAAGGGTGAATTAGCGAAAATTAGAAGGGTGATCTTCTCTGTCCGTGTATAGTGTAATATCTAACGTTCGGAAAGAATGGGGCTTTCTCTTCTATATGCAAATGAAGAAATATACGGCAGAAATATGAATTATAAACGAAATTGCTATGAGCAGAGAGACAAAAAAAAGGTTTAATTTTATGTAAAAATATTGCTAAGTGACAATACTGTGGAGGCAATACTGTAGAAAAAACTTTTTATTCATATCGTGCTTCAAAATTCTATGCAGGAAATATTAATAATAATATTCAGGTTGTTAGTAGCTGACAGATTTAAACGTATAACAATTTTTTCCGATTCCCAATTAAGCAGCAGCTAGTAAAAACACATACAAGGACACTTAAATTATATAAAAGAAAATTAAATAATATCCTAAAATGAATCATTTGAAGTGAAAAGGTGCTCACTTTTAAAGCTTTTAAGCAGATTGATCATCCCGAAGCCGCAAAGCAACAGGGTCATACAATGAAATAGGCTCATGGTTTAATGAGAGGGAAAAAGACAATGTGGCCCAAGGAAATACCTTTGTGAAAAAAGCTATTGAATGATATTCTGAAATTAGAAATGAGAATTCTTAAATAATGTAACCTTTCCCTCCCCCTTACCAAATGCTCATGAAAAAGGCCATTCAATCTGTTAACTTGTAAAGAAATTGCATAATTCTAACTAATTTGGTCACGTTAAAGGGATCCGGGGCAAGAAATTTAAATGTAAATCTGAATTTATTATATTACACCTGTAAG
Organism: Dolomedes plantarius; assembly: GCA_907164885.2. Lineage (NCBI taxonomy): Eukaryota > Metazoa > Arthropoda > Arachnida > Araneae > Dolomedidae > Dolomedes > Dolomedes plantarius. The sequence continues at coordinate 103,453,944 of OU015495.1, forward strand.
ATTTATTACATCTTTAGAGGTGAAGGATGGATGGATGACTCAAAAGGTTGACTTTTAGCTTTTATTTTAACTCACCATAAATTATAAACAGTTACAAAAACTTAAGAACATTGGAACCTATTCTTGCATAACGAACACATAATATGAAGATGACCTGGCCCTCAGTCGATGACTCCATTTGCTGGACAGCACACCATAGCAGACGATGGCTGGAGCATGCACTCGTAGCGGCATACCTTGGAAGAAACGGCGAGCTTCTTTTATTTCCACCGAAGAAATGACGCACGCAACAGTGGTGTGCTAAATCTGCATACGCTGTGAAGCTGTGACTCATGGCCAAACATCTTTACACGAACATACAACTCGCGTGGAGCGGAGAAAATATCAACTAACAACTGGCTAATACACTTATTTAACAAACTGACTTGCCTAAGAGACCCCTTTTACTAGGGTATTTGTAATCCATGCATTTTTTTAATCTTCAAACACTCTAAATTTTTCTGCACAGGACGACATTTTTTTCTCCTTGTGGTTTGGTTGATTGCATTTTGTCAGTCCGACAGTTACAATTTAGAGAATTTCTGCCATAAGAATTATTTTCCCTTTAGCGTACTTGTATACCATGTTGAAAAATCAATAACGAGAGCGAAAGCTAGGTCCATGGCTGCTGGGTCCTTCGCAGATGTATAACTTAAACAACTGACTAATTATAAACTCATAACTAGAGATATCTTACAATGTAGCACAAGACATTAACCCAAAAGAACTCACGTAAATGCACTTCGAACCTAAAGCTATTTCTCTTCAGTTGATGCGAAACTGTAACACTTTCTGTTTCTCAGAATTCACAGCTCTGGACGATATTAATAACTTGTTGTTTATAGCAGCCTCTTTAAGTCGAATTTCTCTATTGCTGGCTCAGGAGAAGTCTCTACTGACTTGCAAATACACTTTTCAAAGGTTCTTCCGCTTAAAAACATACCTGTGACCTCGTCTTCCCTCAAGTCGCCAAGTGCGAGGAATGCAAGGACATACGAAGACTATGCCGAGAAAAAGGAAATCGAAAGGGGAATTTATAACTGGGTTAGGAACGAAAAGAGAAACTTATTACTCCTAACAAGTTCATGGGTCTTCTTCAAAACCCCACAAATGGATAATGGAATTATAATATGTACTGGTCATACACAGTGTAAGACATTGACTGGTTGGATATTTTGAACTCTGCGGTCATTTGATGAATGGATTGGGATATAATGTAAAAAGCCGGCACAGAAGGTACATAAACGTCCATGTCATCCGTGAGATTCAAACCCAGAAATTATGGTACCGAAATTTTGCATCCTTGTCTTCTGATTATTGTCGCCGTATAAGACTTTGAAATGTACTGGGAAATGTACTTTGGATTTTTGGCATAAAATGCATAATACTTAGCAATAAAAAGTAATAACGAACAATAAATGTTTCCCGAATTTTCGGCATAAACGTACACACAGATATCCAGTCGCTGCAGTAATCTATATATATAAAACAGTTCCGTAATTGACTGGTTGACAGATAACTCGCAGACCAAACCGCTGGACTTAAAGAGCTGAAATTTTGCATGGCGATTCTTCTTATAGTGTAGGGGGGCACTAAGAAAGATTTTTTAGAAATTCTTCTTAGATTTTTTTAATTAAATTTTTAAGCTGTTTTTTTGTAACCTTTTTAAAGTTTGCATTTAAAATAATCTATATATTTAAGTTGCTAAGCTGACTTTTTGGGCAGTCTATGAGAGAAAACTACTGCATCAATTTACTTCATTTTGGTCTTAAACGAAAGATTGTAATCTGTAGATTTGTCAAATTTGGTTTTTGTAACCGCAATTTCTATTAATTAGCAATAATTTACAATTGAAAAATTGATTTCTGCGCATGCTCAGCGACATGTTTTAATGATAAACACGTTTATTCCGGAGTCTCTCTAGATCTCTCTCTGACATTTTGATTTTTATGATAATTATGTTTGTGAAATATAAGATTAAACCTGATGAAAATTGTTTATTTCGAGCTGTTTTATTAGCGATAATTTACTATTAAAAGAAAATTGCTTTCTGCGCATGCTCAGTGACATTTTTAAATCTGGCTTTAGATACTCACTAAGCACGAGGCAGTTTAAACACATTACTTTGTTTTTGCGCATTGTTATGATTTTCAACATTTGGCAATGTTGTGTTGAGTATAATTTGTGTATTAGAACATTTATTTACTATCTAGAATCTAGCTGCCATGTTTTGACGGGTACCTACTAGTAATCTTAAAGTTATAAAATTTATATCACGAGAAAGATCATAAAAATTCCTTTAAAATGAAATCGTTTTCGAATCTTTAGCGTCATTTTCTAATTTTTGGTGAATTTTTAAAGTTCAATTATTAGAATTTAATTTATTGAATGCTTATCACGTGGTTCCGTTTCTATTTGTGATACTTTAAATTAATTTTGCGTCACGTGCATAACAACGAAAGAAATTGACAAAAAAATATTAAAATACGGTAAAATATAAAATTTAACCACTAGACTAATTGAGATGGAAGTTTTTTAACAATTTAATTCAAATTAGTATGTTTTATGGATATTAAACATACAAATTAATTACATACATTGACCGTTGTATTTTACGATTTTTTTTATAAATATATAAATATATACACATATATATATATATATATGTATATATATATATATATATATATATATATATATATATATATATATATATATATATATATATATAAATATATATATATATATATATATATATATATATATATATATATATATTGGCATTAATTGCATACATTTACCGTTGTATTTAATTTGAATGTACTTCGTAGCGAAGCACGGGTATTTAGCTTGTACCTGTATACGCAGCCGAAGGTCCGTCTGTTCGTGTTAGTTTTCTGCCTTAGGAGCCGTATCGAGGAGTATAATTAACTCCCGACGGATGGCCCCACCGGCACAGCAATAGAAGTAAATTAAACAGAAACACACGGTTCCTGAAAATCCATTATAAAAATTTAAAATGTGCAACTTCTACCGAACTAACAGTTACAGTTCCGCAGACCAGCCTGAGAAAAAAACTACAATTATAATCTCGAAATTAGCTACAATTTTTAATTTCAATTGGTCGGTTTTAAAAAGCTGTGTTATCTGTTTTACCATTCTTCACATGTTTCATGCAAGTAATTTAAATAATGAAGTTGAAATCACTTCTAGTAAATTTTGAAAGGTCACAAGTATTTCTATTGGTCATTTTTCGACCATGAGTTCAATCTCTGGTAAATTTGTTTTCAGAAATTTTTCTACTTCTATTTATTTGCCAACTGGGTAGGACCTAAGAAATTTAGATTTATTTCGGTCCAACAAAAATGAATTTTATGCAATATTGTTCGTTTAGTAATTAAAATAAATCATTTTTCATTTATTCTCAATCAAATATCACTGAATCGACCCTTTCAGTTATAGGGCTATAAGGCATTGTCTATGATAACAATCAAATGTATATATTCTCTCAAGTCTTTACAACTTATTTCTCAACTTTTCATCGCATTGTGAATGCAAGGCCAGAAAAGGAGCCCCAAAATGAAATTGTTTCGAGAATCCGGGAACATAAAAGAAGGAAAACCCTAGAAAGAGAAAACATTCCTCGCTCCCCCGTCTTATTTATCACCCAAAGAAAGCAAAAGGCGAAGCATCACTCAAATTGCATGAACCATTTGTGGCACTGAGCAATTGAGAAGCAAAGAATTTAATGAAGCTTTCTGACCAGAGGCTGAAAAGCACAAATGCTTAAGATACATTCATTAGTCGCCCGAGTCATTGTCTTCAGGAAACCATTTGTTTCACACAATCGTTAGGAATCATTTATTTTAAGCTAATCGCAGTAGAGAAGATGGGGGTGTGGGAGGGAGTGGGGATCTTTCAGAGGGTCTACCAATTGCTACTTTCGTTGTTCTTTGTCTTCCGAAAAATCTTTTTGCTTTAACCACACAAAATATTGTATGCGATTATTTTAATCCGAAATGAGTGTCCTGATTTGTTGTAAAAGATATTCTCCAAATTATCTAATTTTTGTTTTACGAGTGTATCAGTATTTAGAGAGCTGATTCAATAAGTGTTCTTTTGGAAACCATACTCTTCGATTACTTCTTTATTTGTTACTGTCTTCCTTACTGTGAACTTTTCTAATCCTTACGTTTTTATAAGCAAGCACATTGGAGAAGATTTGAATAAGCAACGTGTATCATTGGTTCATAGTGGTAGTAAAAATTATCTAATTTGCAAATAATACATCCATCCATCAATGTGTGTTAGTTTTCAAAAGAAACTAATTATTTTATTTTATATTAAATAAAAAATATTTATTTTCAATTAAAAAAGTTGCTTAGTAATATATTTTACTAACACTTGACCAAAAATTATTAAGAAACAGGAGTTTACCATAATATTTGTTCTATAGATGGGTCTTAGATCAACTTTTTCGTTTCAATACCACTGGATTAATCAACTCCAATCAATTGGAAACAATAAATTAAAACCTATTGCCTGGCCTAATCGATTCCTCCATCTTTTATTACATGCCAAAACAATGCAATAAAAAGCTACCGATAAAAGATATTCTGAAGTTACGATAAATTACAACAATCTAATCTTTTAAAACTAACTCCGTGTTTTCCCGGTTAAAATTTTTCAAGTTAAAAAAATTTATTAGCATATGAATAAAAGTTAAGTTAGCAAATTAAGACTATTTCACCCCATACTGTGATGAATACAGACCGAAAAAAATGTTCTGACCTCCTCCTAAAGAACATCAAAAAAACAAATAAACAAGGCTGACAACAGGGTATGAAGATGGAAAAAATAATGAAAACTGATTAATAGGGGGCGTCCAGAAATGGGGTAGCCAGAGACGAGACGATGCAGGTAATTTGGGATTGACCATCAAGTAGAAATGGGGGGGGGGGGTAATGGGTCTCTAAGAGCACCAGAAAGATGACAAATTTCGACACAGATGCTTTTAGCACCAACTCATACGATTCCATTGGACACGGAGGACTAAAACATCAAAACTCGTCTCACATATCATTTTTCCTTTTCTGTACTCATGTAACCGTAAAAAAAATTATATATTTATGAAATAGATTTGAAATTAAAGAGGGAAAAATAGGGAAAATAATGTTATGACTAATGAGATAAATTTAACATGCTGAGTGGCACTGTAATTGATTCTACTGCTCTTAAATTTAATGATTTTTGATTAGGGATTCAGTGATGCCAAGATCCCACGTCAGCACTGACTGTTCATTGCGTAATACGGATGTAAATTTTGATTTGAATATCTGTTAACAATATCGTACAATGACATACGGATGGTTATATCCGTACGTATACAGAAAAATGTATTCATATAAAAAGTTGCAAAACACAAAGGAAAAAGCTATTGAGAGAAAATGATTTGATATTTATCGGAATATTTTAGTAGAAACATCGGCTTTTTTTCTAAGAAAGGAGGTAATGTAAAAACATTAATTTTAGATGGAATCTTTAATTTCAGGAGGAAGGCTATTTGTAAAGAGCAAAATTTAATGTTATTAATATATTATTGCTAAAAGAATATGAAAAAACAAACGTTATCATTGAAGTATCAGGAGAGAATTGAATGCATATCTTGCTTTGGGAGTTTCGTCAGGACATCGCTGCAACAGTAGCAATGAATAAAATGTGCTGAACTTACGGTCCAGGTATTATAAGTGTAAGTCAAATTCAAAGATGGTTCCAGCGCTTTCGTTAAAGAAACTGATACCTTGAAGATAAATGGAGGTCAAGACACCCTCAGCAGTTTCATGACGAGAAGCTACGTGCACTGATAGAGCAAAATCTCAGTATATTGATAGATCTATCTGAACAGCTCCAATCATTCCATTTAACTGTCCATCGGCACAACTTAAGTGAGAAAGTATGACTCGTGTACCTTATTTTCCTGATCTAGCCCTGTCAGATTACCCTCTTTTTCGAAAACTTCAAAATCACCTTAATGATTTTTTTTTAATTCGGAATATGATGTACGATGAAAGCTCAACTTATTTTTTGGATTAAAACAAAATAGCCTATATTGTCAGTGTACTGAAAATTTTAAATTAAGATGGAAACATGTAAACAGTAATGGCAAATATATCTTGCATTCAATTTAAAGTGTTTTTCTGAGTTATTTTAAAACTTACTCTTAAAAACCGCTTTATTTTGGTAGGACCCATTATAATTTAGATTAGAGAAATTTCAGTTATATTACACATTAACATAAATGATTATCTTTTGGTGTAATGGTTGTTCTTTTCTTTACAGAGAATAATATAAGGCGATTTTTTTTCTTTTTTTTTTAACCAATGCGTAGGCATTTCTCATGAAGATATTCGCCTATAATACACCGCAGTTTTTCTGGCAATTTTATTAAGGGGGCACCATATAGGCGGACAAGCATTACCCCCTATGAATGGACAACACAAACTGAGAACTTTTAGGGGCGCGAAGCCGGAATTCGATCCGAGCACCCTCAGCACCGAGAGCCAGCGCGCTGTACCACAAGGAAACCACATACCCTAGGCTGAATTTAAAATTTAAGGTTTACTAGGTAGCATTTAGATTCATTCATCTTCTTTGTTTTGGGTACCTTATTTCTCTATCACGTATCTTGATCTGCTTATCTTATCTAAATCGTAAAATAGACTCACTGCCAAATATATTACTTCTCATATGTTGTGAGTATGAATATACTACTATATGCTATATGGACACACAATATTAAGATCTTACAATATATTACTATTGTAAATACAGGGTGGTCATAAAAAAAATTTGCCGATATATGGACCTCTAGCGGCTGTTCCGTTCTACCAATCGAGATGAGATTTCAGATATAGTTATTCAGAGGTATGAGCTCGGGATTCTGATAACGGCAACAAAGTGGCGCTCTCAGTTACGGTTTTAGGTATAGAAACTTGAAATTTTCGAATGACAAAGTCCACTTTTTCCAGTCGCAAAATGCTCAGCACATGCAAAAACCCTAAATAGCGTTGGAACAGTACGTGTATCACAAAAAAATGGACGCGTTATTCACGTACAAAAAGCAGCTCTGAGAACGGCCTACAAAACCCGATCGGGGCGCACGGAGGAAATTTGCATATGACAGAGACAAGACGCCAATCACTGATGACAACACAGATCGGACAAAAGAAAACTTTTATTTGGATTACACATTTTTCACATGGGTGCCATCATCGTGATTTTGTTGGCCGTTCGCAGAGCTGTTTTTTGTTCCTGCATAACGCGTCCGTTTTTTGTTATACACGTACCTTTCCAACGCTAGTTAGGATTTTCGCATGCGCTGAGCATATTGCGACGGGGAAAAGTGGGCTTTGCCATTCGAAAATTTCGAGTTTCTATACCTATACCCGTAACCGTGAGCGCCACTTGGTTGCCGTTCACAGAATCCCGAGCTCATACCTCTGAATAACTATATCTGAAATCTCATCTCGATCGGTTGAACGGAACAGTCGCTAGAAGTCAATATATCGGCAAAGTTTTTTTATGACCACCCTGTATATTACAATTTTGTCTATAGAATGTTATTGAAAGATATCTTGTATAATATATATATACATCCAACTACTACTCTTAAGACAAGAAGAATTTTTATCATCCATAACTACATATAATTAAATTTTCCGATAACAATTGTCGCCGATACAATCCTTTTTCATACATCCCTCTTTTTAAAAGAATGAAATTTTCTGCAAAGCACTTTTGAAATACAGCTCTGATAATGCCAATCATAAGAATTTTAGCAACAGGGATATACCTTTCTCAGAATGTTAATTGCTTAAGAACGCAAACATTAAAAATTTTTAATTAAATTAATGATTTCATTACATGAAACCAGAAAAAAAATATTCTGTATAACTATATCCCTCCCTCCCCCCCCCCCCCTTGCTTTCGGAAAATACTGCTTCAATGTCTTGTGTGTCCCTCTCCAGTTGCGAGCATTAGCAAAAGAGCCATTTACGTTCAGCAATTAATAAACAGCGATTAAACGTTTTCGAGCATTTGATAAAACACTCGTAATAAGTAGAAAATTTTAAAACCTTTTTCCATTTTTGACCTCCGCTCGCCAGTCAATGAATTCGGAATGCAGATATTTCGGCAGAATGATCACTTTCCATCTGCTCCTTCGGTGCTAATTACTCGACTAAAGCCTTTTAAGCGCTTCTGGACGGCTAATGCCTTGAAGGTTCCTGGCGCGTCCACTTAATGCATCTATCACCAGTCGCTGTTCAATTTACTTTGGGATAAATACACATTTTGCTTTAGTCCTTTTTTTTTTAACTCACGCTCTCCCCCCCCCCTCTTCCTCTCTCTGTGTGTGTTCAGTCATCGCTCCTTTAACGTATCTTCGTTTTAATTTTCTCCTTTTCAGTTAATGCGGGGCAGCACTTAACTTTTAGCATTCGACCGATTGATGAATTAATCATATGCTTTTGCCGAAGATTAATGCAGTGATCGTTTTTAACTTCTTCGTTTTTAAAAGGCGATCCTCGTTAATGTGTTGCTCTGTGAGAAGACGATTAGGCTTCGTTTTAAAAGATATGCATATTGCCCGGCTTCGGATACACGTGTTTATTGCCTTCTGTCATTAATCAGGGCTGAAGTTCCGATTGGTTTGGCAGTCATTTTTCTTGCACTTCGACAGTTGTAATGAGTTTTAAGTCTTTTTAACTGTAAGGGCTTTATCGGTCTTTTCAAACAAGCGGATAGATATAGACTCATAACGCCTCGTGCCCGAGCATGCGATATTGATTCGGAGGAAAACGGCTGACTGGAGCTCTGGAAAAACACTAGCACAAGTTCTCGATAAATCATAACGCGGGGGCTTTGATTAGCCGTCTAGTGCGTATTGATATTTCTTAGTCGCTGGAAGAGAGAAGAATTATAATTGTATACCCATTCACAGTCGTCTAATTACAAAACTGTTTCGCCGGCATTGTAAAGTGCCTAATGATATCGCTACCCTGTCATTTGCGAGTAACTTTTTCAAGATGCTTGAGGAAATTTACTCGCTCAACTTCCAAACGCTGTTATCTAATGTTTTACACGGCGCAAACACTTACGACTCGGAACGTAGTCAAGGGGAATATGAATAGGCTGAATATCGCTCTTGCAATTAATTCAACTAAAGACAAAAATTTCTCCACCTAATCCTTTCCAATCTTTGCCAGTTTCGTCTTTATCAAGATACTATTAGCAACAGATTATTCAACAAAATAATAGAACCTAACTCGGGAAACTCCATTCACTATTCCATTTATATGAAAATAACAGATAATTCAGCTTTTATTTCAACCACACTGAAATGAATTAAAATCGTCTCCGAGCTTATCTCGATGTTTACCAGAATTACGGCTTGTATCTCTATATCCATTTTGATTTTATTAGGGCTTTTGAAAGAAGAAATCACCGAAATAATTACTAAAGCTAAAGTACTGAGTATCAGTTATCCAAACAAATGCTGTATATAGTTTTCTCTAGTAATTTCTTTGTCCAATAAATGCTCTACAAGCAGAGTTCTGTAGTAAACTCAAATGCATCTACGCAAATAAAAGAATTAAGAGGTCAAGATTAATTTCTCCGAAAATATATTAGTGTGTGAGAGGAAAATTCTTCTTCTAGAAAGGAAATAGGTATATGACTACAAGAATAACTTTAAAGGCGCGGTGGCCTGATTGGCAAGAGCAGCGGGCCAGTGATCTGAACGTCTCTGGTTCGATGCTCTTGGCTGACAAAACCAGCGCCGTGTATGCTGATGGCAGCTGGTGTACTTAAAATCTGTCTTGACTTCATTGTCCTCCAAATTCTCAAAATTTACCTCTTGAGGTGCGGGGTCAACTGTACCGGTCTCATCACGTGACTCGGTTCGAAATTACGGAACCGGAACCTCAGCCAAGTCGGACTCCGACCCTTGTAGTGCTGAGTTAAAACCGGAGCCGCAACTTCTAGCCTATAATGACCTTGATCTGATGCTGCTGTCGGTCAAGGGGCATAAGCCACAACACCAGAATAACTTTATGAATAATTACTATTTCAATGCCCTTCAAATTACTTGAATGGGAGTTTTCTACGTACCACATGCCCAAGGTATAGGTCATGTTTTTGGAAGTTACATTTACTTTCGCATAATAATGTTTACCCGGTCTGTTAGCCATCATATAATCTACTTAAAGAACACAAAATTTGAATTTCGTCGTAAGTTCTTCCAATACCTCATTAACAAAGGGAAGAAAAATTAAACGAGCACCCGCAACCCAGGATTTATTACCAATATTGAGACTATCAAAGTTAATAGAATTCTTTGTGTTGCAATAACATTTCCCTCTCTAAGTGGATTTGCGGTTCATTTTACTTTTGTTTCGAACAGAGAGCATAAGACTGTTCACAGCAAGTTTTCAGATTTCATCTCGTTAACATCTGGTAACTTTATATTAAGTTATAAATGCTGAATTTTATTTCAAAATACACTTAAAATGTCTGAACATAATGTTGCATAGACATATTATCTCACTTCATACATATCAGTTTTTTTTTTTAAACCTGGGCACTTGTCGTCAAACATTCGCCTATACTACGCCACAGTTTACTGTCCATTTTATTATGGGGGCACCATATTGGCGGACAGCATTACCCCCTATGAAGGGACAACACAAACAGAGGCATTTTTTGTGTCGCGACAGTGGTATTCGATTCGAGCACCCTCAGAACCGAAAACCATCACGCTGTACCACAGGGCCACCACAAGTCCACATATCAGATGTAAAAATATTAAAAAAGAATATACTTTCAAAAGGTCCCTAAAGAAATGTGTCGTATTGATGTCAGTAAGACCAATATCTTTTACCCATCTGCAAATAAAACCACCAGCTGTCGAATTTATGACCGCAGCAGTCAATATCTAAAATAGTTCAGTAACTATACCCACTCTGGCATTTTTTGGCAACATGACAAGTAAAATCACAAACACCGTCCTTTCTCACTTTTCCAATATAAAACACATTTATAAACTCTCTACGCACTCATTCTTGATCCTTATGACTAATAACTAATCTAACAAGCCTTATGCTGAAGCCCTGCTTCAAATGCATTTGAGACGTATTTTCTGTACCGCAACCTGTGGGAATACTGTTGTATGAGCAGAGTAAAGATGAAAATCTTAGCATTTTCTTAGACACTAGAGAAAGTAATCTGTTATACATTTTCGGGGGCCTTATAAATTTAATATTTATGTATGCTCTCAATGAGTTACTACTTTATGTACTATTTTTTTAGGTTCAGCTAAAGTTGAAATTAATTTTACTCGGTGATTGCTCTCTGTTGATAATGCATACTTAAGTGAAAACGTAAACGTTCATTCCCTGGCAATATTAAGATAAAGAATATTAGCCTTTCTTGAAAAACCGTATGTTTATCCAAATACACATGAAAATCAAATATCCGTAACAGAGCCTTTATTACCTTCCGGTGGAAAAGAACTTTCGCTTTCAAAAAAAGGACTCCGTCCTTCGCAACTCTTGAAGCTGCTTAAAGGACATTCAAATTCCCACAGAGTACCTTTTCACTTCCAACAGCGAATTTATAATGTTATTTTTCATTTAATTACAGAGTTTAAGTACACCAAAAATTTTCGAAATTGAATTTGTATAACGCCCTTGACATTCATTTTATAAATTCAAACAAAGGGCCTCGGGTCGCCCCAAATCTGTATTGTTCGTCCGGCGCCCAGGCCCATATGCGGCTGAGTTTGCAGGCTCTTGCTACGCAGCGCTGGTCTTCAGTTTGACAATTGTTGTATGGACTGACCATCCAGGACGACGCAATCATTTTGAATCATAAATTCAGAGTAGCTTTTTCTCTTCTAAAAGTGAATTTTTAATGTCATTTTGGATTTAATTTCAGAGTTTAAATACAACAAAAATTTTCGAAACTGAATTTGTATTACGCCCTTGACGTTCATTTTATAAATTCAAACAGAGTACCTTTTCACATCTAAAACCGAATTTTCAATATCGTTTTAGATTTAATTATAGAATTTTTAATGTCATTTTGGATTTAATAACAGAGTTTAAATACAGCAAAAATTTTCGAAATTGAATTTGTATTACGCCCTTGACATTCATTTTATAAATTCAAACAGAGTACCTTTTCACTTCTAAAAGTGAATTTTCAATGCCATTTTTGATTTAATTACAGAGTTTAAATACAACAAAAATTTTCGAAATTGAATTTGCATTACGCCCTTGACGTTCATTTTATAAATTCAAACAGAGTACCTTTTCAATTCTAACAGAGAATTTACAATGTTACTTTTGATTTAATTATGGAGTTTAAATGCAACAAAAATTTTCGAAATTGAATTTGTATTACGCCCTTGACGTTCATTTTATAAATTCAGAGTACCTTTTCACTTCTAAAAGCGAATTTTCAATGTCATTTTGGATTTAATTACAGAGTTTATATACAACAAAAAATTTCGAAATCGAATTTGTATTACGCAATTGACATTCATTTTATTATAAATAAAAATCATTTGCGTGATGCCCAAGCTGAATACTATCCAACACACCTCGGCTTTTCTATCAAAGGTTTCGTTCTAAATGAGTGACGATAGAGCAAAATAATCAAATCGTTTGTACGAGCAGTGTTGAAAATTATATTATTTAAGAGTGTATTAACTTATGAGTGAGGGAACCCAAGTTTACAGCCATGGTGACCGGGGCACGTAAAATAGGTCTTGGTTGCAATGTCCTCCAAGTTCTCAAATTTACCTCTGGAGGTGAAAGGTCAAGTGTTCCGGTCTCGTCACTTGACTCGGTTCAAAATTACGGGACCGGTCCTTTAGCCAAGTCGGACTCCGACCTTTGTGGTGCTAATTTAAAATAGGATCCGCCCCTTTCAGCCCAATAGCCTATTAGGACATGGTGAATGGAACCTCCAACAAGGGAGCATTAGCAACAACAGCAATAACAACAAGTTTATAGCCAATATCAAATTAAGAAAATTCAATTCCACTAAATTTCTGCCTTTGTTAGCTATAATTAGTCATATACTTCAATAAAATTATATCTTTAAATTCTGGTTATTGCTTTTAAAGCCTAAGTCACAGTCTAAGAGAATACTGCGCATGTATGAAGAGAAACTCCCAAAATCCCAGTAACTTAATAACCTATACATCACTCCATATTCACTCGTTACTGAAACAAATATCAGATTCAAATAGTCTGAAATGTTTATTATTTAACATTATTTCCATGGATAAAATATTGAGTTAGCTAGCCATCAGATTAGTAGAAATTTCTTCATTTGACGAAACACGTTAAAGAATCACCCCCTAATATTCTACCAACCAGCTGTTTCTCAGAACAATGAAATTATTTTTCCATAATGCATCTCACTGAGTCTAAGAATAATTATCGTTACTTTCACAAAACGCAAGAATAATTATCTTCTGAAGAGCGAGACACTGAATCGAGGAGACGTAAATGAAAAGTGAGCAGGCCATAAACCTAAATCTCATTACAATGAATTGTAGAAATGAAACGTGCTGATAGTTTATTTGCCCTTAAATGAGTCAATGATTTATACATCTGTCGGGGTTCCTTTCATTACGATGAATTTAAACTTCCCTCCGGTTTGTTTAAAATTATTAGCCTTTTAATGAATATCTCCCCTAGAGTTTTAAATGATGTTGCAGAGAAAATAACTGCAAGCAGTGCCTGTTTGTCAACGTACGGGTGGAGGAATATTTTTCAGAAAATAAACAAGCTCGTATACTTCATCGAGTAATGTATTCTTTAAAAGCCACTTAAAGCGAGTCTTTTCTCAGTTTGAAAAAAAAAATAGTTTAAGTTACGAATATAAGCCTTAGCATCGAGTCCCGACTGCAGATAAGATGCTTAATAAATCACTAGCCTTTTCAAAACTAATTCAGAATTTAATTTGTATGATTTATTTTAATCTAGTGTAATCCCAAATTTTTGGCATCTCTGCCGTAATCAAAATGCCTCTATTTAAACAGTTATGCGTATTTCATTAGGTTTACGGCAGGAATATCACTTTTTAAGTATTTTATATACAGGAGGTCGTTCGCACTTTATGGAAACGATTTTAATAGTTAAGTTTTATGTATAAATGCCGTATTTTTTGTGACGATTTGCTTCTGTCTTATAGCCATGGTTCTTGAGAATAGCTCTAGCTCGAATTTTCCACGAAAGTGAGCTTTGCCTTAGTAGTGTCATGTCAATTTTACCCCATTCCTCTTGGACCGTTTTCCAAAGTCCGTTCAGTGTTCTTGGATGCCGTTTTTCTAAGGCTCGTTTTAATAAACTGAAAGCGCAAAAATCCATTGGAGAAGCGTCAGGTAATTTTACAGGTATTTCATTAAATGGAATACACTTTATTCCTGTTCCTGATTCTTTCTTTGTTAAATAAGTGGCAGTTGATTTAGACGTGTGACTTAAGGCTTATGAAGCCTTATATGAAGTCATATTTGTCCATATTTGTCCATATGAAGCTCAACTTTATCAATGTCCTTTCCATATAAGGAAGGAATTTCTTCAAAAATTGGTTCTAAAATATTTTGCTGATAGTTGAGTGAATGAATTTTGGCTTTACTTGAGACTTTTTTTTATTTTTAATCTGCCGTTGTAAGAAAATCTTACAACTATTCTGAATCCCTCTGGGAACTTTTCTGTACACTGACGAAGCCATTTCGTACGGTCATTCCCGTCAGTTGAGCAAAAGAAAAATTGATCTTTTTTTTATTACAGTCACTTAAATACACCCATGCCTCATCGGGTGTTACCACAAATTTTCATTTCTCAGCAGCTAGGTGTTTTTAATATAATTTTCTACAATTTGTTTTTCTTTCAGCTATATGCTTTGGCAAGAGCAGATGAACTTTAGGTTTAAACATCTTTTTTAACGTCAAATCTTTATGAATGATTTTACTTACAGTGTCAGAAGACATTCCTAGTTTCGATGCAATGGATCTTTGAGTCGGCGGATTTTCTTTTAGGATCAGAGACTTCACTTTCTTAATATTTACCTGCGTTCGAACAGTCTTAGGATGAGATTTTGAGATCAAGTTTTCATTTTTACTTTCAGTTAGACTTTTTTTCTTTCAAATTTAATACATTATAAATACCTTTATTTGAAATGCCATAACCACGATTTTTACACCGCTTTATAATTTGTTGATACGAATATTTCTCCTCGGAAATTGCAGTTACGTAACCTTCGAGCGATCTATCAATTTTAGGAACCATTTTCAAAATAAATCTTTTATTTTACATTCCAGTCAAAACAAAACAATAGCATACGATTAGTCTGAAGTTGCAAAATGTTTATCTCAAAATGCAAACAACGAAAATAAATTACAAAATCGCTTCCATAAAGTGCGAACGACCTTCTGTAATTGTATCAGTATGAAGTATTGTTCTAAAGAGCGTTTAAACATAGACAGAACTGAAGTGTAGAAGACTAATTTTACTTAAAGGTTCAAACGTTATCCATAAAACAATGTTAACCTAACGGTTACAGAAACATTCGTAAGTTTCAACTTGGAGCGCTGCGGTCAATTTTTGCTACACGAGGGCTGTATCTACTGATTTTAAAGGCCACGAGACTCGACAAATGTATACCTATTTTCCATCATCAGTAGTTACTAAAATAATTTATTCAGAAATATGAAAAATTTAAGGTGAGTTAAACACTCTTTCTTCTTTATAAATATGGCTGTCAGTTTTATCTAGCTTGAAGAGAAATATTTTAATTGTTTAAAATTTTAACCATTGTTTTTTTCATTGTTATGTCATTTAGCCCAGCGGTTCTCAACCTGGGGGGCGTAGAAGAATTTCAAGGGAGGCGTGAGTTTAAAAAAATAAATAAATAAAAAGTAAAACTAACTGTAATTTACTGTACTCAATTTTGTGGTCACAATGTAACCGTAACGTATTTTCAACATACGAACACGAACACGATAATTGTCGTAATTGTAAAATCACGATAATAGTCGTACGTCTGGCAACACTGCAAGAGCTTGAGAACTGTTTCTAGCTCAGCTGATTTTCCTTTGTTAATAATTTTTCCCTTGTGGATGAAGTTCCTGATCATATTCAGGAACAGGCAATCGACTTAAAATGTGATTCCAAAGCAAACGTGGAATTCGAAAACATGGATGTTAAAAATATTTGGTTACGCTATTTTCCCATTTACCCAGAAGTTGCTTTGGAAGCTTTGAGGTTGTTAGTGCAGTTTTCATCCACATATCTCTGTGGATCTGGATTTTCAGCATTAGCATACATAAAGTCAAAATATCGAGGAAAGCTGGACGTTGAAAGTGACCTGAGGTGTGCTTTGTCACAGTTACAACCTAATATTCAAAAACTTGTCAAGGACAAATAGTGCCCTCTCATTAATGTTGTGAAAGTGACTGGTATTACATGCCAACCTAACCTAGATCCTTGATTACCTCAAATATATTTGATCTGTATTTAATTCTTTGATTTCATATGTTCTAATCATATGTTCCAAATTAAGACGCGTAGTAATACTAAATTTTGTGTATGAAATTATCTATTCTATATTTTCATTTAATAACCAGCTTCAGTTTCAAATTCCGATCGTACTACTTGTATTGACCACATATGGTGGTGGTGGGGAGGCGTGACCTCACATCAGTGTTCAAAGGGGGGGGGCCACAGAGCCTGAAATGTTGAGAATGATATCACCAATACAGTTGGCTAGAATACCATGAAATTTTATACACGGGCAATATAAACAAGTATTATTAAAATGACCTACCCTTATGTCATTCCTGCCATAAAAATTTTTATTACAGTAAAATTTATCAAATTTTTTTTCGGAATTTAAATTTTTTTAAACCTTTTTTTTTTTTTTTTTTTTTTTTAAGAACTAAGAATTTTGATTTCATAGCAGTACATTTTAAAGATATATTACACAACATAATTTTAAAACTGAAAAAGTATGTATATTCATTAATATACGAACGCAAATCTGGGCGCATTGCCATAACAATGAAAAAAAACAATGGTTGAAATTTTAAAAAAAATTTAAATATTTATCTTCAGCGTATAAAAAATTGAGAGCCATATTTATAAAAAAGAAAAAAGTGTTTAACTCGCAGTAAATTTTTCACATTTCTGAATAAATTATTTTAGTAACTGCGGATGATTGAAAATAGGTATACGTTTGTCGAGTCTCTTGGCCTTTAAAATCACGTGACCCCTTAAAGCCGATTCCAAACGGTTACAAACATTCCGTTACTAGTGTGACTCGAACCCACAGACTGGTACTGGATGCCAACGCCCTAGCCATTCGACCATCGTTCGGCAGGTAAGCAACATCTTTAATTTTTAAATTTTGATAATTTTATGAGCATTTAATAGTATGAGCAAGAGATTTATTATCATTACTATCTGAATACCCGTACTTCGCTACGGAGTACATTGAAATTAAATACAACAGTCAATGTATGCAATTAATGCCAAAAAAATATTTATAATAGTAACGGCTATTTTTATAGACAAAATAATGTAGAATAAAAAATTCAAATTAAAAACAACGGTCAATATATAAAATTAATTCGTATGTTTAATATCCATAAAACGTACTAATTTAAATTAAATTCTTTAAAAACTTCCATCTCAATTAGTCTAGTGGTTGAATTTTATCTTTTGCCGTATTTTAGTATATTTTTTTTTGGCCAGTTTATTTCGTTGTTATGCACGTGACGCAAAATTAATTTAAAGTATCACAAAAAGAAAAGAAGCCACGTGATCAGCATTTAATAAATTAAATTCTAAAAATTAATCTTTAAAAATTCCCAAAAAATCATAAGGTGATGGTAAAGATTCGAAAAAGATTTCATTTTAAAGGGATTTTAACGATCTTTCTCGTGATATAAATTTTATAATCCTCAGATTGTTGTTTTAAATGCAAACTTAAAAAAAGTTACAAAAACAGCTTAAAAAATTGATTTTAAAAAATCGAAGAAGAATTTTTCAAAAATCTTTCTTAGTGCACTCCTACACTATAATAAAATCGCCATGAAAAATTTCAGTCCTTAAAGTCAAGCGGTTTGGTCTGTGCGTTATTTGTCAGTCAGTCAGTCAGTCAGTTACGAAACAGTTTTATATATATAAATATTCTATAAAATCTGGTAGAAATTTAAATAAAATTTAAATCTGTATATATGTATAATCTTAATGCATTCCTGTACCCTTTGTCCAAATTGCTTGAAATGTTGTATATTTACTATACTATAAATATGTACAAAATAATAATACAGATTACCAAAAAACGCAATCGCTGACCCTGAATTTCATGTCGTAGGTATTATGTTGGCCGTATTGTTTCGTATGTAGGTAATGTTATGCTGTTTTCTCGACATTTTTATTTAATTTCCTATAAATGGCTTGATTTCTAAAAATCCCCTGCGTTATTTGATTCAAAGTTAGTTAGTGTTAGAATTTTAAATTTTCACAAATTCTGATGTTTTATATCTCGATTAATTGAGCTAAATTTTTACCTCATGTTACAGCAGAGAAATAAGTCGTCATAAAGTACCTTAAGCACTCAAAAGAAGCTTGTTCTTTTCAGGAGATAAATTTTTAAACAATTTAGAATAAATAAAATGAATAGACATCAACTTTGTTTTTGTTTGTACATCTTCAAACTATGGAACTTAGTTAAATGGGGAATACGTGTCTTTTCAGATTTAGAGGAATAAGACGAGGAAGAATAAGTAGAGGAATAAGTCAAGGAATAAGTAGAGGAATAAGTCGAGGAATATTCCTCTACTAATTCTTTATAAGGATTTAGAGGAATAAGTCGAGGAATAAGTCAAGGAATAAGTAGAGGAATATAAGTCGTTTTCAGAGGAATAAGTCGTCATAAAGTACCTTAAGCACTTAAAAGAAGCTTGATCTTTTCCGGAGATAAATTTTTAAACAATTTAGAATAAATAAAATGAATAGACATCAACGTTGTTTTTGTTTGTACATCTTCAAATTATGGAACTTAGTTAAATGGGGAATACATGTCTTTTCAGATTTTCACCTGGAGTAATGCTCACAAAGGTGGAATGAAACGTCTGCATTGTTAGAACAAGAACATATTTTTACTTGTAGGGGTCTGAAATAATACACTGAATTAAAATCTTTCTTAATTTTACTTACAAATCTAGAAAAAAAAATATTTAATGAAAGAGACATAATATTTGACACTGGCTTATGGAAAGGTATTTGTAATCCCTTGAATTTATTTCACTAGAGTTGATTCTAATTTTTTTTCAAAGATCTCCCCTTTCTTCATATTAGGGTTGGTAAACCATTCTTTCACCATATGTTATAAATTATGTTTAAAGGTATGCTTAGATTTCTTTAAAGCAATTAGAAGGAAAATTTCACTTTTCTAAAAAGAACGAGTGTATAAATATTAAAATTTTATCACATTTTCTACAAAAAAACATTGCAATTTAAGAGTCACGCGCGAGCACACAAATACACATAATAAAAGTAAAATATAACAAAATTATACTTATAAAACACTCATAATTATGCATCAATAAACAAGTTAGAAAATGAACTTACAATGGTATCCACTGAGACTAGTGGCAAATATCGATGACCTATCGATTACATATAATTTATTCTATTGTTTATTAGAATTAGAGGCATGGAATATCGATACATTCAATCCTGATTAATTCCTTAAGTTGCGTTCTCAGCTACGAAATGAAATGAGCTACGGAAAATGTTACATAATTTATAAATTCTTCTATAATAAGATTTTCACAAAATTAAAGCTTGGTAACTGAACAAAATGTCTTTTAACAGAGAACTGAATTCAAATTACCAATTTTAGCAGTATTAAATCTCGTTGTGACAATTTTTTATGCGATCGAATCGAAATTATCTATTAATATAGTAATACTGGGTCCTCTTTTTTTGTCTAACTGAACACAAATCCATACTTGTAAAAATCCGATACACCTGAAATTATTAGAAAATATTCAAACAAATTTCGCCGAAATTTGGTCTCGATAGTTAAGTGTTTTAATTTTTATTTCTAAGTATTTTCATCATTAAGTTTAAACCAACATAACGGTGGATTCGTTTCAAATTTTACTGCAGTCATCGATCGACTTCAGGAGAAATCTTCCGTTTTCCGGAGAACAGAGGTGATAAATCACAAGATAGTTAAAACTTGAAATAAAAAAATATGAGCATTTTTTTAAAAGAGAAAATACATCAAAATTAGAACCACTAATTTAATAACTTTTTTAAGCTTAAAGGAATATTGAAACACTAATTATACTAAAAGGGATAAAATTCGGTACATGCAATTATTTAGTATAAAAGGTCTTTAATAAACGTAAAACTCGATATTATAATTTATATAATATTTTGATGAATAGGGTAAATTTTTATTGGTTTTTATGTACCTATTGATAGAGAAGTAAGTATCAAACTTATCATGAATGGTCTGGTATAAGACTACTGAATTATGATATTGCTTTAAAAAGACAATATTTTACTAACTGTTGTTGCTGAAAAACTATTCAGACGTTTTTACTTTTTCGTTAACAAACTTTTCGGCCCATAAACTTTTAGGTATCATTCAAATTTTATCTTGTGGTTTAGTAGCGGATGAGAATGTGGTAACTCCATTCTAACTTTGGCAAGCGTAGTATGTGTGAACTACTGTTTACGGTTATCTTTTGTGGAATGCATATACATATGTGTATTCATTTTTGTTCATACGTGCATTCATTTTCAAAAAAAAAATTAAGATCATACTTTCTTTTCGGTCAAGAAATGTGCTTATTAATTTATGACAGGGCTCAGATGGGGACTTTTCCTTCTGTCATACGATACTGTGACCTTTGACTTATGTTGACATTTATTCCCCCCCCTCCCCCCCCCACACACACACTAAGTAATGAATTCGCAGCTAGCACATGTTCTGCATTACGGGGTGGCGCCAAATGAACCGACATAAATCACTTTTTATGCTACGGCGAATCAGATTTATGATCCCTTTCTTGACTTTTAATATATTTTACTATACGTAAACAAAACGGAACGGTACAGTTGTCGAATAAACAGGATGTGTCGTCGTGCATAATTCACATTACCAATCGAGAGGTGAGCAAAATAATAATTTTCTCAATTTATGAATTTTAACTTGTTAAGATAAATTTTTAACAATAAAAAATATCCAAAAGGCCATTTCTTATACCCTTAGGACTAATTATTTCTATGCCATTAAGTTAATCGATGAAATCATACAATATTCTCTTTTGTATTAATAAACGGAATAAAATTATTACAATGTCTTAAGAAATTGTATATAGGTAAATTTGCCTAGTATATACATTACCTCTATGTATTCTCCCCAAAAAGATAAATTTTTAACAATAAAAAAATATCCAAAATGTCGTTTCTTAGGCCCCTAGGACTGATTCTTTCTATGCCATTAAGGTAATCGATGAAATCCTACAATATTATATTTTGTATTAGTAAAATGAATAAAATACTTACAAATATCTTAAGAAATTGTATATATGTAAACTTGCCTAGTATATACATTACCTCTATGTATTCTCCCCAAAAAGATAATATGTTTCACTTCACCCACAGTTAATACGGTCCTCTAATCGTACTACATTGTTTCTGTATAAACACTGCTTCTGGCAAAAAATATTTGGATGCAAGAATTTCTCGTTTTCCAGCTGTTCACGCACCCATATTCCCCCCATAGAGGAAACATTTCCTTAACCAACTGCCGAAAACAATATACAACTTAAGAGCCTGTTCACATAGAATCCGTCAGCATCAGCGTCACTCGTATTGAAATATATTTAACCAATTACAAACCGCCAAACGATTACCCAAGAAATTGGTAAGGTCTGTGATTGGTTTGAAATATGTCAATGCGAGTAAATGCTGACGCTTATGGGTTCTATGTAAACAGGCCCTTATTATTAATCAGCACTGCTTTTTTGCAGAAGCAGATAGGATTAAAAAAATAGTAATGTTACTAGATATGATAAAATAAATCAGTAGCAATACAATGGATATACCAGCTTGTGCGGTTTTATAGTGAGAATCGTATCATGACTCTGTAGGTTTAACGGGCAAGGACTAATGTCAAAGAAACATGAGTTACTTCGATCGAGTTCTAACCAGGGAATGGTTTTCATGCGAAATTAAAAATTCGATAAAAATTGTGGCGGAGTACACAGTACCATGTCAGATCTATACACCTTTCAGGAACGTATCTTCTTTCAATTCATTTCTCTATAAAGTAACAAAATCATGATATCATCTCATTTAATGAGAAACGGTCTTGCGACACATATCGCTATCTTAGTTACCCACCGAATGCATTTCCTTAAATATTTTTCTCCTACAATTTTTTCATTCTCTAATTCTTTACGATTGAAATCCACTAGCGCTGTGACAATGACATTTTGACATCTTCTGCCCCATATTATTAGTGCATATTTTAATGGTAATAACATTAAAAACCACTTGAAGATGGCAACGGTGCGAAAAAAAAGCTCTAAAATCAGGACCAAAGCAAAAAACTTGTTTTTCATTTCTTTGATATAGTGAATTTCATGTTTTCTCTTTAACAACAAGGAAAGGCAGTAAATATTTCTATAAGGCTCTGTTTCAACTGTGATTTAAAAATATTTAACAAATTACACATGCATTAAAGTGGGAAGGAGGGTGCACTTAGGAATCAAGGACCACATTGTTCACATTAGGAGTTTATACTTCTAAATGCGACATTATACTAACTTTAAGTTCTCTAATCTAGTAGTGTAGTTGGCATGTTTCAAGTATTCCATCTACACAAAAGAAGAAACTGGCTACAAAAGAAATTTTGCTAGAACATTTATCATAAACATTATGAATGAATAATATCCAGGAAAATAGTACAAAGGGGAAAAGAAAACCATGAGGTACTGTAGAAAAATTTCTTGTTGCTTACATAATTCCCCACGGATTATTGCAATAATTGTTCAACATTTTGGAAATGTTTACTTGATTAATTTTACGATCTTTAAATGCATTGAATTTTTATGCAAAGATCATTTAAAATATTTTTATAGTTACGTAGTGAATAAGTACTTTTAAAAATGTATTTTTACTTACATCGGAGCTACATAAAATAACTGAATATTTCATTCGGGGGCCTCTTTAAGAATGAAAAAATATATATATAATAAGAATCGAAATTACTTTTCTTTTCAGATGATATACAAAGAAAAATACTTGGCATTCACGAAAGACTTGAAAGTTTTTAAAAGTTATTTTACTGATTGAATAAATGGAAGTTATAAATACCAGTCAAACAGAAAACGGTGAAGCGCATTCCAAAAATGCTTCAGATAAAATTTGAAAATATGCCAAATAAAAAACACGGGCAGGAGTTATAAGGCAATAGGATATCATAAATGTTGCTCTCTCTCCCTTTATTGTTTCTTGGCCCGTACTAAATCATTCCGGGTTTAGTCCGTTGCAAAAATGCCTCGCTTTAGGTCACGTGTTGAGGGATTATCATCTATAATTCATAACGCAGGTTGGAAACAGTAGAGTTTTGAACTCCGTAAACAATCTATCACGGAATAACACATACTGTATACGGACATCCTTTTTCCCATGATATTTTTTCCAATGGTTCCATTATATATAATTGCGATTGTTTAAAGCAAGCATATTAAGCATGATAAGGGCGTCCTATAACGGAATTACACATTAAAAGATAAAATATAAGTACCTTAATTTCAGAGTTTTCTTTAAACAGCCTTTGCGAAACATAAATTAAATCCGTTGACACCGGTTATCTTTTCTAAACTCGAAATTTTCATGCATTCTCTTAGTAGCTCAATTTATAATTGTACGGTTTTCCTAAAAGAGGTTTTAAAAGTCTTAAATAAACATGTCAGCATCAGTGATCATGTAGTTTAATTTCTAATTGTACTGTTTTCCTAAAATAGGTTTAAAAGTCTTAAATAATCAGTTCAGTAAGAGCATTTACAAACCCAGGACTTAACTGGTGTTTTTATTTTTAAAGTATTTTAACCATTAATATGTCAGTTTCAATTACATAGTCTTAATAACTATTAAATCAGCAAATCATTTAAAAATTGGCCCTCATGAATTTGAAACTGTTCCTGGTTTTAATTACCTTGGATCTTTTGTTAATGCAAAAAACAATATCATTTCTGAAGTTCAAAATCGTATCTCAATGGCCAACAAATCCTTCTTTGAACTTTATTTGAAGTCTCAGCTTCTCACCAGAAAAACAAAGCTTCTTATATATAAGACCATCATTAGGCCGGTCCTAATGTATGGTTCAAAAACTTGGTCTCTAACCAGAATGGAGAATACAGAATTGCAGTCTTCGAGAGAAGGGTTCTCAGAAGGATCCTTGGTAGTGTCAAAGAGAATGGTCTATGGCGGAGACGTTTTAATTCAAAAATCTATACTTTTTTAAAGAGCCCGATATTATTAGAAGTTTTAAAATTAAAATAATGAACTGGGCCTCTCATATTGCTAGAATGGAGGGGAAAAAATCCAGTAAAGAAGTTTTTGTTGCAAGGCCCTTTAACTAGTCGGAAAAGAGGAAGATCAAAACTAAGATGGCTTGACTCTGTTGAATCAGATTTTATAGTGATTGGAGTGAGGAACTGGCAGACCAGATCTAGAAATAGGTTGTCTAGGAGGAATCTTCAGCAGAAGGCCCAGGCCCACCCTGGGCTGTCGTGCCAAATATGATGATGATGAATAAGTATTAAATAAACATATCAGCACAGTTAATCTTCTCCAAGACTCATCTTTGCATTATGAACACAAGGTTTTTGGGCCTACAGATTGAATTTCCTTACACTTTACGCAAATAGAATGATATTTGACTTTACGCATGGGTATAAAACTAAAACCTCACCGATAGGATTCGTCCAGATGAGTGAATTTAAATTCAAGTTATTATTATCCTATCATCGATCTTACTACCGGGGAAAAAAACACCGTCAGGAATGTAATACCTTAAGATTTCATGATCAAATATACAGAAGAATGATGCGTTTTCAAAAAGTTTATCAACTATCGGTGGTTCTCGAAAGTCAACTGAAATAGCTAATTCAACGATAGGAAACAATTCTCAATAAAGACGAACATTTCATAAAATCTAAAACATTTATTGCAAAATAACAAAAAAATCAAATTCAAGACAAAACAGCTGAGTCAAATCCAGTTTTACAATCCATCGAACTATCAAGGTCAAAGTCAAAGTGTAGTGTTGTAGGCATTCCCTCTTATATAAGCGTGGATATCTCGTAAAGGAGTGCGCCACCTAGATTTCACTACGAGAAGTATTATCTGCAACAATGCGATAATCATTCAGTTTGACAAGAAATATAAAAATCACCTCGAGAAGTTAATCACCTTCGGATCCCTTTTAAATACTTCTGCTATAAATATTTCCGTATATTTTTTTGAAATCATCGAGCTTAGAGGGGAAAAATACATTTAAGGCAAGATTTCTTTTTTTTTTAATCATGGAAGGAAAAATTTTCCCTGAATTCCCGATTATCGGCAAGTGGACTACTGCCCGCATCATAAAGAAAAAAGGTTAGATATAAAATATGAATCGTCCAAAAGAGTGGTGACATGGGTCGTACACGAGAGAACATGACATTTCTTTCAGAGGAAAAAAGTGAACACCTATTTAAGATTTATTATTCAGTTAAACTATTTGAGTTACAATATTCTGTTAATTTTAAACCTTTCAGTATTTCCTTTTTACGGTATACAGGACCAATTTTTCGATTATAAGTCTTTTTGGGGTATTTTTGCATATACCCAGGTATTCATTTTCTCGGCTAATCAAGAGTTCGCAGTATTTTTGACCAAAGACAAATGTTATAACGTAAAAAGTAAGAAATATATTTTTTGCTTCTGTGCACGTTAATTAAACCATGTTCACTGTATAAATGATTGACTGTAATTTCAAATGTGGCTGATTTTTTTTAAGAATAGAACAAGCTGTTATGTGCAATATAATGCCGAAAAATTCAAATTACTTCTGATAAATTAAACTGTAGAAAAAGGACCGACTCTGGATAAGAAACTAAACTTACATAACAATCTATCTTATGTTCCAAATCGCTTACAACTAGGGGACAAAATTTTATACTTTTAAAAACTCAAGTCTTGTAAATAAGTTCTCCATGATAATTAATGTGAAAATTTGATAACTCAATACTGCCGGTTTGGATATTTTTTTAAAATTTAAGTACTTTTGGATACCGAAATGACTTAACTTTTACAAATATGAAAAATATTTAGTTGAAAATTAGCTTTTTTCAAGCGATGTCCTTCGTTTTTTAAATCTTAGCAACTATCTGTTACATACGTATCCTTTATTTTGCCTTCGAATGATTCTTTCCTTAACCCTTTACGATTGAGTGCCAGAGAAGAAAAAAATCATGACTCATAAATAACCATACATTTGAATTTCGATTTTAATAACTTTCAAACATTTTAAGAATCTAACCAAGATTATATTAAAGAAAAATTATTTTCAACTTTTTCTTAGAACTTCAAACAGTAGATATCCGTCAAAAATTGCAGTTATTCGTGTTGCACTGATGCCAGTAATTTTAAAAAAGACAGACATACCAATACTTTAAATACAATCGTTTAATAAAAAAATAACAAAATTAGAAATCTGTGATAAAACGACGTGTTTTGATACCATGTATTTTGTAAAAATTACTTATTTTCTGTGCGTGGTGATTGTCGTAAATAAAATATTTTATTTGAAGTATAAATTTATAATTACAGTAAAACCTCGTTTATCCGGCCCGCGTTAATCCGGATAATCCGGATCAGATTTGTAGACTTTTTTGTTATATTTAATGTTTACATTAGATAATAATTTTTAACTATAATAGCAAGAACATAACTATAAGTACGCCAAATATTCGCTTTTTAGTTTGATTCAATGAACAGTATTTATATATATATATATATATATATATATATATATATATATATATATATATATATATATATATATATATAATATATATATATATTTATATATATATATATATATATATATATATATATATATATATATATATTTATTTATATATATATATATATATATATATATATATATATATATATATATATATATATATATATATATATATATATATATATATATATATATAATGTATTTAATGTCTTGTAAACAATACTATGTAAATTTGTTACAAAATATTTTTTATCGTAATAAAGGGAAAGTCTGCTTAGTTAAGGATTTTGTTTTGCTTATTACCCATATTACGCGGATTATCCGGATTTTCGATTGTGCGGATTAACTATGGTCCCAGTTAATCCGGATAAACGAAGTTTCACTGTACTGATAAAATCCTCCACGCTTCTTTCTTCAAATGTAAACATGACAGACCCCGTCGAAAAATATAACTAATCACAGTAACTTCAAAGTTTATATTTCAGGGATTATCTAATGTAAAAACTTGTAATATTATTTTATAATCCAATTTTCAACTTCTAAAACTTCACTTATATGCTCTGATGCAAGAAATCTCATTAAAGCATTTTGTTTTTAAAAAGAAAAGGACAATGCATCTTTTACGAAAAGAAGATCTTGGATCACAGCCGCATCATGCTAACGCCCAAAACTAGCGATTACGCAGGTTTTTTTTTTTTTTGTACACATTACTAAATTTTTAACTATAGTGAATGAAATAAGGCCTAAAATGACAAACGGCTCATTTAAAAGCTGATTCTTACATTTCCAGGTGCCGATATATTTACTCTCAAGATGGGGGAGTCAAGTGAAATACAGGGTGTCCATAATTAAACTTCCCTACTTTAAAGTTGTGTACAGTCAAAACTATTGTTCAGAAAGTTAGGAAATTTTGTGTAGGACATATTGAAGGGATGGGAATTTGTTGGAGCGAATAAAAAAATTAGCTCAAAATTTCACCACCAGAGGGCGGTTTTTGATGAATTACACATTTACGACTGGTTTTTTACTTAAAATCTCACCATCTTTTTATCCATAGGTCACCCTAACACAATAACTCATACTCATTAAATTTTACAATCTTTAAAGTGATTGCAAAGTCGATCGGAAACTTGTTCGATAACTAATCTTCGGGCAAAAGATTTGAAGGAACGAAGAAGAAACAAATTTGCAAATTAATTTTTGAAGAAAAACATATAGTCAGTCTTGATAAACCAAGAACTATACCTGATCTGAAAGACAGCATTTCACGACATGTTCTCAGCATTTCCCCGGACACACTGCGGTCAACTGTAGAACATGCTATCTTACGATTTCAAATGGTAGCTGAAAATAATGGCCATCATGTTGAACATGTCTTGTAATAATTTTTTTAACTATAGTAAATGTTGGCTAAATGTGTAATTCATCAAAAAACGCCCTCTGGTGGTGAAATTTTGAACTAAATTTTTTATTCGCTCAAACAAATTCCCATCCCGTCAATATGTCCTACACAAAATTTCATAACTTTCTGAACAATAGTTTCGACTGTAGACAACTTTAAAGTAGGGAAGTTTAATTATGGACACCCTGTATTCTAAATATTTCCTCAAAAAAACATACAAGACAAAATTTTTAAAAATGTACGTCGAATATTCACAATCATATGCTTCAAGATATATATATGCACTCTTAGACGAAGAAAAAAACGACGCAGGAAGAAGGAGTTATCCGAATGGGACGAAAATCGGTGGATGTGATGTACACGTACAAAAAAACAAATGATTACAATTTGAGAAAATTGGATGATTTTATTCAAGAGCTTCACAAAGTGAAAAAGTCAATAACGCGTTGGTCCACCTTTGGCCCTTATGCAAGCAGCCAACATTATTTATGCCAACATCGTCTAATAGTGGCATTGCTCCTATCCAAATGTGGAGCGATTAACAGATTCGACCTACCGGCTTCTTTGAGCCCAACTATACGCCCTCTCTCAAATGCTGACATCTGCGCATATTGTTCGCGCACCTGTATTCGAGGCATAGTTACTGTCTACCTGAGTACACGGAATGAAATTCGCAAAGAATTTATGACCTGGAATCGAAACTTATCCTCTTTAATATCCTGCCAGTTGCGAAGTTAAGATGCACTGCAGCGTCACATGTTCATTCACTGGCAGCCAAACTTTAAAATTTTGCATTTCCCATCGAAACCTGTATGCATATCAATTTTTGTCCAATATGAAAAAAAAAGGCTCTACATGAAAAAAAAAAATTCTTTTATTTCGGTAAGCGTTAGCTCTGTTAAAGAGAAATTATTAATTTCGAATAGTTAAAATTATCCCACGTAAATTTTTATCAGCAAATACGTATTATTGCTAAAATGTTGTATTATACTGAAAATTTTCTAAATATAATATCTTTCGCTTCTCCTTCAAAAAACTCTGTGGTGGGTTGGATGACTGATTTAGAGAGCTCCAGCAGTCCAGCCTCCAATTTCAATTTCTCATATTTGGAATGAAGTCGAGCGTGAAGTAAGGGCACATCAAGACCAGCAGTTCCAGTGGTAAAACTAAACTAGAGGCTGCGTTAATAGTCAAGTAAAGGTTAGTTGGTTTAGAGCCCTAAGGTGATATTTTGCTACACGAGGGGTAATTAGACCGAGACCAGCTGCTCAAAACCCAAACAGCTACGAACATCCATGCTAATAGTGGGACTCGAACCCACAGCCACTGGTATCGAAGGCCAGCGCTCTAGCCATTAAGCCATCACCTAGTAAAGAAAGGATGGGAGGTTTGGAGCGCTACAGTTATATCTCGCCACGATGAATGCTGACTGAGACATAAAACCGATTCCGAATGGCTACAGACACATTTGCCTACCGTGGAATATGAACCCGCAGAATCTGCCCTAGCAATTCGTCATCTGGTTCAAATAGCTGAAGATTTTATTCAACATCTTGAAAAAAAAATGGTAGACAGTATGCCATGAAGGGTTACGGTAACCACAGATGTTGTTGAAACTCAAATCTGACCAGAGGGCGCTGCGTGCACTCTGGCATGAGATTGATGTTTTTTATTGAAGTAGTTAGAACTTGTTCTGAGAACAGGTGAAAAACCACGATGTTCTATTCTATGTTTCTTGTTGTTGTGATTGTACATTGTAAATAAAACTTGGATAAAAGCATAAGTCTGGACTTTATTCAAGAACCGTCTGACAGGTAAGAATCCTTTAGATAATCATTAAGAACAAATTTTGCGAATGCGAAATAGAAGTTGTATCATATGTCATATGCTTTGGCCGCATATACTAGCAGGACAATAATTCAGTCCCTAAAAAATGCTTCATCCAAATATTAATATAGGCATAAAATGGCATTAGAAGATTAATAAGTACATTTATCTTTAAGAGGGGGATTTTTGTTTTAAGAAATAGCAATGTAGATCATTATCGTATTGTACTTGGTAGAAAAGATCTTCTAATGAAAAGTTTTCTAAAAGAAATATTTCTTTGGCTATAATTTCTTAAAATCGCTTTATACTAATGTTTCACGGAATATTTTTCTAGTTCAGGTCAAGACCTTTTAATTTACGCTTTTGTGAGATATGACTGGTAATTTCTTTCACTGTAACTGAATGACTAAAGTAATATCATGTATTAGAAACTTACTAGCAAGTAATGATAAGAACAATATAAAATTTATTTTCTTTATATCAAACAATATCCTTTCCAGTAGCGAGAAGTAACTTTTTCAGGACATTTTACTGCTAAATGTTCAAGAATTAACCTATAAAATTGTTTAGAAAGGAAACCCTGGAACTCAGCCATTATATTAATCTTTGAAAATAACACTTTTCAAGCTTTTGTATATCCCTTGTGTAAATTATTAGAGAGTGCGAAATAAAGAATGCCGGGCTTATAAGCCTGCCGACGAGTCATTTAAAAAGCCTGAAATGGATTCTTGTATTTTAAGTGCTGGACAATTTACAGCTCTAGACCGAAGTAAAAGAAAAACACTCTCTGTATTTCCTCTTAAAAGTAAATAAACAAGTAAACCCAATTATCGTTGTGATTTGTTTCAGATGTAACTTCTTCGAAAAGTATATTGCCTTTATTTATGTTTTCTGTATTTCATAAGTTGCTCGAGAAGAACTATTGTTTTCTTAAGAGGCTTATTCATGACATCTGAAGCAAAGCGTAGGAACAAACTTTCGTCTTTGAATCTTTCCCACAAATAAAATGAAGTAGTTTTCAAGTATCAAGTACAGCAGTAATACAGAGCAAAGATCTTTACAAAGTTTTCTCACAGAATGATATCATAAAGATTAAGAGTGTGCAAGTACAGCAAACATATTTTAATATGTATTGTGTATTTGTCACAACATTTCAGTTTCTACAGTTATTGGGCACCATGTTTCACATAAAGAGCATAATGAAGTACTCCCTAGTACTCATTTCATTCCTTATAAATAACTCCATTGGCATACTGTACCTATAAATGATTCTTCAGTGCTTGAAAACTGACTTTTTGAAATATCTTAGTAATCAATTGCATCTTTTCTGATAAATTTTGCTTGTTACGAGGCTAAAATATGATTCCAAATCAATTAACAATACATTCGACGGCCATGTTACAAACGGCCACTTTTTCTCCGGCACCATGATTGGAAACCATGAAGAAATAAACCCTTATTCGACGGCCACCCCTCAAAACGACCATTTTTTCGAAACCATGACTGACCGTCATAGAGAAGTTTCACTGTACTTCGACAGCTGTTTAAGAGTGCGTAAGAACAACATTTCTGAAATATAAGTTATTTTGATTTTTACGAAATTTTAGACTAAAAATAAATTATACATGTTTATTTTTCCGGAAACTTGCTTTTCAGCATCTCATACAAATGTACCTGATTTCCATAAAAGCAACTTACATGCTCTATTTCTAAGAACAGACTAATTCCTGGCTAAATCGGACTACGACCCTTGTGGTGCCTATATAAACCAGAGCAGCACACATCAGCCCGCTGCCTTATATGTACCTGGTGTGGATTACCTACGGCCAGGGGGCATAAGAAACAACAACAACAAGTTGAATTGCAAGCTAAAGATTTTTCAAATAGAGCAAAGGTATGAGATTTTAGTCGCTGAACAAACCTTGTATGAAAAATTTGCCCCAAATCTATTCTACGAGGCGAATCAGAAAGTCTTTGCCCCTATTTTTTATTAGCGAAAATAAGGTAAATACAGGTAATTACGAATACACGTACTATTCTACGTACTTTAAACTATTTTTCCACATAGTCCCCACACCGGTTCAGACATTTGTGCAATCGCAGCACTAAATTTTAGATGCCCCTGTAGTAGAATTCGTCCGGTTGACCGTGGAACCACCGTCGGACTGCTGTCTTGGCTTCATCGTTGCACGTGAATCGCTGTCCAGCCAAGAACTTCTTCAGCGGACCGAAAACATGGAAATCACTAGGGGCGAGGTCCGTACTGTATGGTGGATGGTCCAGACTCTCCCAGTGAAATGACCGGAGCCTTTTGGCGGTTCTGATTGCCACACGGGGCCTCGCATTGCACCAACTCGTCCTCCCCGAACGCTCATTGCCATGCGTCTTCACGGCCATTTGCTAACTCACAACACCACCATCTCACACTTCTCAAAGCGAGACACTTTTCCCCGTACGTGGGCTGCATTTCCCTGTGGATTTCGAAGGGCATCCCTTGCTCCATAGAAAACGAATCACACTTCGTTGCTCGTACGCCGTGGACGTGTGATGCACAACCGCCATCTTCAACAACTGACAGCAGCACCGTGCCGATGAGCTATCGGCAGATAAAGCCGAACCGGTCCAAGAAAGGTCTACCTCTAGGAATGGATATGTTGACTTCGCATTTGTAGAGACAGGCGAGTCACTATAACAAGGAATAACGCCCCCTATCGTAGGGCAAGGGGTACTACGCAGAACGCTGGGGGTGATTGCAGACTCCGAACGTGGCTGGTAATTGCGTCAGAGCGTTAAGATTATGTTAATAATTTGTTCCTGTAAATAGTATCCTTCTACCTGTTACATAGATCGTGTCTCCTGTACTTGTCCGTGCTGTGCTCTGTCTTATAATAAACTATATGTGTTAAAAAAAAGAGCTGATTCTAGATTGAAAAAAAAGGACTTTCAACTCGCCATCCATCACAGCATTTACAGCCGTAATTTGGCTAAAAAAATAGGGGCAAAGACTTTTTGATTGGCCCTCGTACTTATGGTCTCAAAACAAAGAAAAGAAGTAATATGTTGGACTGAAGCATACGGTATCAATAGATTAATCTACTCAGTATTTTTGTGTATGACTTTCTAAAAAAAGATGAACCATTTTTATAGAATGGGTAACGAAAGTAAAACCAGGAATACTAAACACCGTCGTTACTGCTTGGACGATCACGCATGATCAGTTTTATTCAGTTATATCATCTTTCACACTTGGTCCGAGTAGACTAAACTTAATATCTTTATCACTCTCACGCTACATACAGTAAAATTTTCTTCTAGATTTTAGAAGTACCTACATTCAGGAAGATAACTTTTAACACGCTATTCGTGAAAAGTATTCATAAAAACTTATTTTAAATATAATTTAAAATAAGTTTTCAAAAGTACAGTCAACAGGATACTTCTGAATTTCCTTTCTTTTGTTTCAACTGCATATTTTACAGTGTTAGACCAGATCTGTTGATTGTTATATAAAGTCATTCCATTCGCTTAAAATATTTATATTCGAACAAAACACAATATAACAAAGCTTGTTTACTTTCATATTCATTCAATTTTTACGTTCAGACTATAAAACTCCAACATGAGCAATTTAGTGATATAATCGCGACTGCCAAATTCTGAAGAAAAACCGATGGTTTGTCTAACAGGAATAGAATTCTGGAACACAGCCAATTTATTAAGTCTTGAAAATAATGCTTTTATTGCATTTCTAACTATGGCAAGTAAAATAAGGACTTAAGAAATGTGTATATGTATGAGATATTTAAGAACACACTGAGAGATAGGCTAGCTTAAATTGCTAAAAAAATTCAGTGATTCGAACCCCATGTTAAATATAAAATACTCTTCCCTTCAAACAGAACAAAAATAATAAGCTAAAATTAACACACTGCCCTGGAAGTAATTTCTTTCATACAAGCTGTAGTTAAACAGTAAAAAAAATTAAAAAGTTTCAGGCAGTTTTTTAAAGAGGCATTGGAGAATGTTCAGAAAATAGTAAATTTATGGTGTTAAAACAAAGAGTGTATGTATATGTCAAGAAGTTTTTAAAAATTATTTGCATTAAAAGAAATGAAAAATGAAGGAATCTTTATCCATCATAAGAAATGCAATTCTGATGCAAAATCTTAAGTCAATTTTTCCATTTTTTTAACTTTTATTTTATTCATGCTACACAGAAAGCTTGGGGTAGGCTCTCTGCTATACGGAAACACTTTAACATTAAAATACCAACTATATTGATCAACCTGACATTAGGGTTTACCTTGGGGTTATTTCAGTAGAGACGTGCCATTTCTTTACGTAACGTGCTTGAAAATCATATAAGATGGGCACTTGTTTCGTTAAGTACTATGATAGGCTTCTTAAACAATGCGAGCATATTTAATAGCTTTTCTAGCAGCCAGTAATGGTTAAAAAAAAGTGGCCGTTTTGAGGGGTGGCCAGGGAAAAGAGGTTTATTTCACAACATTGGCTCTATGGAGTCTTTAATCGTATACGGATGTCTGGCTAGAAAAATTTCACTATTTTTTTCCTTTGCTTGTTACCGTTAAGCTCTTTACCCCCAACACAAAAGTGATACGACAGAGAGGAAATTGCAATGATAACTGAAAAAATAAATAAATGCATTCTATTTCTCCCTCAAGTTTCTTGCTCTTCCTGATATCATTCCAAAAGGATATTAGGAAGACACTTCACAGTTTCACATGTGAAGTGTTATTTACGTATTTTGTAGCTTCTTGCATTGATTATCTCGCTTTTGCGAAGAAAACACTTATGATTGAACAAGATTCTGGCGCAAGAAGTAACCTAACAAAATTATGTGCAGTAAAAATCCGGAGCAGGGCAACAGCCTCCTAATGACGTCAACCAGATGTAGTCCTGTATTCAAAATCCTCTACTTCCTTGATGTAGTTAGATCTAATAAATTTTATTGCTATGTTAACGAAAAGAAACATCGCAATTACGCAGCATGGGAACAAATGTTCATGATTTTTTCTTCACATAAATGCCTGATAATAAAAAAAGTTTCTTATTCACATTCTTTTTTAATCAGACTTTATTGAAGAAAAACATTTCCCTTCATATCTGATGGTGCATACACATTGGTACAGAGTTCTCTCCCCGACTCCTGTCATCACATTAGTCACGGTAACATTAGACACGGTATTTAGAACCACCCCCATTCCCGCTCTTTGATCTGGTGTCTCCCCCGACCCCGCTCGACACCATTTGACCCGCTGACCCCACTCTCTTTCTTTGATGGACCGCCAGAGACGGCGATCCAGAGAGACATACAGAGAGACATAAATCACTGGCAGATGCAGAGAACGCTGTACCAATCTGTATGCGCTATGAGCTGTGAAAACGAGATGCACTTTCCGTAAACATAGCCACCTCCTATTATCCATAAATTGTACAGTCTTAAAATAAACCAGAAAACAATTTGATAACTGATTGCGGTAACAGTTTTCTCGATACAAATGTTAACTTTTGGATTGCCTTGCGATTTCGCTCTAAGGTATATTGCTGATGTGATATTCAACCTTACCACCCATCAGTGAAAGGTTGTACGTACCTTTCAGTGAAATATCAAAAACATAGTTTAATAGAGGAGAAAAAAGCCCCTAGAATTCAATAGCATTTATATATTTAACATTCTCGAATTAACAGATTTATATATGTGGTACATGTCTGAAACCCATTCAACAAATTCATCAGTGTGAAAACAATTTCAAAATTTTATTATCTTTCTTCCAGTGAAATATCAGTAAAATTTCTCAGTAGAAGAAAGACAAGCCACTGTATTTGTCAATGAAACCCTTCACATTTGTAAGACACTCTTGTCTTCTTTGACGTCGTACACATTTGAAACCCTTTCCGCATATTCATCAATTATACAGAATTGCAAAATTTCATAATCATTCCGTCCAGTGAAATGCTACACTAAAATCATTAATGCTGCTGTGTACTAACCCTATCGGATTCGCTCACCTTAATGTTAACCTATGGAGACAATTTGTCCAAGGATTGCAAGGACTTGAATTTAAAGATTTTTTTTTATTGTAGAGAAAGGAATTTTACACTTTGGAGCATCTTCTGTATTTTACAAAACAATGCAAATGATATTTTAAAATTTAAATTATTCAGAGAAAAAAATCTGGTATAGTGTATTATAAACGCTCATAAAATCCTTTGGTAGACGAAATTTATAAAATGAATCCTGTTACAAGGTGCAGAAAAGTTAAGGCTATCTAAAAGTACCATTTTTATTGGATAGTCAGCTTTTATGTACCTGTAAATAGTAGACAAATTTTCTCCATAGGTTAACATTGAGGTGAGCCAATCCAATAGGATTAGTACGCAGCAGCCTTAAGTAGGAGAAAGCTAATCGCATCCTTTGCATTTAAAAATCGTCAATGAATACTCTGTCTAGGTTGTACATATATTTTTGAAACAAATTCGCTAAATTCAACAAATCGCCCAGCTCCAAAAAATTATCAATTATCTTTCAGTAGTTCCATATAACATGATTCAAACTTTTATGACCGATACGCCCCTCAAAATAATATTCTTTTTTTTCGTAATTTATGCGACTAATTCAATAATACAGTGATCGCGTTTTCAACGTGCATCTTTCCTACTGTTTATTCAGATGCGTTGCAGAACATTCAGTTGCATACTCGTGATAAAAACGAAATAAAGTTCTCATATAGTAGTTTAAAATCTTTGTCAAAGATCCATTACTGTAATTTATTCAGAATTAAATGTCGCATATCAGATACTGACTCCATTACCCCCTTCGCAGATAAATGTACGTTTTAAGAAACTGTTGAGGATAATGAAAATTTATAAAGGAAATTGCCTTGTTCCTAAAGATATCATCAAGTTCAAACTTTTATATCCTGATTTAATACCGCACTTCTCTCCCTTTTTTTTATTTATTTATTACCAGTATCATTGGCCAGGAATTTCAGCGCATTTGCGAAAGATCATGATATTGGATTTAAATTCCCCGTCTGTAGTCTATCCCTCGATTTATTAACATTCTAAAGGGTATGTCATAGTATTTAGACTGATATATTGTCCTTTTCTCATTCTCCAGCATTCGGTCGTTCGGAAAAAGGGCTAAGGGAGTTATAGGAAGAGTGTTGGACTTTAACCGCCAATGGTCACCTATTTGTCAGGATTTTATGTTTCGCAAAACGCATTTCACGGAGAGATACAGTTCTGAAACATCTGATATGCAAATTTGGAGAATATATTTGTAATTTACGGACAATTCAAAAATATATATAAAAAGGTATGAGTGTCATAAAGTTAGTTCTGAATGGACCATTTTGCGAATCATTTGGAAAGCTTTGGGAGTTCGGGGGTCGCAGATTATTTTCATAAGTGATGCTGCGAAATATGAAAGTGTTTGAGCAATAGCAGTTCCTCTGTGTGAGAAAGTTTTCCTTCGGAATAAAAATATGCAAAATTTTCTTTAAATATTCAGCTGTTATCACTGAAATTCATTCATGAATGAGCTCTGACATAGTAGATACTGGTTTCTACCCGTCAAAACATGATGGTTAGATAGTAAATAAATATATTAATACACAAACTATACTCAACTCGCCATTGCCAATTGTTGAAAATCCTAATATATAAATAGTAATAGAGAAATAAACTTTAAAAACAGAGAAATACACTCTAAAAAATTACTATTGAACTCTAATTCAGAAAATCCTAATATATAAATAGTAATAGAGAAACGCACTTTAAAAAATTACTATTGAACTCTAATTCAGCTGTTATCACTGAAATTCATTCATGAATGAGCTCTGACATAGTAGATACTAGTTGCTACTCGTCAAAACATGATGGTTGGATAGTAAATAATTGTACTAATACACAAATTATACTCAACACGCCATTGCCAATTGTTGAAAATCCTAATATATAAATGGTAATAGAGAAATACACTTTAAAAAATTACTATTGAACCCTATAAAAAGAAATAGGGTTACTCAACGGCGCGAAATAAACAATTTCCGTCAGGTTTAAATCTATATCTAACAAACAGAATTAAAAATAAAAATGGCAGAGATAGAGCTAGAGAGATTCCTCGGAATAAACAAGTTAACGCGTTATGCGGCCTCGTGCTTAGTAACTATCCAGACCCTATGTAGCCAGATTCAAACATGTCACTGAGCATGCGCAGAAAACAATTTTTAATTGTAAATTATCGCTAATGAATAGAAGTTGCAATTACAAAACTAAATTTGACACATCTATAGAAAGAAATCTTTCGTTTAAGACCAAAATGAAGTAAATGGATGTAGTAGTTTTCTCTAACGTACTGCCCAAACAATCGGTTTAGCAACTTAAATATATAGATAGTGCCAAGGATGGAATTGTATACCAGAAGCTGAAAAAATTACATGTACACCCCGCATTTTGAAAATTCGCTTTACACCATTCAACTTGTGAGAATGACTCGCATTAACACCCGTTTTCTGTAACATAAAGAAATCCGAGCAGCATTTTTATTTTTACTAAAATACGTAAAAACTATGAATAAGCGTTCAGTTTTAATTTTGAAGATCACCATAATAGAGAGTTTACTTAAGCTCCATCGTGGAGCTACCAAATCGCTTCCCATCCAGAGCTTTCAACTGTTTCTGCGGTTTGGTTTGGTTTGGTTTGGAGCACTACGGTCATTTTGTGCTACACGAGGGCTAATTAGTCCGGGAACTACAGCTTAAAGCTGATTTCGAACGGCTACAAACATCCATGCCAAGAGTGGGACTCGAACCCACAGATTCTGGTACCGGATGCCAGCGCCCGAACTGTACCTGCGAGCTACTGCTCTTTGGCTCAGAGTACACTCATAACTAGATGTATCACAAGGTATCAAAAACAGCCTGAGCGAGTTCTCAGCAACTATTTCGGAGTGAACGGAATGATTTGTGCGTATTTAATTTTCCCTCGTTCATACACCACTTAAATGAAGAGCAAAGAAATCTTGAAAGCACGGCTTCTAGTTTTGCTACACTGGTGAGTATATATTTCTGCTTCAGGCTATGTTTTTGCAAAATCCTGCCGGCTTTCATGTATAATAGTTTCAACTTATCCTATTTGCATAATTTTTTATCTGGGAATTACTAATACCTGATATATCTTTTGGGAAAATAAATTTCTTAGATCGTAAAAGTCGACCGCAGATATCAGTTAGAGTAAAAGTAGATCGCAGAACTAAGCCTTCGCTGTTACATCCTATGATTGCACTTATACTTACAGAAATACTTTACATGTTATTAAATTGAAATTTCCATTATTCCTTTAGAGAGGAAAGTGTTTTCTTCCGGCCAATCTGGGATAATTTTATGAAACAACAGAGATAACATTTTTTTCTCCAATTTAACTGTTGTGAAGCTTAATATACATACAAATACAAGCAAGTCGCCCAGTAGCTAAGTGATTAAAGCATCAGCCTACCACGCTAGGGGCGCGGGTTCGATTCCCGCATAAGACTTGGTTGTATTCTGGGGAACTCGCCAGTCTTCCGCCTGCAAAAGGAACCCCGTCTAGAAATGGCAGCTGCAATCCATCGTCCATCGCCGGTGTCATCGTTCGTTAATAAAAAATTCTTCTGTAATTGTGCGATTTATGTTTCTAATTCCTTGTATTCATATGTACACCGGACTGGGGTGGGACAGTCGTTAGCCCCAGGAACCTTAGCCACACGCATATACAAGAACTAGCTGAATACCCGTGCTTCGCTACGGAGTACTTTCAAATTAAAGACAACGGTCAATGTATGCAATCAATGCCAAAAAAACAAAAGAACATATTTATAATAAATACAACGGTCAATGTATGCAATTAATGCCAAGAAAATATATTTATAAAAAAAAGTGACGAATATTTTTATAAACAAAATAATGTAGAAGAAAATATTCAAATTAAATACAACGGTCAATGTATGCGATTAATTTGTATGTTTAATATCCATAAGACATACTAATTTGAATTAAATTCTTAAAAAACTTCCATCTCAATTAGTCTGGTGGTTAAATTTTTATCTTTTACCGTATTTTAATATTTTTTGTCAATTTATTTCGTTGTTATACACGTGACGCAAAATTAATTTAAAGTATCACAAAAGAAACCACGTGATCAACATTCAATAAATTAAATTCTAAAAATTAATAATTAAAAATTCACCAAAAATCAGAAAAGGGAGGTAAGGATTCGAAAAACATTTCGTTTTAAAGGAATTTTTATGATCTTTCTCGTTATATAAATTTAATAACCCTCAAATTATTAATTTAAATGCAAACTTTAAAAAATGTTACAAAAACAACTTAAAAATTTAATTTTAAAAATCTAAGATGAATTTTCCCAAAATCTTTCGTATTGCACCCCTACACTATAAGAAGAATCGCCATGCAAAATTTCAGCCCTTTTGGTCCAACGGTTTGGTCTGTGCGATATCTGTCAGTCAGACAGTCAGTTAAGGAACTCTTTTATACATATAGATGATCAAACAATGAGATTCTTCCGCAAATAGAGAGAGGGGGATCAGTATAATAACAGTACAATATAAAACTAAACTGTCACAGACAATATCTTGCTCTTCACTATAAATCAGGAAAAGAGGAGATTTTACACAAACGTGGTACTAACAGAATCCAAGATTTATGACCAAGGATTTGAAAAAACATCCCTCGCATCCCCACTACCCCACAGTCCAGTTCACAAATGGATTTTTTCTTTTTGTCGATCGCTTTATCCATAAGTACATCATAAAAACTAATTCACTCCTTGTAAAGTACCATTTAAAAAAAAAACATAAATGGAGACGGCAAAAAAAATTCCATTTTCTGTCTCACTTAAGCAAATTCCATTCGCAAAGCCAGCGAAATGATTCTATATATACGCTTGTCTGACTTTCAGATTAATTCCAAACTTCGCCTGGGCTGTAAAACAAAACGGCCCTTCAAATCCACTCACAAGCTTCACTTCCCGCGGAATAGAATGTTTTTTCGGGATTAAAATGGCCATAATCTCTTCCCGCTCCCACCTGCGTGCAAGCAAACCTATCGCGGCTGAATCACCATAAAAGCAGAGGCGTCCGTAGTCATCCCACCATGTGTTGTACCTCCAATTTCAGGTGAGAAATGTGACCCTCTCTGTTGCAACAACTACACTTGCCCCCGAGGGGGGTGGGGTGGGGGTCGCAGCTGTTGTTTCTCCCACCCCGAGGGGTTTATGGGGGTGGAGAGAAACGTGAGAGCCCATAATGAGACTCAATATGGGGGGTGACACGCCGAGTAATGAGAAACGTATTAATTGTAGTGCCCTAGGGCTTCGCGTCTGAAGATTTTTTTTTTAGAATGTATGTCTTTTCCTCCCCTTATAAAAAAATATGGGGTGCGGGGTATCAAGCCAGATGCTGCCCTAGGGGATCGGGCGCAACATGTTCCGATTCCTCTTCCATCAGAGCCGAATCTGT
The DNA here is from genome assembly GCA_907164885.2 of Dolomedes plantarius. NCBI lineage: Eukaryota > Metazoa > Arthropoda > Arachnida > Araneae > Dolomedidae > Dolomedes > Dolomedes plantarius. Next base: position 103,495,934 of record OU015495.1, read on the forward strand.
AGCTATTAGATTCTACTTTCGATAGATTTTATGCAGCCGTGTTTGGTCGATATTCAAGGAGAACGACATTAATATTTTCAAGCAGAGTGACAAATGTTGTTCTCCAAAATTCTAGATTATATATATATATATATATATATATATATATACAGTCGAACCTCCATATATCGAAGTAGCAAATTGTCGGAAATAAATTCGATATATAGAAATTTCGATATATAGAATTGAGCTTAGTTATATCATAATTCTCCTAAAAAAAATTAAAGCTAATTTTTGTATACGAAACTCCATTTCTAATTTATATGCGAATCACATTAAATGAAAGTTAATAACTAAAAAATAAATTAATTAATATGAAAGTTTTATTGATTACTACATACCTTTAAAAAAAACAATAATCCAGACAATGGTTACAATGATCACAGTTGCATCTTTAAAAAAAAAACTACGAATATCTTGCTGAACAGGCAGTTTTGCGGAAAGTTCACCAAAGAAATGTTCGTATTTATTCAGTCCACTAAAAACTTCATCGGGGACATTTTCCGCGAATTGAAGTCCACAACGTATTGTTTCAAACGCCAAAAATTGGGAGATTTTATTCTAAACTGGAATAAAATCTCCCAATATGCCTTGAAAAAAATATTCGATATATAGAGATTTTTTCGATATATAGAAGCAGTTTTTCTATGTAATGAACATGGAGATTTGCTAAGAGTTCGATATGTAGAAAATTTCGATATAGGGAAGTTCGATATATGAAGGTTCGACTGTATATATATATATATATATATATATATAAATATATATATATATATATATATATATATATATATATATATATATATAAGTTTTGAAACAGGATTAAATATCCTTTTTCTATACTCAGTAGCAAGAAATGTTAATTTTCCTGTTGTTTCAGATTTCTTTAACGTAGTGAAGTTTTATCATTAAATTTCAGGACAAGGATTCCTCGCAACCATCTCTGACTAAGACAACCTTTATAATGTCTACTATGACAGCAGCTAATTTTTAAAAAGCCAATCATTAGCACGCTTCGATGTTTATAATTCCCCTTACACTTATGGCTACTGTGTACTAACCCTGTTGGATCCGCTCACTTTAATGTTAACCTATGGAGAAAATTTGTTCTACTATTTATAGCTACATAAATGCTGATAATCCAATAAAAATGGTGTCGTATTTTAAGATAGCCTGAACTTTTCTGCACCTTGCAACAGAATTCATTTTATAAATTTCGTCCACCAAAGGAATTTATGAGCGTTTAAAACACACTATACCAGATTTTTTTCCTCTGAATAATTTAAATTTTAAATTATTATTTGCATTTTTTTTAAAGGAAAAATGTCCCGAGGTGTAAAATTTCTTTCTCTATTACGGAGTACATTTTTTTTTAAATCTTTAAGCCGGCAATCCTTGGAAAAATTTTCTCCTTAGGTTAACATTGAGGTGAGGGAATCCAATAGAGTTAGTACACAGCAGCCTTAATTTGCATCTCCTGCTTAGAAGGTTGCTTTTCTTTAAGTATACTTACTTTGAATATTTCATAATAGACCACGGAACAAGAGGACAATCTTATCAAGCCTCTATAATCCCCCCCCCCCTTTGCGAAGATGCAGCGGCTTCTTCAGAACTTGTACTAAAACCTGAACCTGTTTTTAACTCAAATTCCCACGGAAAAATTCGGACGTGTTCGTACTTTGCGTAGACACACATGTATGAATGTGTTTTTCATATTCAAAAACTTCACATAAACAGCTAACAGCATTCATCCTCACGAGCAGAGAAAAGTGCCTTAAACCAGTGGTCCCCAACCCCCGGGTCGCAGACCGGTGCCGGTCCATGGATCAAATGATACCGGGCCGCCAGCTTAGGGCCACAAGTTCAGGGTTTCTCATTGATTTAGCGTTCTAGTGAGCTAAAATGTTAAATCAACATCAGAAAACAGTTCCGTAACTGACGCATTCACTGACTAACATACAACGCACAGACCAAACCGTTGGACCTAAAGGGCTGAAATTTTTCATGGCGATTCTTCTTATAGTGTAGGGGTGCACTAAGAAAGATTTTTCAAAAATTCTTCTTAGATTTTTTTAAATTAAATTTTTAAGTTGTTTTTTTAACTGCTTTTACGTTTGCATTTAAAATAATACATCGAGGGTTATAAAATTTATATCACGAGAAAAATCATAAAAATTCCATCAAAATGAAATTTTTTCGAATTTTTACCTCCATTTCCTGATTTTTGGTGAATTTTTAAAGATTAATTTTTAGAATTTAATTTATTAAATGCTGATCACGTGATTTCTTTTTCTGGTACTTTCAATAATTTTATCGGCACGTGCGTAACAACTAAACAGACAAAAAAAAAAACATTTTTTCTTTCTAATGCAGCAGACGATTGGATATTATCCAAAAAAAATAAATATTCCTTATGATTTTTTTATAAATATATATATATAAATACTTTTTTACATCAATTGTATATATTGATAGTCTCATTTATTATAAATATATATATTTATTTTTTTTGGCATGAATTGCATACATTGACCGTTGTATTTAATTTGAATGTACTCCGTAGCGCAATACGTGTTTTCAGCTAGTCCCTTTATATTCATTTTTTGGTGTAACTGTATTTTATTTTGAAGGCATGTTTAAGTACAATTAAATTAAAATTATTAAATCAAAACAATCTAAAATATAAACAATCAACTCCCTCCCCCCTCATCGGGCCGCGGTAAAATTATCAAACGTTGACCGGTCTGCGGCGATAAAAAGGTTGGGGAGCACTGCCTTAAACTACTTGCCTATAAAAAGACCATAAAATAAAAAGTGACAGTAATCATAAATGTGGCGTATCAGCTCCCCTTCAAGGTCGAACGCGAGTAACATATCAGCGGATTCAGAATAAATGTTATGAATGAAACCAGGAATGTTGTAAATGTGAAATAAGTTTTAACAATAACAACTCAATGTTAGTTGTTGAAATCGCTTGATAAACAGGATCTTTTTAAAGCAATTAATGGTAACGAACTTTTATGCTTCAATGTAGAATAAAAATGTACTAGTTGATACCCGTCAGAACTTGACGGCTAGACAGTAAAAAAAATGTACTAATACACAAATTATACTCAACACATCATTGCCAAATGTTGAAAATGATAATAATGCGCAGAAACAAATTAAGGTGTTTAAGCGACCTCGTGCTTAGTGAATGTCTAAAGCCAAATTTTAAAATGTCACTGAGCATGCGCAGATAGCAATTTTTTTTAATTGTAAATTATCGCTAATTAAACAGCGCGAAATAAACAATTTCTCCATAGGAGGTTTAATCTTATATTTCACAAATATAATTATCATAAAAATAAAAATGGCAGAGAGAGATCTAGAGACTCCTCGGAATAAACGTGTTTATCATTAAAACATGTCACTGAGTATGTGCAGAAACAGTGAGTTCCTAAAGACAGATTTTAAACATGCCACTGAGCATGCGCAGAAATAAATTTTTAATTGTAGATTATCGCCAATTAATAGAAAATGCGGTTACAAAAACCAAATTTGACAAATCTACAGATTACAATCTTTCGTTTAAGACTAAAATGAAGTAAATTGATGCAGTAGTTTTCTCTCCCAGACTGTCCAAAAAGTCGGCTTAGCAACTTAAATATATAGATTTTATCAATGAGAGAGATTTGTAATGGATTGGAGATAGATTCATTCTTTCCTGTCTTCTGTCAAATTACTGTTATGTTCTCTCAAAGGTAGCTTTAAAGACAATAATATCTAAATTAGAGGGATTGGCTCTCGAACAAAAGTCCATGCAGTTTTCCCACTCTTCTGTTGGTATGATGGAACCATCCACGCTTTCAGCCCGGACTTGGCGCCTAATGTCTTAAGAGTTCAAGAAACTGGAGAGTATTTTACGAAGAACATGCTTTGCGAGCGAGAAAAAAAATTGAAGACAAATATTATTGTTCTGGATATAACAATAAAATTAACGGTAATTCTGTTAATCACAGAAAGAATGTTGTGGGGTAATTTTATTTATTTATTTTTTTATTTTTTTTTTTTTTGGGGGGGGGGGGGGGTTCAAATTCGAAATGGTTCAGTGATAAATCAAAATAAATAGTCGAAAGAAATCTGATGCACGTCTGAACTTGACAAAAACTTTTAATAACACACACAAACAACATCAAAAAAACATAAAGGGAAATTAAGGGTTTAAAACCCAATCAAATATACGAGCATAGAACTCGTTAGCCCATAGGAACTCACATTCCATATCAAAATCTATCTAACTTGTTCTAATCATAATCTAAACCTAATATTTCAGGTAGAGAGGGTACGAGATTATCTCAGTCAAGCAGCGCCACCAAGGAGTCTATAATTAGTTAAGCACAGTAGCGCTTCCTAACTGAAACTTTCTCAACAATTTATTCAATAAATTACTCCCCCCCCCCCCCCTACACAACAATTCTGATTTCGATAATTTCTTTTTTAGTACATATGTGAACTGATATTAAACAAGAAAGAAATCTTAAGATTCTTATACCTATGCACATTTCATGCTTTCGAAATGCATAACGAGGGACTAAAATAATAACTGGATAAGTGCCGAAATGTCCAAAACTGACCACGAGAAAGATGTAAACTAATGTATTTTGACGTAAAATGAAAAATTTGTCCAAAAATCATAATTGGTCGTTCGGTAATTCCGAGACCCTGTTTCTCTTTACGGACGACTCTTAGCTACATATCCAAAGAACGTTATTTCATTCCACTTTGTGAAATATTTGTTGAATAATATTGATATTTCTCCCGCTTTAAGAATTTCGGAAAAGGGAAAATAAAGATACCGAAGAGTCTTCAACGTAAATCATTTGCTGAACTCCAAATCTTGATGTACTTTCCCACAGAAGAAATCACCGCTAAAACCCACAGTGCAAAGGCCTTCCGCGCGCACATAAGCATCGAGGGAGGCAGATTGTGGGAGGGATTTCTCCCTAGGCTGGGCGCTTTATTTTTCCCTTTTTATGTACCTGGTTTTGGATGTTATGGGAACCGCCATCATTCGCCCCCACAGCCTTATCTGCCGGTATTGTTGACTTAAAAATCTGAAAAGGCGGCGGCACAGGAGGGTGCGATGTTTATGGGGTAGGATATTTTCTTTTCCCAATTTGTCAGCGGGTAGAAGGGGGGAGGGGAAGTGGGCCGTTTATGCCTCCCTTTCCACCTCACTCCTACTGGTTTATCCTCTGGTACCCGATTTAGCGTAATCGCCTTCAGTGGTGGATGAAGAATGTGGGTTATAGTCCGAGAATGGGGGGTTTTCTACCTAGTGAGATTAAGAAAAGTGGACAACGGTGCAGTCAATTGCTTGAATTTCGGGATTTGTGTGACTTATGCGAGGAGGGAAGAAAAACGAAATATAACCAACATCATAGAGGGTTAAGAGGACAAAAATGCGTTTTAAATCAGACAACTTAACACGGATGAGACACGGGTAGACACCACAGCTTTGATCGTTTCTTGTAGGGCTGCATGCTTCCCAGGGCCTTTTTATCGCATGGGCAAATCGGGACTTTGCCCAGAGCCCCCTGATGCTAGCGGGCCCCAATACCCCCTTGGTGTATGCACCTAGTACTTCTAATAGCGCATACAGATTGGTACAGAGTTCTCTGCATCTGCCAGTGATTTATGTCTCTCTGTACTCTCTACTATGCGTGGATCGCCTCCTCTGGCGGTCCATCAAAGAAAGAGTGGGGGGTCAGCGGGTCAAATGGTGTCGAGCGAGGTCGGGGGAGACACCACATCAAAGAAATCTTGCGGGCGGGAATGGGGGTGGTTCTAAATACCGTGTCTAATGTTACCGTGACTAATGTGATGACAGGAGTCGGGGGTCTGGAGGCAGAGAACTCTGTACCAATTTGTATGCGCTATAATAGTATGTATAGCCCATGGATAGTTCTTATTTTTATAAATGTTCGTAAGGGGGGTCTCAAATAGCATCTGCCCAGGGGCCCCCAGCGTTCATAATCGGGCTCTGATGCTTCCACAATCAATGGCGAAACTTCATTTGGTGAATTCATTAACGAATAGATATTTAGTGGCCCATGTGAACTTTTTCCTTTATAGCGCTTCAGTATATCCCAAAAGTAAGCCCAGTAAGGAAAAAAAACTAAATTGGATTTAGCTACTAGGGCAAAAGATGCGAAACCAAAAATAAAAACATTTGCTATAGGGGAAAATATCAGTTTATCACAATAGAACTATTAAACAAAGCACATATTAGTCCAGTTTATAAATAGTTGACGCACAAATAAGAAAATTAGGTACTTACCATACAAAAAAAGCTATTTTTATCCCTCCCGTAAATCCTTTACTTTTTTATCCTGGAACGTAAGTCAAATACAAATCAATCCTATAACTAGAACAAAACTTTTCCTATGATTTGCGTGATTTGTTCAAAGGAAATAAATTCTTCCACCTCTTTATGTAGGAGAAAAACATAGGGTTATAAAAATTTTAACTTTTTTGGTATAATATACAATCTTATATGCATTAAACTACAAGGCAAATGACAGCTTTGAAGAAAATCTTTTATAATTATATGGTTCATTATACACATCTGCTGTAACAAATGTCAATGGGCATTTAGACTGTTACTGCCGAAAACCGTTACATGCGATAATGGCGTAAAAATAGCGTTTATAGCCCATAAAGTAAAGCCTGAAAGTAGTCAGTTGTTAAAATCTCTACATCCTGCACTATATACATCACTAGCATTATTGCACGGTGTTGCCCGGGTAGATATATAGATATAAAATTTTTCATACATTCCATCAAAAAAATACTGGGCTGCACCCCCGCTCTTCATGTTCATCTGGCCAGTTGTGTTTATTTGGGGAGCCAGGGCCAAAGGTCATTCCCAACCCTCTTCCTCCCGCGCATTGGAATTTGACCCCTCCCGTCACCCCCCAAACCATCTCTCTTAACGCAGCTGGTTGTTGTGAAGGGGCTCCACAGGTGGTCGCGCACCTCTTAGAGGCACAATTATCATTAAAAAATTAATTTAAAAAAACTAATTGAGCCCCAAATTTCGTTTTTCCTGATTTAAGTTTCTCGGGTCCTAAACATTAACTGTGCCGAATTTGCTCCCGGTGAGTGAAACAGTCTATGATTCTATAGCGGACAAACAAACAGACGAGCTCTTTTATATATATAGATTGCTACATGATTGTCTCAAGTTAGTAACATCGGCAGTAATACTTTGGAATCCATATCAGTACACATTCGCTAACATATTTCTATAAAAGGACCGTATCAACAAAAAATAATTTTGCTTTTGGATTGGTTGTAGTGCTTTCCATTTAATATATCCTACTTGATTCAGACCTGACAAGCCTGACAACAGGTCCTGACAAGCAGTGAATCAAGTTAGATGGATATCAACTGGATTCGTATATTTATCATGAACTTACCGATGCTTACTACTTGTAAAGTTATCACTGTCTATTTTTAACGCTGCGCCTGCTTTTCTGCCTCAATTTTTTCTCCCTTTTTAGAACATTTTTTTTCATTTTCTTCCAAGAACCAATTTCCTGGATACATCAAATATCGAATTTCCAAAACGCAATTTATTTGACTTGATTAGCACATTCGTAGCCTGCCTTATAACATAAACTTGAATTCAAATGACGCGACAATCTAGAAACCAAGAAAACCGATTAAGACATTATAATAAACAGTCATAATAAACTATCCCAGAACAGGTCCAGTACAGGTCCATATAGGATTTTCGGGCTGAGGAGTGCGACTCCGGCTTACCATAGCACCACAAGGATCGGAGTCCCTCTTAGCCAGGTGCCACCTCAATTCTGACCAACCCCCCCCCCCCCCAGGGGCGACATCTGAGGGGATCGTGCCTTCTTCCACCCTCTCTGACTTCACAGAGGGACTTTCCAGTCTACGGATTCAACGTGCCCATATATGGCCTAGACATGGAGGTACTTTAATGGCGCTTGAGGGGATTCAAACCCAGACCCCTCGGCGTCGAAAGCCTATGCCCTTACCTCAGGCGTCTTTTATATTTGTGTAAAACACAAACTTGTAAGAGAAGACTAGTCTTTGCAACATAAAGATTACATCGTCCGTTAATGGCTTTATTCTGTAAATACAAATACATATAATGGTATGGTCCAGTACAGTCGAATTCCGCTATAGCGAACCCGGTATATAACGAACGAAAATTTTGGTCCCGCCGTTTTCCTATTGTACGTAATTTAATTTGTATTGTGTCAGTTTAATGTAATCGATTTTAGTCGATTTAATTCATTAATGATCATTTTTAATAGATTTTATCATTTTTTAAATTCATCATTATTGAATACACATTGCAACTAATGAGTTATACATTTTGTGAACTCTAGCATTTTTCTTAACGGTTCGGATATAGCGAACCATCTGATAAAGCGAACAAAACCTTTGGTCCCTTGAAGTTCGTTATAACGAGGTTCGACTGTACATGAGTAAATGACCAGTTAATGCCTTGATCCTAAATAACTCATTAATAACCAAATAATATTCATATTTTCCTGGTGAAAAATTATTCTTCTCACTTATTTTTAGTGTGTGACATTACCGTGCCCAAAACACAGGCACTATCAAAATAAAATTTAACATTAATCGAGTCTCATTAAACACAATATACCACATGTTTCGATCTAAAAATTTGCTTTAGCTAAGTGATTCCCTCTCGGCAATATTGGTCCATTGAACTTGTTTACAATAAAATTCAAGCAATTTGATAGAACGTCTCCGTTTTCAGGTTGAAAAATGTTCAGTTTATCGTGGAGTTAAATTCAGAATTTTTTTTAAGTTCGTTCGTCAAATTTTTGGAGGCGAGCAGTATGTGAATTATCCCTCGTTGTTTCAAATTCCAGTATATATTTTGTGACTGTCCCTAACATAGATAGTGTTATGGTATAGGGGTGATTAGATAACAAAAAACAGAAGGTTTTACAACCTCTAGAAACTTAAGCCCTTTGAATGGTTTCTCTTAAGGACAGTATCTGAAGTTCTGAGGTCGATGGATTTTTTATACAGACGTATTGGGGAAGACGTTAATTTTCCTTTTTCCACCCATAACAAAAATTCAAAACGCCTTAAAACAGAAATATTGTTCCCGCCACACCAAATAATTATCTAGCTTATTTTCGAGTACTTTTTATTAAAACGCAAACAGATGTCTTTTTAATTTCTGGTGGGAATTTTTATACGTACCTTAATGCAAAACTGAAATAAAATGGAATTTGAGTTTCACAAATAGCCTAAAGTAGGATTTATCTTTTAAATACTGTTATTTGGGAATAAAACTTATAGAGAAAAAATACACAAAATACAAAATTATAGAACTACTTTTTAAAGCAGATATGATGTAAACATTTTATTCTTAACATTTATCAATAGAATTTTAAGAAGTTTAAGTTAAAAGATAACGTAGCTAAATACTGGAACATAGGTAAGGGATACAAAGACGGACACCGAAATTTAGGTCCAACATATATCATAACAAGGTTTTAACTAAAATCGGTTCTTATTTAAGTGTTTGACAAAAATGTGGACTCATTCCACAAGGATTTTTTTTTCTGGCTACGTGCTTAGTAAAACATATCTGTTAAGTTGAAAATCTTCCGGTACCTTGTCTTATGATTATAGAGTTGAATCCAAGCAGGAAAGTAATTACCTAGCTACCAGTGTTTATGTAGCTACGTTCTTAAGTAAAGGTTCCTCTCTGTAATCGGAAAGTAGAGTACTTTTGAAACCTTCCGTTAGTCGATTCAGAGGGAAGAAGCAATTACCAGTAATTTATAAGGAATAATTTTTTGAACAATCCAAAATAAAAGAAAAACCAAAGAAATCATACAAAATAACACACAAAACATTATATATCATAATCTTAATGCAGATATGATGCGAAGGGGGTAGTTCAACGCACTCATAATACTTTTATTTCGTTAGCCAACAACGAAACACCTCTTTTCCTCCTGTCCTAGGCCAAGCATAACACTCTTACATAAGTCGTCATAAGATTTTATTTATACCTTTTGGGGCACAATTTGTAAATGAAGCACTTAAAATTTGTCGCATACATTCAATTCAGACAGTGAATTTTTCGATGAATTTTTAAACTTGATTTTTGCTTTTCGTAGCTTCAAAATTCGACTGAGTTTTGAGTGCATGACGAAAAGTTTTCTTGGTCAGTGAAGTAAGCAACCATAAATAACCCTGGGGATGTTGTTTCCAATCCCCTTGGTGTAGGAAAGCCTACAACAAGTCCAAAGGACCTAGGTCCTCAAATCCTAGGTTCTTGGCGAAGGGTAGTAAGCAGCTTCACTTTAAGGCGAGGTACCTCTAGGGCTGAAGTCTGACTTGACCTCGAAGAACATCGGTCCCGTAATTTTGAACCGAGTCAAGAGACGAGACCGGAACACTTTACCCCGTACCTCCAGAGGTAAATTTGAGAACTTGGAGGACATTGCAGCCACGACCTATTTTAAGTGCCCCGGCCACCATTCGTGAACACAGCGATGGATTTTCGACGAGCATCGAATCAGGGACGTTCAGATCACTGGCCAGCTGCTCATGCCAACTGGGCCACCGCGCCCTAACCCTGAGGTTCAACCACATGATGAAACAAATAATATCACTGCTATTTACTTTCGTGGTTGCACGGGCAATTTTTTTTTCCTGGTGAAGGAAACCTTTTTGGTACCTTCGAAACTTTAATTCAGTCTATTCTATTCAGATGGGGATTTGGTTATGGTATTTGTTCTATATTTTTTTAAGCTTTTTCAAGGTTTGGACAAGTTTTACTAGTACTAATTACTATTCTGTTGAAAATATCTGTACTCTAGAACTCGCATTGGCACAGTTTATACACTACTGGGATTTGCTCGCTGAATGTCATATCTTTTATCCTCTAACAGTATTGAAATGAAATATATCATAGTATTTACTTCCATAATTTGTATCATAGTGTCATAAATTTTATTCTCTGTTAACCCGTAAATGGTAACATCCGTCTTTCGGACGGATAGAGTTCATACTTTTCCCGTTAGGGTGCGGAATTATCGATTTGAAATCTTCATGTTCGAATTATGCTTCAATTATTCCATAACCATGGTTGCGTTTGTTTATCTTTGAGTTTTGTATACTTTATTGCCTTACACTTACCATTCCAAGAAAACTCACTCCGCTTTAGAGACAGATATTACTTTAAAGGTACGTATTTGGTTCGACTATCAGACGACTTAAAAAAATTATAATGGAAATTGTTCGTCCAGAAGATGACCAGGAAGGAAGTTTAAGTAAGCAATCCTTTAAAAGTGACAAGTTGGAAAAGAGCAAAAACTTTCCTTGCTGTCCTTACACAAAAAATAGAATGACGAACTACAAGTGTATGAAGTGTGATACACCTAATTGCTTGGCGTGTTCAAAAAAGATATGTAATATTTGTGTACAAAATTTCTAAAACTTTTATGACGAAATTTTATTTTAATCATGTTTATATTTCTCACTAGTTTACTTTTTTTGTTCTAATCTATTTCTTTAATTTTCTTTTGTAGATCTTATTGAAATTCTAAAACAAATTAGATTGACTTTTACTGAATAAAGTTATATGGAAATTAAAACCAAGTGTAAATATATTTTGTAAATCAATAATACCTCAAATATAGAGCTTAAATTAAATGAAAATTGGAAAATTACATAAGTAATGAGCTACGAAATCCAACTTAGTCTCATGGACGGATGTTACTGTTAGAGTGATTCCGGCAGATGTTACCATTTACGGGTTAATATAAGAGCACTAGAATTATTTTCATTCAGATGAAGGCAACATGTATTAAACTTATTTCTGATTTTGTGAGCTTTTCCGTAACACAGATGAGCCGATGTCGTTATCAAGTCGTTAAATCTAATTTCTAAGATCCAGAAAACGTCTGTATTCTTAAAAAAAAAATAATAATAATGCAAAATTAAACACAGTGATTTCGTATAACTATGAGAGTTATAAACGTGCGATAACTTACTTATTGTCCTGTAAAAGATAACTGCAGAAAAACAGAAATAAATGCATAATATGAAAGAAAGCGTAAAACTGATCACCCGTAAGAAATAAATTCCCATTTTCTTCGCCGATATACAAAAGTGACTCCAATAGTAAATGTATAAGATTGATTTTATTTTTTCCTTTTGCATTACTTTAGCCATCCCTTGTTCATTCTTTTTTACACTTTTTTCCGATCTTCAAAAGTTATTTCCATAATCTATATATATAAAAAAAACAGTTCCGTAACTGACTGACTGTCTGACTGACTGACAGAAAACGCACAGACCAAACCACTGGACCTAAAGGGCTGAAATTTTTCGATTCTTCTTATAGTGTAGGGGTGCACTAAGAAAGATTTTTGAAAAATTCTTCTTAGATTTTTTTTAATTAAATTTTTAAGCTGTTTTTCTGACATTCTTGAAAGTTTGCATTTAAAATAATAATCCGAGGGTTATAAAATTTATTTCAAGAGAAAAATTATAAAATTTCCTTTAACATGAAATGTTTTTCGAATCTTTACTTCCATTTTCTGATTTTTGGTGAATTTTTAGAATTTAATTTCTTAAATGCTGATCACGTGATTTATTTTCTTTTAATTTTGCGTCACGTGCATAACAACGAAATAGACAAAAAAAAAATTTCTTGCTAATGCGGCAGACGATTGGATATTATCCAAAAAAATATTAACCTAGAGCAGGGGTCGGCAACCTATTGAAACGGAAGCGCCAAAAGTTGCAATTTACAAAATTTGACAGTTTTTAGAGTCACTAAAAATTTTCGTTTCAATATTATAGTATTTGCTTATATATATTTGATTTTTGATTTTAAATAAACGGCTTTAAATACGGAATAATTTTTATTCATATAAAAACACAAATATAGATAGTTACATCAATGGGAGCATTGGCTTTGCATGCCTTTTGAAAGATTAATTAAATCTGGCTTATAACTTGTTGTTTTAAGTTTCAAGCACGACTCAAGATTTTTATTTGTTAGTTGACTTCTAACTTTACTTTTTATTATTATATCCATGCAAGAGAACGCTTGTTCGCACGAATATGTCGACCCAAAGATCGTCAGCACTCCATATGCCAACTACTTTACCTCACTGTAGCATTCTGGAAGACTATTCCATGCGCCAAATATGAGGGCCTCAACTCGCGGAATTTCTTTTAGAGCTGTCCACTTGTGCTGCGCGATGTTCATGCATTTCTGGACTTCCAACTCTTCCATCTTGCTCTTGAGTCTTTGGTTTTCAAATCTAGCAATTGCATTTGAAGCGATCCAGCATCAATTCCAAATGGCTCAATGTTGATCTCATTTGTATTTGTGTTGAGAGGATTTACTATGAACGCGAGAGTACTTTTGTTTGTTTTAAATTGCTCGAATCTCTCAGACGAATCCATTCTTCATGTTTTTTAAAGCTATGCTGAAGTAATTCGTGTCAATAGTTGTATTGGTCTCATCGCGATATTGCTTCAGATTTTTAAAATGAAGTAATTTACCGCTCTCAATGTCTTCAGCAAAAAGAAGTAATTTTTTTCTAAACAAACTACTTCTTCAAGCAAGGCGTAGGCTGGGTTGCCCTTTCCTTGCAGTTTTAGATTTAGTTCATTTAGTTTTATTGTGGTATCTACCATGAAGTTGAATTTTTTTAGCCATTTTTCTTCTTCCGATTCGGGATGGTCAATGCTTTTTTCATTGAGGAATGTTTTTATTTCACTCAAGCACAAAGCAAAACGTTGCAATACGTTACGTCTGGAAAGCTATCGCACTTTATTGTGCAGAAGAAGGTCAGAAAACTGGCTATCTATTTCTTCAAGGAAATCTTTAAACTGGCGATGGTAGAGTGTTTTTGCCAAGATCCTGTTAATAACCTTAATTATCAAGTTCATGACCTCAGCTATTTCGGCAGGAAATGCTTGGGCACAAAGCGCTTCTTGATGAATTATGCAGTGAAACGTTAGAATTTCGTGGTTTATTTTTTTTATGAAGAGTAGATGTTACCCCTCTATGTATTCCTGTCATACTTCTGGCTCCATCAGTTTCTATAGAAAGGATTTTATTTATATCGATTCCATTGTCTTCCAGGCATTTTTGCACAGCATTTGCTATATCTTCTCCACGAGTTTGCCCAGAGAGCGGTAGCAATCCTAGCAGTTCTTTTGGATCTTGGGACGACATATACCTGACGAAAAGGGTAACTTGTGCCGTGTCTTTTATGTCGCAAGACTCATCTATAGCAAGTGATAAAGCAGAAGCCAGTTGAATGTCTTCCACTTGCATGCGTGTTATATTTGAAGACATTTTAGCAGTTCTATCTTGTACTGTTTTAGCAGATAGTGGCAAATCTTTGATTTTTTCATGATTTCTGCTTTGTTTTTAAAATCACGAAACTCCTTCAGATGCACGTATAAAACAATCTTTGACATACTCACCATCTGTGAATGGTTTTCCTCTTTTTGCAGTTTCTAATGATACTGCAAAGCTTGCCAGATTAACATTATCGGAAGATTGCGCCCAGTTACCTAGCATGGAACTTGAGTGTTATTTTTTTTCTTTTGGAGCTCTTCAACAGCTTTTTTTCGTGCGTCACCGGTTGGATATTTACCAGCAAACTGGGTATGTTTTGTAGTGAAGTGTTTCTCCAAATTTGACTTCTTGTGGATCCACGAAAATCTTGTGTGAGAGTTTTTCGTGGCAAATGAGACAAGTCGGAAGGCTATCTCTGTTGCATATGAATGCAAACGACTCCGTCCAATCCTGATTGAATTCTCGGTTATCTTCTTCAGTTCTTCTCTTTTTTTTTCCTGATACCATGCTGGCGGCGGAGCTGAAAAAATGATTTTTTTAAATTTTACTTAGCTATCTAAAACGGCAAACAATTTATTTACCATTGTTACTTCGTTAACACGTTCCTCATATATGTAATCCAATTCTGTTACTGATTTTATTATATTATACGCGTATATACCTTTGATAAGATAATTCGCTTCTAAATCGTAATCTTCTTGAAACAACAAGCGAATAGACACGCAAAAACCACAAGCGATTAAATTATCACACATGCAACGTAACGTCCACCGCGCTATCCGAGGATGACTGACTGACAACACGTCTAGATTCTAGACGTGTTGTCTAGACTCTAGACGGTGGCTGTTTGGGTGAGACGGAAATGGAATGCAATTGGCTGAAAGATAAACATGGTCACGGAGTCTCATCTCTAAGAACAAAACAATAGTTCAAATTTATTTCATTACGGTCATGTTAAGTGGAGCGATTTGTAATGAACGATTATGAAAATAGAAGCTATTGAGAAATTAGGTACTTAACAATATATTTTCTTATTTTTTAAGGGTTTTGATAGTAAATTATTAATTTTCTCGTATGGAACTGGAGAGCCGCAACTTTACATCAAAAGAGCGGCAGATTGCCGACCCCTGACCTAGAGTAAGTAATAAGTAATATCGCCGCCGTCCACACCCGAAGGCTATACGGCCCTTCAATAATAAAACTAATCATCCCGACGGCAATCCAGCCCAGCCGGGTCCCGAAGTTTTTCTTTTTGCTATTCGTTTACGTGTCTTTTTTTTATCTAAGGGGCTATCCACCTTCCCCTTGTAGGGGGAAGTGTATATTCATAAGTTCCTGCATAATATTCTTGATGTACCTTCTACAATAATAATCCGTAAATAATTTACTAGGGGCCCAATCTTGAAAGCCCAAAGGTACGTTTTTTCGTGCTTCAGCCCATTTGCTACAATTGTATATACAGTGCTTTATAGTTTGTATATTGCCGCACTCACAAAGATCTGTTTTAGCAAAAAATCTGTTTTGATAGACTCCTATACAGTCATGTTCAGTTCTTGCTTGATTAACAAGGAAATCTGCCAACAGTCTTTTCGTAGAAACTCTAGGGAATACCTCAAATACTTTCCTTCCTACACTGCTTCTCTCCCAATTTCCTTGCCATATATTTATGTAATAATTCTTAATTTTATTCTTAATCGTTCTTTAGTTAATTTATAATTTCCTGTGATTTCATTCAGTGTTGTTGCTTGTTTAGCTGCTGCGTCTACCATCTCATTTTCATTAATGCCACAGTGGGCTTTAACCCAGTGTAAGTTTACTGCTATCTCATGACTTTCTATTAGGTTTTTTTATATTTTCAATCCTATCTCCCTTAAAATAATATGCGCATATAACTTGAAGTGTACTTCTAGAATCACTGTATATGTCGATTTCCTGTATTCCTTTACTTATAGCATCAGTGATGGCAATGTCAATGGCTTCAACTTCGGCACTATAGGATGATGCATTATTAGGTAGATGTTTAAGTTTTGTCTGTTCTAAAACATTAAGGTTGTAACGTGTACACGCCGCACCAACCCCTTCGTTGGTTTTTGAGCCATCAGTGTAGTATTTAATGTTCCATTTTGATTCCATGTTATATGTCCATTCATATTTCCTCATTTCACGTACTTTCTTTAGAGGCCGGCTTTTTGTTTCGCAATTCTGCGCGTTCAGTACGATGTCTCCTAATTTTATTTCTGATCCTTTATTATAGATTTCATAGATATTCTTTTCAATTTTAGCTGTTAAGTCTAATGGTATGCATCCTGATAGAACGTGGAGTGCATCCGTCGAAACTGTTCTGTAACATTTAGTTAACATAATTAAGAATGGTCGTTGTATCTGTCTTAATTTTAAATCCATTGTACGTTTACCATTATACCATGACTGCACTCCATGCAATAGTATCTTTTCTATTTCAGTTAAATATAGCTTTTTGACAATCTCAGGTTTCAAACTCCACGTACTCTTATTGACTCTATTGATACTGTGTTGAAATTTTAATGCCTTATCTCTAATATTATTCATATGAAAGTTAAAATTTAGCTTCTCGTCTAAATAAATTCCTAAGTATTTAATATGCTCATTGTATTTGATGTTCTCCCCTTTAAACTTAATCGTGGGTCTCCTTGTAACTTCTCCTTTGTGTGGTATTATTATGTAGTTGGATTTTTCGACATTAAATTGTAGTTGGTTTTTATCGGCCCAGCTCGAACATTTTTCCATTATTGCTCTCGCTATCTCTGTAAATCTATATATAACTTTTCTCCTAAGCAGTATTACTATATCATCCGCAAATGCCTGTATTTTGTTGCCATCGCCCACATTCTCTAATAGCAACTCATTAATAATTAGTAACCACAGGATTGGCCCAATGGACGAACCCTGTGGTACGCCAATATTATATTCCCACTGTTGTTCTTCATTTAAAATTACAGTACGGTCTTTCAGATAATCCATTTTTATTTTCCTTAAGTTAGTATCCATTTCAGTTTTGTCAAGTTCTTCCTTTATTCTTTTTATTCTAACTGAATTAAATGCATTTTTCACATCCAGAGCAATTAAGCACGTATGGTAGACATTCTCTTTGTTTTCTTTAATTTTATCAAAAACACTATTCAATGCTTCTACTACTCCCCTATTCCTCCTAAAGCCAAATTTATTTTCAGACAATAAACTCATACTTTCAGGATGTTCAATCACTGTATTGGAGAGGATTTTATCCAAACCTTTCCCCAAAATGGGGAGTAGACATATCGGTCTGTAAGAACTAGGATTTGAGGGGTCTTTACCATCTTTGTGTATGTATACCACGCTAGCTTTTTTCCATTTACTAGGGAACTTTCCTTCCTGCCAACGTTTATTGTATAACTTAGTCAAAAATAGGCTATCTATATTCCTGATCTGTTGAACTATACTCTGCGTAAATCCATCAAAACCCGGAGCTTTTTCAGGCTTCAATTCTTGTATTACTTTTTCCACTTCAATATTGGTAATTAATTGCTCATCCTCAGAATTTACATAATCATAATTTATATGCTCGTCTTCTCGTTGAAAATGATGTGCCTCTAGAATTATTTTTATTTCTTCTTCTTTATACTTAATATTTCCTTCATTATCTTTCAATCCTTCTGCTGTGATTATTTTAGTATTTATATTCTTTATCAAGAAGTATATATTACCAAACGTATCCTTAATTGTAACTCTTTCAACGAATTCATTAAATTTATCCCTTTTTGCCTTCAATATTTCTCTTCTATACTTAGCTCTCTCTAATTTATATTTAATTTGTAATTCAAGGCGTTTCTGATGTTCCATCTCCTTCTGATATAACCTTCTAAGAGCTCTTACCTTACTTCTTATTGTAGTCAAATTAGGATTCCACCAATATGCATTTCTTCGTGTCTTTCCCCTTTTATAGCTACACTTTTTACATAACAAGTCTAAGTCGTAATTTAACTGTGATACGCATTCTTCGCTATTTTTATCTATTAATACTTCCCTCCATTTCTCCGTTAATTTCCTGAGTTTAACCTGAAAGTTTATCTATTGGATATTTTTCATATCCCATCTTTTCCTGAAGTAATCTTCCGTCTGTAAATAATCTAGCGTTATGATCAAGATAATAGTGTTATGATCTGTCAGTGTATTATTATCAATTACAGCCCAGTTCTTTATTTCTGTTTCACTAAAGCCAAATGTGATAGTCAGGTCTATCCACCCAAGTCCAAAAGGACCGCAGTAGGTCGGCAGACTATCCGGGTTATTATGTATAAAACCCTCATACGTAGTAACCATTTCCAATATTATCGTGTCGCGTAGATCTGTGGGTCTCTGCCCCCAAGTTGTTGATTTAGCATTTAAATCGCCCAGTAGTAAGACTTTTTCATCTTTAAATTTTCTTAAAATTTCTTTGATATAGGTTACGCGAGGTTCTGTTCTATCAATATTTACATTTTGCAGTGGCGGTATATACGCCAAAATAACAATAAAATTAAAGTTTAAGTATTCACACCTAGCCGCCACTACGTTTTCAGTAACATGTATCTAAAGAAATGTTCTTCAAACTGTACTGTATTAACTGAACTATATTCTTTAGTATGTTCTATTAGATTTAATTTGAATATTTTCTTCTGCATTATTTTGTCTATAAAAAATCCGTTACAATTTTTTATAAATATATTTTTTCGGTTTTTTTTTACATCAGTTGCATACATTGATCGTTGTATTTATTATATATATAAATATATATATATATATATATATATATATATATATATATATATATATATATACATATTTTTGGCATTAATTGCATACATTGACCGTTGTATTTAATTTGAATTTACTCCGTAGCGAAGTACGGGTTTTCAGCTAGTAAATATATAAGATCGATTTTACTCTCTTATTTTTGCATAACTTTAGCCCTCACTCTTTTTTCCCTTTATCCTTTATGACACGATTTTAAATTCATGCATAACCCCCAACCATGAAAAACCTTTATTTTTTTTCTTATAGCACCTAAAAAAAGATATCTCGGAGAGAGAAAAAAAGATTGAACGAAATCTGTTGAATCACCCTCAAGAATAAGTAGTTAAAAGAGGAAGAAATGGCATTATAGTTGCCTTCCCCGTTTTAAAACAAAGCGCACCCATATAGAGGGAAGAAAACGACCTTCCCCCCATTGTGCGAACAAATAGGTAGGCAGTCAGTCGAAGAGGAATAATCGAGATGCTCTACAGGGAGAGAGAGATCTCTCGCAGATGAACGACTCTGCGAATTAAGCCGCGCTCCCCAGAGTCCTCTTGCGGTCGAAACAGCTGAACGTTCAAATGAACGATCTGATCTAACGGTAGATCATAACGACGTTTTTCTCTACTTTCTAACTCCCGTTCACTTGAGAAGGGTTCATCCGTTGTCTATTGCTTCAGTAGTGTGGTTTCAAAACTTTGAAAGACCGACAGCCTTATAAATAAAACAGATATCGCAGTGGAGCCCGTAATTTCATCTGTTAGCTCTTAGACAGATATTAATGTACTGAGATCAGAACCCTTAAAATTCATACATTTTTTAAACTTTTTTTGTAAACATAGGACATTAAGGAACTTTTCAATACTATTGTTATTAAAGAGTTATTAGTATTAAAGGAAATTTGAAATTACTTGTTCTAGATTCCATATCGCTTGTTTGTATGAAAATAATAATTTCACGCACTACAGGAACCTGAAGATGCCGTTTTGACTCAGCCTTCCGTCTTTCTATATCTGTACCACCTTTTGATAAAGTATGGTCAGAGCACAAAATTGGGTACGTAGTATTTTCACCAGAGTGAAGAGACTCTTGTTGATTTTTAGGTAATTTATTAAGACTTAAATCAATATTTTTTCAAAAGTAGAAAAGTTGAACATCATGAAGTAAGAGTTTATTCTATGGACCAATAAATCGTCTTTAAAAAATTTTTGAATTTTGAGCAAGGTACCTTTTTTTAGCCCATAGTACCTTATATCTAAGTCTTTAGTTTAAATATCTCATAAGTAAATAAATTGTTTACGCTCACCAAGCATAAATAACGTATCATACAACTTTTGAGAGTGGGTAGTTTGGCGAGAAAGTTAGCGACTAATTTAAAATGTAAAACAATCTTGTATAAATTAAATCTTATGTACATTTTTTCTACCTTTATTAGCTGAGAATTAACCCATACGCTGAAGAGAGCATTATGAGGAACACTATTATGATCCAATCTTTCCGATGTCACAATATATTCGTATCACTTTACTCGACTTGTTTGTCATATATTCTTCGCGACTGG
Source organism: Dolomedes plantarius (assembly GCA_907164885.2). NCBI lineage: Eukaryota > Metazoa > Arthropoda > Arachnida > Araneae > Dolomedidae > Dolomedes > Dolomedes plantarius. Next base: position 103,516,732 of record OU015495.1, read on the forward strand.
CGATATCATTTTGACGCCACTGAAAGATAACTTTTCGCCTGTAGTAGATTGGCTTGTTCGTCGCGGAATTCAAAATCTCTCTAATGAAACATTTTAACAAAATGCTTTTAAATACTTCACCGTTGACACTGATAAATGCATTTACTTTTCCCCTGCCCGGAAACAAACTTGAAGATGATTATACTTAAAACCTCCAAAATGGTTAGTGCTAAAATTTATTACTATGCTTCCGATTTTACGAAATCATTAAAATTGATACTATATCAAAATTGGACCCGCTTCCAAAAGCAATACCTGTCTATGCAGCGGGGTGAAAAGTATTCAGAATGATTATCGCTTGAATATAATCCTCTTTTTTCCCCTATTACTCGAGAAAAGGGGGTTATTTTTTTCCCTCCACACTTATTTCCACCCATTTTGGAAACTCGCCATTCTGCGCCTCCTTTTACATAGGGCCCGAAGAGACGTACAGAATCTTTAGCATCATTATAAATGCCTTACGGTGAGATAATTTAAAGACAACGCCCCGTGCATATCTAATGCTGTCACAAAAACGTGTTTAAGCGCCTCGAAATGCCATGTATCATGGAGAGCAACCAGAAAAACCATTTGAGAAACTCTTCAGCAAACTATATCGACAGGTCTAATATCCGATGTTAAGAGCAAAATCGGATATTTTCCTCATTTATCAAAATTTCTAAAATACTTTTTAAGTGCAGGATGTTGTCTAAAATTTGAAGGGAAAGAAATACTTAATGGTTTTAATCGGAATATAGCACCTAAGGGTTTGACGCGCACAAATATTTACGGGAGACGAGAAGGGGATAAAAAAAAATTATATCCGGAATTATCCTTTACTGATAAAGCGGTGTATATAAACGAAGAGCTATACAACTCGGAGATAGTATCGATTACCGATGGTATAGCAGATAAGTCTATCGTATCGGAAAACAGTGCATGATATCGATTGATTCATCGCTTTCCAACCAAGACCATAATTTAAAGTTATGGGTACTTATCTTATTTTCGGCCTCGCCTATCGTTTTGCAGATTTTCTGTAAGCGATAGATACTTTGGGCGAAGAGAAATATTTAGAAAGTTTTACGGAGGGAAAAAATGTTATAGTTTGGAGGCATAAAAATTTTCTAAATGTAAAATTTTAACTCGGCTCTTTTTGAACCCGATACAAAAGCCATTACAAAGGACGCTTTATGAAGTGCGAAATTTTCCTGTTTGTAAATGTTGTAGACGTCCTTACATTATAGCAGGAGACTGCGGCAAAGTTACAATTGTATTACTATGGAGCAAACAATAACGAAACATACATCACTCGTCGTTTCTACTCGCCCTGTTCTCGTTTCCCTCGTCAATCAAAGGAACCTCGTTAACGATTTACATCAACGATACAAATTTCCAAATGTAGTTATTCTCATCTTTCTGCGAGTGTTATGGTATGCCGTATGCTGTTAAAATGATTTACAGGTGTATGATATACAGCGAATAGCAAAAGTGTTGCGGAAAATTTATCTGTTTTCATAAGCTATAAAATTATTTGGAGCATTTAAAAGAGAATTCACTACGAAACAAATAGAATTAACAACAATTAATTTACAGAATTAAGTTGTAGTAACGGGATTAAGATGTGGCGAAACTATAGTTTTGTTACGACGGAGCAAGCAATGAAGAAACACACAATGCTCGTCCTTTCTTCTCGTCCTATTCTCGTTACCTTCGTCAATCAAAAGACCTTCGTTGAAGATTTACATCAACGATATAAATTTTAAACAGATATTTTCTTCTTTCTGTAAATTTTATGGTACGCCATAGTCTGTAAAAATGATTGATGGATATATGATAACTAGCGAAAACCTGAAGTGTTACTGAAAATTTATCTGAAGAATTTTTTTAAATTATCTCCTAAAAACATAGGATAATTTATACTTAATTTACTGAAGCAAATTGCAATAACAGGATTAAGATGCGATGAAATTACAGTTTGGTTACTACCGAGCAAGCAATAAAGGAAATACATATCTCGGTCTTATTTCTGTTTTCTTTTACCTTGTCAAACAAGGGAATATCGTTAGCAATTCGTATAAATGATACAAATTTCAAGGACAAATAAATATTCTCATCTCTATGTGGGTTGAATGGTATTTCATAAACTGTTAAAAAGGAAGGAAAGAAGTAAGATGAATCAAACAGCTGAAATGTTAATGTGAATGTTCTTGTTTCCATTGACTATCAAATTATCTGAAGAGTTTAAAAGAAAACTACATGCAAAACTTATAGGGAAAATTACATTTAATCCAGGGGAGAAAGTAACAATAATTGGATAAAACTGATGCGAAATTGCGATAGTGATACTACGGAGAAAATTATTAAAAAACGTACATCGCTCATTCTTAATCATCTCTGTATTCTCTTGTTCCGTATCAGTCAACAGAATTTTGTGAACAATTCATATCAATGATGACACAAACTTCAAAACTGTATAAGCTGTTAAAATTATTAACAGAAGTACTAAAAAGGAGGAAATATTAATGAAAATATTTCTATTTGTATTGACTTTAAAATGATCTGAAGAATTTAAAATAAAATTATCTACAAAACAGATAATGTTAATTACAGTTAATTCACAGGTAGGAGTTACAGTTACGGCATGAAGGTCAAAAAAATTATCAGTTTCTTTTTAAAATGTTCCGTAGAATATAAACTCAATTTGTATTTTTCTTCCTCTGTGAATTTTTGTTATGTCAAAATCTTTATTTAATTTGTGATTCATTATAGCTCTGTGCAGAATAAAGTTAAGCCTAACTGTGTAAAAAAAATACACAAAAGGTCTTACAGGTAGGTTTTGAACTGATCAAGTACCAGAGTGAAGTCAGCTCGCGACCGTACTGGTTTGAGTGGTGTTATTCTACGAACTATTCTCGGTCGATGGATCTTCTTCAGTAATTCCCTCCGTATTTGGGCATTTAATTTGATCGTGAAACCAATGACACTTCTGAGCTCGCAACGTTTATTATCCTGAAAGTTCTACTATTCCAGTTTGTGTACATATTCAAAGCGACAATTTCGTACAAGAGATTTCTACAAAGCTGCTTTGATTTTTAACGACCAAACGAAGACACCTTTTCCCCCTACATTACTTTTATAATTTGTAGATGTAGACTTGTTACCTAAAATGCCTTTACAAAAAGGAAAAAGTAACAATTTTGTGTTAAAACTTGAAAAAAAATTAACATTAATTTATCTGCTCTCATTCGTAATTTCTAGGGCTTTCTGGGAGTTACTTTATTAAAGTGATTTTTGACTAATAACTATTGATTAAATGAAATTGACTTGAGTCATTTATTTTTAGGCATGCACAGTACACAGGTGATAACTCACTTTAACAAAGTTACGAAAGTTACAGTGAGAAAAACCCTACGAGGAGAAAATCATATATAATAGGACTGACCAGTAATGCTGTATAACATATTTATAAAACCGTAACGGTATGGTTAACCTTTTCCTTATGGGATGGGATAGCATGTATCCTAAGAATACGGGCCCAAAAATTATATATATATATATATATATATATATATATATATATATATATATATATATATATATATATATATATATATATATATATATAACCCCCTTAATGGCCGTTCTTACAAAGGGGATATGAAATTTCCTGTTCTAAAGAGGGAGTCGGAAAAATGGGCCCCGTAAGATAAAGGTTAACACTTACAGAAAAAAATATTGTATGGTACGAGAATATCTATTAATACAATATATATTAGATACTAATATGTAATTGTTTCCCAGAAATAGTCAATTAAAAATAAAAATGCTTCTTATGCAGGACAGGGGAGGGGGAAACCCCTTTCTTTAAGCCATGTTTATTCCTTTGTATGTATTTGAAGCAGTCAAATATTTTAAGAATGCTTTTCCATGCATCTTTATTCGAGTTTATACATGCTTTAGACTAGGAGATGTGTGTTGATATCGGAGGAGAGTTTAATTCGAATTAATACGGCATACAAGCCTATTGAATCCATTCCTGTAAGCAAATGCCCACTGTGCAGAGCGCTTCTCTCGCTAACCGGAGATTGAAAGATGCTTCCGAAGCGTAAGGATCAAATATGGGACTGTTTGGCATATCGGTTGACTCTAAACTCTTATGTAAACTTTAATAATTATCTCCTTTTTGGCGTATAAATAACAAGTACAGTTTCCTGAATTACCGAGTCCAGTGGCAACTGAACTGTCGACGCACTAATCTCTTATAATGGAAGCAGTTCTGTTTGCGAGGTTGGGAGTTGATTTCCGCGAGTCAGACTGTTACCAAAAAAATTAAAATCGCCAATACGCGAGTGCCAATATAATCGCGAAATATACGTGCGTTAAATTTCCAGAGTATTCTAACTATGGATGTAGAGTATGTAATGAGACCAATGTAACTATAGCCTCAAGTGTATGGTTAAAAAATGTTCCAAGTAATGTATTGTCCGGAGTAATGTATAGTCCCAAGTGTTCGGTTAGAGACGTTGAGGTAGCTGCCATCTTCAAATAATGGCAAAATTTAGATAGAAAGGTAGATCACCCACATGTTGTGGTACAGAGATATAAATGGTAAATGATCCTGTTTACTTGACTAAGGAAATTCTTTTGATCCAGAAAAAAAGGTAACTTCTTAACCGTGAGCGTGACCACCATGGTCTCAACAAGGCAAAAAAGACTAGAACATCAGCGCAGTCACTCGGATTATGAATCCATGGTACATGTGTGAGCCGGGATTCATTTAAAATATGTTTTATATTAGAATACGTATATGGTTTTGTTTTTGTAAATACGTTTCTGTTCTATAAAATTATAGGTCCTTGAACCTACATACATCTTGGCATCCTCTCTGATTTAATAAAACTTCTTTATATTTTTTGATTTACAAACAAGGTACTGGAACCTAGCAACGTAATCCAATAATATGCAGTTATGAGTGGTGCAAAAATTATTTTCCCTGTAAGGAATACTGTGCCGAAATCCTGGTTTTGATTCTTTTGAGACCAAAAGTCAGGCATGCATACCGGATAAAATTTTCCCCAAAATTTTGTGTTTACACACTCCAATAATTAATGAGATACTCAAACATAAGGAGCCTTTCTCGCCCTCCCTTGTGGTTACATCCCTTCCAAAAGCCACCTTAAAACAATCATCGCCCTAGAACTCCCACGTTGCTATGGCGGTCAGAGAAAGAAGAAACTACCGTTTAGGCCTAGAACAGGGATCGGTAACCTGCGGCTCGCGAGCCGCATGCGGCTCTTTTGATGTAAAGTTGCGGCTCTCCAATTCCATACGAAAACATTAATAATTTACTATCAAAACCCTTAAAAAATAAGAAAATATATTTTTAAGTACCTAATTTCTCAATAGCTTCTATTTTCCTAATCGTTCATTACAAATCGCTCCGCTTAACATGACCGTAATGAGATAAATTTGAACTATTGTTTTATTCTTAGAGATGAGACTCCGTGACCATGTTTATCTTTCAGCCAATTGCATTCCATTTCAGTCTCACCCAAACAGCCACCGTCTAGAGTCTATACAACACGTCTAGATTCTAGACGTGTTGTCAGTCAGTCATCCTCGGATAGCGCGGTCGACGTTACGTTGCATGTGTGTTAATTTAATCGCTTGCGGTTTTTGCGTGTCTATTCGCTTGTTGTTTCAAGAAGTCTAACGTTTCACTGCATAATTCATCAAGAAACGCTTTGTGCCCAAACATTTCCGGCCGAAATAATTGAGGTCATGAACTTGGAAATTAATATTATTAACAGGATCTTGGCAAAAGCACTCTACCATCGCCAGTTTAAAGATTTCCTTGAAGAAATAGATAGCCAGTTTTCTGATCTACTTCTGCACAATAAAGTGCGATGGCTTTCCAAAGGTAACGTATTGCAACGTTTTGCTTTGTGCTTAAGTGAAATAAAAACATTAATCAATGAAACAAGCATTGACCGTCCCGAATTGGAAGAAGACAAATGGCTAAAAAATTCAACTTCATGCTAGATACCACAATGAAACTAAATGAACTAAATCTAAAACTGCAAGGAAAGGGCAACCCAGCCTACGCCTTGCTTGAAGAAGTAGTTTGTTTAGAAAAAAATACTTCTTTTTGTTGAAGACATGGAGAGCGGTAAATTACTTCATTTTAAAAATCTGAAGCAATATCGCGATGAGACCAATGCAACTATTGACACAAATTACTTCATCATAGCTTTAAAAAACATGAAGGATGGATTCGCTGAGAGATTCAAGCAATTCAAAACAAACAAAAGTACTCTCGCGTTCATAGTAAATCCTCTCAACACAAATACAAATGAGATCAACATTGAGCCATTTGGAATTGATGCTGGATCGCTTCAAATGCAATTGCTAGATTTGAAAACCAAAGACTTGTGGAGTGGAAAGTTCATGGAACTCAAGAGCAAGTTGGAAGAGTTGGAGGTCGAGAAATGCATGCACATCGCGCAGCACAAGTGGACAGCTGTAAAGGAAATTCCATGAGTTGAGGCCCTCATATTCGGCGCATGGAATAGTCTTCCAGAATGCTACAGTGAGGAGAAGAAGTTGGCATATGGAGTGCTGACGATCTTCGGGTCGACATATTCGTGTTAGCAAGCGTTCTCTTGCATGAATATAATAATAAAAAGTAAAGTTAGAAGTCAACTAACAAATAAAAATCTAGAGTCGTGCTTAAAACTTAAAACAACAAGTTATAAACCAGATTTAATCAAACTTTCAAAAGGCATGCAAAGCCAGTTCTCCCATTGATGTAACTATCTAAATTTGTGTTTTTATATGAATAAATATTATTCTGTATTTAAAGCCGTTTATTTTAAATCCAAAATCAAATATATATAAGCAAATGCTATAATATTGAAACGAAAAATTTTAGTGGCTCTTTAAAAACTGGGAAATTTTGTAAATTGTAACTCTTGGCTCTTCCGTTTCAATAGGTTGCCGACCCCTGGAATAAAATCTCGTTTAGAATATGAATGTATTTTGTTGTCTCATAGGAAGCAATGTGTTTGTCAATGCGGGGCACTTATCACTGAAGCTATTCGCACATAATCCACAAAAATAGTTGGTTGCTTTCTGTGGGGACTAGGTATAGGTGACCTAACACCAACCCTTAGTGCTACCTCAATTTTGAAAAAGTACTCCCCGAGAAAGACATCTGGGGAGATTATACCTTCTCCCACCCTCTCTAACTTCATAGAAGAACCTTCCAGTTTTCGCATTTAACGTGCCTATATCTGCCCTAGAATATATGTACCATATTCAAACCACAAAAGGGTAAATAGTTTTTATTTTGAGCTACAAATATTATTAGAAGAAAAGGGTATCTCTTTTGGTTCATTTTTGAACAGAATATTCAATGATGCAACCCTGTTAAAACACGCTCCTCTTTTAATTAATTATAAAATGTCATATACTGAATTGAATCGTTATTCTTTGTATAAATCAGAATGCCGAATTTTCGTAAAATATATGCAGTAAATTATACCTTTTACAGTGTTCAAGTATTTAACGTAATTTTATGTCGTTTTTATTCAATATTTTTCAGCAAATTTTGTTAAAAAATTTCTTGCAAATAATTACAATCTATAGCGAAACATTTATATTACGACACTTTGGAAAGCGTCTGTTAGAAACTGAACCACAAACATTTTCTACTCAGGAGCTGGATTCAATCATTTAGCCCCCAAACATCTCCGATACTGGTCTAAAATTATAAAACTTTAACCTCGTTATGTTAGAGTGAACACAAAGTCTGAAACTTCTCTCTCTCTTTTACCCCTTTTAAACTCGGGAATTATTTCACCAAAACTGTCGGCACGATAAATAATACAAAGTACGGAGGCATCAAGAGAATATTACTAACAACGTAGCGCCATCTATTGAAACCTCTCGTAAATGTAATTAGTTTCGGCTCTTACATGAGAAATGAACGTCTGCCAGTTTACATATATGACTAACTTTAAGTCTTTTTTTTTAACAAAAATTTCTGGGACTTTTTCTGGAAATTAAACTAGAGAAAAGAATATTTTTTCAGCCAGGTTATAATTTATATCGCCATTCCTATATAAGATTAAAAAGTCAAGTTAGAATATATAATTTTTTAAAAAGATTAATGTAAAAAAATAAATTTTTTAAAATAAAGTAGCTATGTTGCCATTAAATAAATAATGGTAATATTTCTTTGACTATAGGTACGAAATTTAATAGTAAAAATCATGGTTTACTCATGCGATGGTCAGCAGATATGCCGGGAAGCAGAAGTTTACAATTTGGACTTTTGGGGTAGCCAGTAGCATTTTCAGTGAAGATAAAAGGGTATATAAGTGAGGATACTAGCTGAATACCCGTGCTTCGCTACTGAGTACATTCAAATTAAATACAACGGTCAATGTATGCAATTAATTTGTATGTTTAATATCCATAAAACATACTAATTTGAATTAAATTCTTTAAAAACTTCCATCTCAGTTAGTCTAGTGGTTAAATTTTATCTTTTACCGTATTTTAATATTTTAGTAATTATCAGTTTATTTTGTCGCTATGCATGTGACGCAAAGTTAATTTAAAGTATATCAGAAAAGAAAAGGAACCACGTGATCAGCATTTAATAAATTAAATTCTAAAAATTAATCTTTAAAAATCCACAAAAAATCAGCAAACGGAGGTAAAGATTCGAAAAATATTTCATTTTAAAAGAATTTTTATGATCTTTCTCGTGATGTAAATTGTATAACTTTCAGATTATTATTTTAAATGCAAACTTTAAAGAATGTTACAAAAACAGCTTAAAAATATAATTTTTTAAAAATCTACGAAGAATTTTTCAAAAATCTTTCTTAGTGCACCCCTACACTATAAGAAGAATCACCATGCAAAATTTCAGCCCTTTAGGTCCAGCGGTTTGGTCTGTGCATTATCTGTCAGTCAGTCAGTTACGGAACTGTTTTATATATATAGATAAGATCCCAAACGAATTATATGACTTCAGACAGGAGGTTTAGACGTACACCTATCCAGTTTTTCACAGGCCAGGGAGAGCAGGAAACTTTGAAGTGAAGAGGAAAATGTATCTTAACAGAGGTAATTGTATTAAAATCTTAGTGTAAAACAGATTCTCGGCTGTATTTTTAAGAGAAAAAAATGGCTAAATATAAGAATATGTTAGGGAGTGATCGTTATAAATGTAACTTTTTGAGAAGCAGTTCTGAAAAAAGTTTTCCGTATTTACACAGAATCAAGAAAATTTCTACAAGTTTTTGAGATGCCAAAACATTCCAATCCGTGTTCAGTGTACCTCATATAAAAAATTTCCGACGAATCAGCGTAGAATATTAATTCTTCGAATATAACGAAATGTTTTCAATGTCAATAAGACAAAAATATGAAAAGAACGCAAACAGGACTAAGTTTTAAATGCGATAAGAAAAATCTTAAAGTATTCACCACAAATAATAGAAAATTAAACTCTGTTCACGAATTTCGAAAATAAATTTGCTGTTTATTCCTCTATAAAAGTTTAGGAGAACTCCTAAATAATGAAAAAAATGGCCGTTTAGACAAATCAGGAACAAAAATGGCAATTTTACCCGCTTTAGTTTACTTGACTCAATGTCAATTACATAAATTTGGCATAAAAGAATGTAAGAAATTTTTGGCTGACCTAGCAGCACAAGTAGTTAAATTTAAAATTCTGTCATTCCATCTGGATTGAATAGCTTAATTTATTTTTCTTTCTAAAATAAGATGGGATGCTTATTTAGAAAAAGATTTATTATAAAAAAACGTTATCAGGAAAATTTAATGTTTAAGCATACACCCAATTTGCATCTTGAAAGTTTCTAGAAATAAATTACGCTGAAATTTCGTTCGCATTAAATTTGAAAAGTGGTCAGATCAGACAAAAAAATGCACTATTCTAATTGTCACGTAAAGCATAGGAAATCCCTACATTTCTTTAACCCTTTTTATTCAACTAAATCCCACTTTCGAGTGTACGCCCCTACTTTTATTTTCGAAAGCATTTCTTTTGTCAGAGGAATAATTTCATTTTTCGACGCATGACAAATCGTTGCCACAATGCAATGAGAAATTTTTCAAAAAGGAGATTTGTACAAAACTTGCTAATGATAAATTTATTTATAGGAACGATTTTTTATTGTTCCCGATTCGAAGTTCGCTATCCCTTTCCTTATATGATATTTTTTTTCAGCCCACATTTCCTTTTTCACGCCCTCGATTTAAATTCCTCTTCCACCTCCGAACTGCAATTAATATCAATCAAATCATCGAAAAGGTGGGAGAAGTTTGTCATTGGATTTCTAGATCTAAATTAATCATAATTACTTTATTATTAATTTAAGAAAGAAAGCAAACGAAAGAGGTTGAAAAAATTAAGTAATGAGAGAACGTCAAAAAGTATTTAAATTAATAACCGAACCTTTCTCTTTGGAAACAATTGGTGGGTTTTTTCTGTCATAATTTCTTTCATCTCGAATGGCAACATGCGTTCCGACAAAGGCGCCGCCTAACGACTAATTAAGAGGATATAAAGGGCTGCGAAAATAAAAATTAATTTCGAACCTTTTAGAAGAGGTGTCTAAAGTTTGGAATTGGTAATTGGAATTATTTCGAATTTGTTGCTTCTCCACGTGAAATTCAATCGTCTGTTTTAGCGCCTGTTTAAATATTTTTTCCGCAATTTCGCACCTGACACTTCTTGTTAAACAACTAAATAAATGTTATTCTTTTTTATTTCTTTGAACTCTTCTTCTATGTCTTCTTAATCACTCAAAGTTCCTTTTTGATATTTTTAGCGCACTGCTTAAAATTCAACAAAAATAAGTCTCCTGAATGAATATGGAAAAATATTAATATCGTGGGATCTTAATGTTGCTTGAAAAAATTAAATGATTTATTTTATAGATATTTATTGGAATATTAACTTCAGTTTTTTTACATGCTTAATCATTCGAGTAGCATATTTCATAAATAAGGAATTTAGTAGCATAAATATCGATGATAAATTATTTTAATTTTTTAAATATTTATAAGGATTTTACCCACTAAGGATTTGAGCATGATTCTTTAATAAGGGGTTTATAGAAAGGGAGGGGGGAAGTTTATAGTATTACTAGCTGAATACCCGTACTTCGTTACGGAGTACATTCAAATTAAATACAACCGTCAATGTATGCAATTAATGCCAAAAAACAATGTATTTATAATAAATACAATGATCAATGAATGTAACTGATGTAAATATATATATATATATATATATATATATATATATATATATATATATATATATATATATATATATATATATATATTTATAAGAAATCGTAACGGATATTTTTATAGACAAATAATGTAGAAGAAAATATTCAAATTAAATTCAACGGTCAATGTATGCAATTAATTTGTATGTTCAATAACCAAAAAACAAGTTAATTTGAATTAAATTCTTTAAATACTTCCATCTTAATTACTCTAGTGGTTAAAATTTATCTTTTACCGTATTTTAATATTTTTTTTGTCACTTTATTTCGCTGTTATGCACATGACACAAATTTTTATGATGTTTCTCGTGATATAAATTTTATAACTCTCGGAATATTATTTCGAATGCAAACTTAAAATGCACCAAAAATATGAAAAGGGAAGTAAAGATTCGAAAAATATTTCATTTTAAATGAATTTTTATGATCTTTCTCGTGATATAATTTTTATAATCCTCGGATTATTATTTTAAATGCAAACTTCAAAGAACATTAAAAAAACAGCTTAAAAATTTAATTTTAAAAAATCTAAGAAGAATTTTTCAAAAATCTTTCTTAGTGCACCCCTACAGTATAAGAAGAATCGGCATGCAAAATTTCAGCTCTTTGGGTCCAGCGGTTTCGTCTGTATGCTATCTGTCAGTCAGTCAGTCAGTTACGGAACTGTTTTATATATAGAGAGAGATAACTAATATGCGTTTCGCAATGAGAATGTGATATGTTATTCAAAAATTGACTATGGTATTCAAATAAATTTGTGAAATAAATTTGTGAACTTTGCTTTGATTTTAATTTTGTCTGTCAGTGTAAAGAGATGGTTTCGAAATTTTGAATCGCTGGCCCTTTCGTTCATACTGTAGCCACGGCTCACTAGATATTGTGGTCTTACTCAACCAAAATGTTTCAGAGTATATGTAGATCTTTAAGATTATAAACCCGTTAAGTTTGGAAAAAGAGCTCATAAAATTTTTAATAATGACTATTGCCGAGCAAGGTAAAATGTATTTGTAGGAACAATTAGCTATCACGTCACGGCTTCTCGAAATGACGTAGGTATCAAACTTCCGGGAATAAAATTCTCCGAAAATTCCTAAGGTATATGTAAACAGAAGCATGTCCGATGTGCAATTGTCGTAGATCAAAGTTTCTGTTGTTGTTGCATATGCCACTTCACCGACAGTAACATCAGATCAAGTCCCGAAGGCTATGGGCGAAGAAGGTGCGGCTCCTGTTTTGAATTAGCACCACAAGGGTGTAGTGCTAAAATTGTTGATTTTTCTATAAATCAACACATTAGTACACGGTGGTCATAAAAAAAACTTTGCCGATATATGGACCTCTAGCAGCTGTACCGTTCAACCGATCGAGATGAGATTTCAGGTATAGTTATTCAGAGGTATGAGCTCAGGATTCTGTGAACGGCAACCAAGTGGCGCTCTTCAAACGGCCAGCAAAAACACGATCGGGGCGCACGCATTAAATTTTCATATGACAGAGGCAAGACACCAATCACTGATGACAACAGAGATCGGACAAAAGAAAACTTTTATTTTGATTACACATTTTCCACATAAGTTACACCACAGACCGTTCGCAAAGCTGTTTTTTGTGCGTGCATAACGCGTCCGTTTTTTGTGATACACGTACAGTTCTAACGCTATTTAGGGTTTTCGCATGCGCTGAGCATTTTGTGATGATAAAAAGTTGGCGTTACCATTCGAAAATTTCGAATTTCTGTACCTATAACCGTAACCGTGAGCGCCACTTTGTTACCGTTCACAGAATCCCGAGCTGATACTATATCTGAACTATATCTGAAATCTCATCTCGATCGGTTGAACGGAACAGCCACTAGAGGACCATATATCGGCAAAGTTTTTTTATGACCACCCTGTCTGTATAACCCTTTAAGATATTTGCAACACAAAAGTCATTATGGTTTAAAGATGTATTATGGTGTAAAAGGAAATCTAGATTTCCCCTTTACACCATAAATATTATATATACAGAAAAGCTGCGGCTACTTTTATAACTATCCCTATTCCACGGTAATATGAATTATTTCTTGGCTGATCGTTAAGAGCGCTACGGTCATGTTTTTTACCGCACTAATTGACTAATTAATCGACTTCAAACTGTAAAGGAATCCACAGTTTAAAATAAAAGTACAGAGTAGTCTATGAGCCTATAGTACCAGGATCAGTAATTTAGAGCCGATTCTCAACGTCAACAAACGTCGATGTCAACAGCAGGATTCGAACCCTCAGAATCCGGTCCCGATTAAAAATCACCTTCGCCATTTGGGCATCGTCTTGTCGATTGAATTTTGGGAAAAGTTGTTACGACCATCCGAGCTATGAACTCTGTTCTCCAAGCCTAGTGAACTTTCAAATGAACTATCCCTGAGATTTACTGTTCCTCATCTATTTCACTTTTTCTTTTTGACGCCAATGAGAGTGGATGTTGGCTATGTATGTTTTTATTTATTTTGAGAAAGAATACATATATATATATATATATATAACCCCAAAACCCTTTCAAAATTCTAAATTCTTTTAAATTTCCTTGGGCGTGAATTAATTATGCATTTCGATTCCAAGAACAAAGGAATGGATTTTCAGGTATCTTTTATATAACCCCTGTAACCTCCTATACATCCCCTGTTCTTTTCCAGTTGTCCGAGCCCAGATTTCAGGGTCCTACCCAATCAATGCAAGAGTTCAGGGTCACATGACTACACCTCCATTAGATTATAAATAGGCGTTCCTTCAATGTACATGCAGCGATTTTGGGATTTGTCATTGCCCCAAGAAGATGTAACAGCGGAGGCAATGAAATTTGTATTTTCTGATTTGAAGAACGGATCTGTATTTTGGCTTCGAATACTTTCTTTCCCGCTTGGTATGCTGGTTCACGTTACACACACACACACACACACATATATATATATATATATATATATATATATATATATATATATATATATATATATATTTTATTATAATATATATATATATATATATATATATATATTTATTTATTTGAGGATGCAGATTTTTTTTCGACCATGATTATTTACCACGTGCTTCCTGACTCTCTTTTCGAGTCATTAAGATGTCGGGTTACTTTGTAATGAGAGTCTGTAAGAACTGACGATCAAGTACGTGTCTTCAAGCCCCGAGACCGGTGTTTCTTTATCAAATGAACTATCCCGGCAATGAGAGGAAGTCGCATTTTTCGAATACCTTTACTCACAAAGTAATTGTAAAGTACGTTTTTCTCCCCCCCCCCCCTGCAAGAAAAAATAAGGTAATTTCCCACAATTATTCTATTTGTTTCAGCTCTATATTGCATACAGTGCCATTTCCCTCTGGTGGTGAGTTTTGAACTTTTTTTGGCGGAAAAGAAATTCCTATGACCTCCTTTAAATTATTACCAAGTTTGATAACATTTAGTCCAGTAGTTTTCCTTTTATGATCATTTCAATGTGGAACTTTAATTATAACCACCCTGTATATTTCTGTAGCTGAATAGTACCAAAACAGTTTTTTTAAAGTAAAAATCATTTATAAAGCTTGTACGAAGTAATTTATAAAAGGTACATCCAATAATAAACTTTAAATCTGTTTTTCTGAAAACAGATTTTTCAAGGTTTTTAGATTTTTTAAATGCTCCATGCTACTTAATTTTTGTTCAAAATTCATAAAATTGATAAGGAAGAATCCTGATACTGTTTACAAAAAAAAATGGGTATGCATTTTACAAATCGACTTCACAAAGGTCATTAAAATTGATTTATAACTTATTAAAAGACAAAATTTTGAAGAAAATCGGGATGCAATTCAGAAAAAATATCTCTGAAACATTATCTATTTAAAGGATTAAATAATTGATACCGAGATTTGTTTGTTATACAGTTTAAAGGGATTAAAATGCAAAGTCTAGGAAATATCTAAAAAATTAAGTCGCAAAGAGCATTTTAAAATTTTGTTTATAAATTTCAAATGTTTTTAAAAATCTTAAAATTATGAGATTGGAAATTTCTTTTAAGATATTCTATATATTTATAGTGAAATGTATATGTGTACAAAATTTCGTATATCTATGATGAAAAGTAAAAAATATAAATGTTAACGTTCACCTTTCCCTTAAGACACAAAAAAGATAGTTTGAAAAAAATTGAAATTTCACTGTAACAGGATGATTACTCACAAATCTATGTTAAAAAAATATTTCAGGTAGTCTCTTCTAACGAAACTACCGCGGGTTATTAACTTAGGATTACTTGTCGTTGCTTACCTCTTTTTTTCTTTTTTTTACGCGTTTGGTATTTTTCTGTTTAACTGTTTACTGCTACTGGGTTTGGTGCGCTTCCAAAATTATAACTCGCGCCGCCGGACAATTTTTTTCTCTCCTCAGAACCATTATTGAGGAACGTAATCCTACGTTAAAATACAGTGGAGTCCCGATAATCCGAAATGATTGGGACCAGACCCATTTCGGATTAACGAATTTTTCGGATTAAGCGAAATCATTCTTAAAATATACTTAAATTGCATAATAACGTGCGATTACGTAAATATTACATATCACGTGTGATTACACAGTTTATTTTATAAGGTCTGTCTAAACATTACCAAATCTCGGGACGAAATGGGTGATAAGAGAGCTGAACGCTGCCTAGTACAGTACAGTTGTAAGGTATACACAAGATTCGATTTACAAGAATCGAACTTTTGAGTGAATGAATTAAAGAAGCTGCTTGAGATATGCTAATTTCGGCATACGCGCTTAGTATAAATACCATGCAGCGTCATTAATTCATTCACTCAAAAGTTCGATTCTTGTGAATCGAATCTTGTGTATACCTTACACAGTAGCGTGTAAGTTTTTCGATCTGTAGAGTGTAAGATTTTAGACGATCAGGAGATTGTTGAAGTGGTTTTGAAAGAACCTGTTAACGTCTCAGACGAGAGTGAAGGTGAAGATGACGGTGACAGCGAGCAGAGGTTATCCCACTCAGATAAAGCGGCTGCATTTGATGTAGAGCAACACTCCGCCGCGACCAGAGCAGACACCAATTTTTCTGACACGTTGGCGTTATTTGGCTTCAAAGGAGAGGTATTCTTCTCTTCGACAAAAAAAATGTAACAGATTTTTTTCACACCAATGTAGTTCAGTAATAATTAGTTCAGTACATTGTCTAACTTTCAATTTTCTTGTAATTTTCAGAAATATACTTTATATTACTTAGTATCACTGTGGTTTTATTATAAACTTAGTTCTTTTTTACTTTTGGTTTCGGATTAAGCAGACTTTAGGATTACCGAAGTTCGTATTATCGGGCCTCCACTGTAATAGAGTAAAATAAGTTCGAAACAACTGTCAACTTATTACTTTTACTTGTAGATTTTAAGAAATTGTGTATGTGAACTTTCCAAAAGTTTCTTGCCATTTATAATCCTCACTATATTTCAAAATATATCCCAAATTTTCTTCAACTAGTTAGAAATCTGTTAACGAACCTTAAGCGAATCATCAAACCAATCAAATATCCCTGCTTAATTAGCATTTAGGCCAGAATAATCACTTTACATTGAAAGATGGCGCGAGTGCTGGGATATTTAACCTATTTTTTCTTTCTTCGGTCCCCTACCGTATGAATAAAGGATAGGACTTCATAATTGCTCAAAACCACGCAAGGTAAATATTGAGTAACCAAATAAAAAATGATTTTTTAAGTGAAAGTTCCCATTAAAAATGGATCCAGCTTTTTAAAAGAACACACCTTACTAATTGCAGCCACGGCTAGAAACACCCCCCCCCCCCGAAAGCCCCCTGGGTGAAAGGAACAAGGGGCGAGGATGGAGTGTTATTAATCGTTTGACATGCCCCCTCATGAATCACGGGGAAAAAATTAGTAAGGTTATGGCACATGTTTTCCTGGAGACGTTTTTTTCATCCCTCGATCCTCGGCGTCTCACTCCATGCAAGATGCAGTTTCCTTGGAGTTAATCAGTCCTCTTTTTCGCTCGGCGCGTTAATTAAGATTATTATAAGTCAGTAATTATATTAGGGCGTATTCATATGGAGAGTGATAATCTGATATATGTTGAGGAAGGATTTTTTTTAGGGATTTTTTTCCCTTTCTCAATGAAAGTTTCATGGGTACTTAGTTTCAGTAAAGTGGAATTGAGGGAAAGGGGGAAAATGGAGTGAACTTTATTGATTTAGAAATCGGAATTTGCTTCAAGTTTAACTCATTATCACTTGATTGCTATGCATGTCTGTTTTGCCTTGAAAGAGGAAGTAAATCTGATATACCTAATGGATAATCAGCAGTAATTTTCCCATACAAGAATTCAGTGGTAGATTTAAGCATGGAAATGCATTAAAAAGAGTAATCCAAAATGTTTAATGGATAAATATTTCGATACCTTTATCTTTTAAAAAAGCGAAAAATAAATGCTATACCTGGCAGAATTTCATTAATGCGCTTTTTAAATAATCCGCAGAATTTACGGCAGACTACTATCAATTTAGTTACAAACAATTTACCGTAAATTTAGCGTAAACTATTGCTAATTTGGATACCCACACCTTACAGTAAATTTTGAGGTAAAACTTTTAATACTAAAAGATCTTGTAACTGGTTCAGTCGTCGACGCAGACGGTCAGTCATTGACCACGACGCAGAATTCAGAATTCACGGTCAAAATCTTGCAATTTTACTTGGTCTTTTTTTTCTAAGAGGAGGCATTTGTCGTTAAACATTCGCCTATACTACGCCGTAGTTTACTGTCCATTTTATTGTGGGGGCACCATATAGGCGGACAGTATTACCCCCTATGAAGGGACGACACAAACGAAGGCATTTTTCGTGGCGCGACGCCGGGATTCGATCCGAGCACCCTCAGCACCGAAAACCAGCCCGCTGAACCACTGGGCCGTCACAAACCAAACTTGGTCTAAAGTTTACTAAAGCGCTTGGTGTCTGGAAGTCTGACACACAACTAAAGAGTTCGTGCGGAAAACAGAGACGCAATCGAGAAAGACGTAGAGGAAAATTGCAAATTTTTAAAGTGATTTTTATGTGTTAAACGATTTTTAAATAAAGACACCTTTAAAGAAAAAAATCACAAAATGCGTGTAAATCAAGGATAATATAAAAACATTCGATGTGGTTGAGAGATGTCAAAGCAATATGAAATGTTGACATCTGAAAGATTCCTTCATGAGCACAGGATATTAATTCTCGAACCAGAGGAATAATAAACTCCAATTCTTGATTTACGAATGACGTGAATGGATTTAGTATTTAACTGAATCAAAAGTAAGCCGATATTGCAAAATAAAGCGTTTTTATCGCAAGATTGTAATTAGCTTCATTTCTTGCTAACTTAAATACGAAAAGTGGTTCATCTAAGGGGTCATAGAAGGTCTGATAATCTATAGAACTACACACCTCCCATACTAAGCCTTATTCAGTGTGACTAAGCCTTATTCAGTTCTAGTGAAAAATCTGAGAACAAAACCTATCAGTTTTATCAATTTTTAATTTCTCAAATATGATCACGAAAAAGCTAAATCCGGAGTCGCAAATATGAAAGAATATTCTTCGGACACAAATTTTATTTATTTATTTTTTGTAACCTTTAACTGATCATACTTGTTGGACGCTGCAGGGTTAATCTCTTGTATTAAAGTTTAGAAATCTATGCTGGCGTTACTGTTTCCCGCTTTAATTTTTCAAAAAAAAATAACCTGCTAAGTGTAATTAAGTAATTCCTTGACAGGTATTAATCTTCGTTCGTTAAAATATCAAAGAAACAATTAAGATCCTTAGCAAAAGTTTCAGAAGAATTAGGAAATAAAATCCTTTTTTTATATTATTCTACCCTCGAAGCTTCTTTGAATCTCTACGTGTAAAAGAGAAAATCAATCCAAAAATGAAAGTTTAAAAGTAAGAAAAATCCTTTACTTTATAATCTCTTTTAGCATTTTTTTTCATAATTAACAATATGTGTTTTTTACCATACATTTTAATTGAAAAATTAGGGTTTTGACAGAGAGATTACGTGTTGTTCGTGTCTTCAATTTGTTTACGTTTACATAATTTTTTTTTCTCTCTTTATGTTTGAAAAAATAGATTTTTTTTTCACTTCCTCGTATTACTCAGTAATTTCCTCTTAGGGAAGTTTTTAAATACCGGAAATTTTGGTTTTGAGGGGTTCCTTTTTTTTCTTTTCGGAGAGGATTGAATAAGATGTCATACATTTTTTATTATATTCATATATTAGTTCCTATAGCAAAACACTATTTTTCATTAGTGTATTTCTTATAAGGCTATTAAAACATTGTTGGCCGGTACCGAGTAAACTCGTGTTTTTACATGCAAATGTTGATGACTATTTAGTATAATGGAAAATCATATTGGAGAAATTTTTTATCCACTGAACATTTTCTTTACTTGAAAACTATCTTTATTATGACCCGAATGAGTTTCAAGCAAGTCCTCCCATTTTTACCATGTTTTTATTAACTTGCTTTCTTGTTTGTTTGTGTGTTTGTCCCTTACAAATCTTGCAATCGATTTTTAATTTCCCGACTAGCTAGACATTTGAAACTTTTAGAATAGCTCAGAACACGATTACAATACATTCTTTTAATACTTTTAGCCATCTTAAAGCAGAATTAAATTAATTTTCAGTTATTTTCGGTTAATTTTGTTTTTTTGACTGGTACAGCCATCTGTCGGCCGGAACGGGAACGAAAAGTTAAATGCAAGTTAACTTCCAATTAACTTCATTTTCTTTCATGTTGATGGGATAATTCATCAAAAAAATTTTAAAAAGTATTTATTAATACATAGAAATGCCAAGTTTATATGATTCAACAGAAAATTTAAAAACATGGTATATAAAAAGTTCTTTTTATCTTGTAGTTATTATCATATAAACTGTGAATCTCGGACCCTCGTATAAAGATTACAGATTTCATAAAATAAAAATGTCGTACTTCATTCCTAAATTTCAGTCTTTGCCGGTGACTTGCGTATATATTTAAATAAAATTTCCGGTCAGCAGTGTGTTAATACTTCTATAGATAATACGCGATCAGTTCGTCTGTTATCACGTTTCCCTAGAATTTTTCAGCTATACGTCTGCATTTTCGTAGTGGCATCATTATGCACCGGTATTACCTAATTAAACTTTTATTTCCACCAGTTGTAAACTTGCCAGTATTCCTAATACATAAGTACATTATTTCTTGATTATTATACTATTATCGATACTATTATAGAAATTACGCTAATTGCAAAAAATAATAATAATAATGATAGTATATTATAATATACTATTACAGACATTATTATTTTTTGCAATTACCATAATTTCCATAATAGTATCGATAATAATATAATAATCAAGAAATAATAAAAATAATTATTTGCATTATTAATGTAGAAATTAAGGTAACTATACGTGTAATACGTCTATAACGGCATACCATTCCCTCTAAACGGGATGCAGGATCCTTAACTTTGATGAGTATTTTTATAAGAAAAGGTTTTTGGTCTGATATTCCATTGATTAGTACCTTATAAGATATAGTATTATTATTTTAGTTTCCAATTTTGTATAATTTCATACCTTACTTTATTTAGGTCCCGTGTAATGTT
Source organism: Dolomedes plantarius (assembly GCA_907164885.2). Classification (NCBI taxonomy): domain Eukaryota; kingdom Metazoa; phylum Arthropoda; class Arachnida; order Araneae; family Dolomedidae; genus Dolomedes; species Dolomedes plantarius. Next base: position 103,537,774 of record OU015495.1, read on the forward strand.
TTTTTCATAAAACGATGCTTAGGATTTCAAAAATTAGCAAACTTTGCTTCTTATGTAATCTTATTACTTGCACAACTAAATTCTAATTTATTATCACCTATCAATAATTTCCTCCGAAAAGCAAAACTAAAATTTTTACCATTATGAAGTGGTAATTTACCATTTTTACCATTTTTACCATTATGAAGTGGTCCAATAGCATTCTTTAAGCTTTAATTAACCCTTAGCTTGCGGGGCTAATTTTTTCGATTTCCTCCTTAGAACGGGAAATCTAATACCCCCCCCCCTTTGTAAGAACGGACATTAAGGGAGTTATATATATATATATATATATATATATATATATATATATATATATATATATATATATATATATATATATATATATATATATATATATATATATATATATTCATTCTTGGGCAAGCATTCTTGGGATACATGCTATCCTACCCCGTAAGGAAAAGGTTAAGAGTTTTGAAATTATAGCAACATAATAGTAATAAATTAATATCTATTTCTTTAATGTATTGTTTAATATCTATAACTCTGCCACGCTATTAGTCGAGAAATGACAGGAATAAAAAAAATGTAATATAATGAAGAGGGAAATTACTACTTAACTTGTTATATATTTTAATCGAATAACCCGAATTCAGTATGTACCATTCTCATTATAAAATAATCTATTGGCTGCTGTCTAGCAGTTCGATTAAATACATCAAAAGTAGATTATAAGAATTAGAAATAATAGGAGAGGACATTATAGATGTCCAAATCATTTCAATAATCAGTGCACATTTTTGATAATTTTAACCTAAAAATTTCGTTATTCAGTATGAACCATAATGAACTGCATTCGTTATATGTATTTTCATTTTTATTACTATCTACAAATCTACTCGTCTGGACGTGTAATTTTTTAACATTAGTATCGAAATTATTTTTAAAGGGGTTTGAATGTGGAAACATGTTATTTTATATTGATTTTTTAAGTAATATATATCGAATCTATTAATTTCCTGATAGTCCATTGACTTGTTATAATGTACGTTCAAATACGTAGAATGTCCTTTCTTAGCTTCAATCCCGAATGAATAGAGTAAGGTTTGGCTTGCTGTTCGGAACACATAACGCAAGTCTGTCATTCAAGCTTATGTACAATTTGATAGTAAACTTGTCGAAGTTTTCCATCCTAAAATTTAGACTCAATAACAGAGAATATGATTTTATTTTATGTTACTCAAGAGCTCAGTGTACACTCAAACACTTTATTTTACAACTAGCGGCCCGTCCCGACTTTGTCCGGGTTGAACAAAATATTATACCAATAAATTTCCAGTTGATAGCCAATAAATTGTAAATCTTTTTTTACTTTAATAATAACCTAAATAATACCTTAAATTAATTTTATGTTAGTTAATAATTAAATAAATTTTTTAAAAGAAAAAGGCGTGCCGGAGAACGGATAGGTTCGAACCGCTAACGTCAGAACAGAAGCCCACCGCGATAGCACCACGATAAGGATCGTTGAAATCTTCGGAACAAAAAGCGGTAGAAGACAGTAGAGGAAACAATGGAGATTCTTAGGATTAAGTCCCTAACTTTATTTCTACTGATCAGATATACATAATATATTGCCTATGTCCATCTGGAATAATGTACCTGTCAAACAGTGAAAGAATTTTTCGAATAGGTACAGTGGTTCTGAAAATTACCCTCCACGTACAAAAGCGCTCTCTCTTTATATATAAGTATAGATGATGTCCAAAGTTAACATCTAGCTGTTGAGAAATCCCAATTTATACTTATTTCTCCCTGGGAAAATACAGAACAGACTGGGACCATATATGATAACTCAAGCCTAGATTCGAATCGTAGAAAATTCATTTGCAATATATTTCCCCCAGAAACATCATCCACTTTAAGTCTATTATATTTATAGAGAAAGAATTCCACGAAATGCGTCTTCCAGGACACTTTCTTCCCCTTAAAGCGAATTCTTCCCCACACCGTCACCCCTAATCTCCAAGGACAAGGAACGATATGAGCTCTGCAAACGATACAAATGATATCGTTTGATTGTTGCAGACGACAATACCCAAATTAGCCGAAACCTCACGGGAAAGATGAAATCTCATAGAGCCCCAAAGCAAATAACCCTTTCAATATTGAACCTCTGAGTGGGGTAAAGTAATTTAATTATAAAGAACCTGCGCTAACAGGAAGGAAGGGGGCGCGGGGTGAATTTAACGGCGAGACCACATCGTTTGCTTTATGTTCCGACTCTCGATATTAATCTCATTCTATTTGGGAAGGATTGGGTGGATATATTTTACCTGACAGATCTGATAACCGAGCAGACTTTGTATTCCACTGCTCTGTCTACATGCAAAGTGTAAAAAATTTAAATGGAGGAAGTTTAAATAAATACTTTTTGCTTAAAGTTATGTATAAAATAAGGTTTTGGGATCTAAAGTTAGAGTCAATCTGGTATAGTTTAACTGACAACTAATACATCAGATGGCGATTCTTCTAAACTAACCCAATTTTTAACATTCCGGAACGGTGTCCAAGTCCCTCTAAAAAAACCTATATTCTTTTCCTAGGATCGTTCAAAGAGAAATGATGAGCTACCTGAGGAAATCACTAAGGTACCCTCCTCTCCTTCTACTTATATTTCAAGATGAATATACGTTGAAACATTCTTTACATCCATTCATCTTTATGAAATATGAAATCTCATAGACCAACACCCACCCTTCTAAAAGCAAGAAACTCTTTCAATATCTTTCAGTTTTACGAGTGAGCTACATAAATGCAAAACCTCGAAATATTTTACAAATATTTTTGGGTATTTTATGAATATAAGCTCTGCGCAACAAATTGAATCATTCCCAACTTTGGTCATGATCATACCACATAGTAAGACCTGTGATTTTATTTTTTGTTTTCAGTTATGTAAAACCATGCTTGAGAGATATCCATTATAACTACAAACCCTTCTAATACAATCTTCTTTTATCTATACTTGCGTTTATCTATATATAGTATATATATAACAGCTCCGTAACTGACTGACTGACTGACTGACAGATAACGTACAGACGAAACTGCTGGACCTAATAGACTGAAATTTTGCATGGCGATTCTTCTTTTAGTGTAGGGATGAACTAAGAAAGATTTTTTAAAATTGAATTCTTGAGCTGTTTTTATAAAATTCTCTAAAGTTTGCATTTGAAATAATATTTTGAGGGTTATAAAAATTTATATCACGAGAAAGATCATAAAAATTCCTTTAGAATGAAATATTTTTCGAATCTTTACCTTCATTTGCTGATTTTTTGTGAATTTTTAAAGATTAATTTTTAGAATTTAATTTATTAAATGCTGATCATGTGGTTTCTTTTCTTTTTGTGATACTTTAAATTAATATTGCATCACGTGCATAACAACGAAATAAATTGACAAAAAAATATTGAAATACGGTAAAAGATAAAATTTGACCAATAGATTAATTGAGATGGAAGTTTTTTAAGAACTGAATTCAAATTAGAATGTTTTATAGATATTAAACATACAATTTAATTTCATACATTGACCGTTGCATTTTATTTGAATATTTTCTTCTACATTATTTTGTCTATAAAAATATCCGTTACGAATTTTTTATAAATATATATTTTGCCATTCATTGCATACATTGACCGTTGTATTTATTATAAATATACATATTTTTATGACATTAATTGCGTACATTGACCGTTGTATTTAATTTGAATGTACTCCGCAGCGAAGCACAGGTATTCAGCTAGTTTTATTATAAGATGTTATTCAGTATAACGATGCTGAAGTAATTTTATCCCTACGTTTGGCTTCGATACAGCGGTAATGTGTATGTGGGGTACATGTATATTAAGTCATATTCGTGCATGTAATATACACGTACTTGTCCTATCGAATGATATGAAAGAAAAATTTCATTTGTAATAAAAGCAGCAAAGCCTAGCTACAACGCTATCAAATACAACGTCCAATTTCCCCATTACAACAATCTTTTTAAAGATCCCTGAAAATCTGCATGTGCATTAGAGGAAAAGGTTCATTTAGAACAATGTTTTTCCCTTCAGCAATATAGTCACGGGATTTTAGCCCTTAAGTTTTGAGTTCGCTACAGTGAAAACAGAATGAATGAAGAATCTCGAAAGACAGTCACGCGTCCTATGCAATTTTCCATCTTTATAATTCTCCGCTGCCTAATGTTCCAGACGGTTATTTAATTTCTTTGGATTCTGCGAGTTTGATTTTTGATAATTTCTTTGAAAAGAAAAAAAAAAGCAAATGAAAATATCTATTTTTTTCTATTAAAATAATTTTATTCAAACAAGGGATTAGTATTTTACATTTCAAATTTTTAAAATTTTTTGGAGGTAGTATATGTAAATACTCTTTCTGTAAATACCAAGAAAGAATACTTTTTAAATACTAAGTACTTTTTCTAAGTACTTTTTCTCTGCCTCTAAAGTAAATTAACTTCAACACGCTAAAGTATGTTAATTATTTTGCTTGCACGCCCTGTATAACAATAACTCTCTACGAAACAATATTTCTCCTTCGTACGGTCAGTGTTATAAAGAGTTTTTACGGTACATGCTCTTATACGATATTTCCTCGCTGAAACTTTAAAAAGCGGGTCACGTGATACAAATTGTTACGTTTGGACATATGTTAATTTAACTTGCTCTCGTGCAAGTATATATAGTTAGAGATGCATTTGTAAACAAATTATACATATAGACATTATACAGTAGAACCCCTTTATAGCGAACCCACGGATATAAAGAACGAAAATTTTGGTCCCGTCGTTTTTCTATTGTACGTAATTTAATCAGTATTGTTTCAGCTTAATATAATCGATTTTAGTCGATTTAATTCATTAATGATCATTTTTAATAGATTTTATCATTTTTAATACATCATTATTAAATACATATTGCAACTGATGCGTTATACATTTTGTAAACTCTAGCATTTTTCTTTACGGTTCGGATACAGCGAACTACCGGATAAAGCGAACAAAACCTTTGGTCCCTTGAAGTTCGTTATAACGGGGTTTGACTGTAATACATTTTTCTTTTTAAAATGCACAAATGTTTGTTAACCGTTTTTATATTTGTTGGTAGTGATAAATTTAATAATCTTGAATATCCGGTTTTACAGTTGTTGTTTCTAATGCCCCTTGGCCGGAAGAAATTCCAGACCATTTCCATTTAGGCTAGTGAGCTTAGGGGTGCGGCTCCGCTTTATAATGGCACCACAAGGATCGTAGTCCCTCTTAGCCAGTTGCCACCTCAATTTTGTCTGAGCACCTCCAGGGATGACATCCGAGGGATCGTACCCTCTCCCACTCTGACCTCTTAGAGGGACTTTTCAGGTCTACGGATTTAACGTGCCCATATCCGGCCTAGACACGGAAGGTTTTACAGAAATGAATTTTATTGCTAACTGTTAGGGCCTGTTCACATAAAATCCAGAGATACTGGTATTGACATATTTTAACCCAATCACAGGCCTTAACAATTTCGTGGCTAATCGTTTGGAGGTTTGTAATTGGTTAAACATATTTCAATACAAGTAAAGCTGAAGCTGGCGGATTCTATGTGAAGAGGTCCTTATCACTGACTCTTTTGAAAACACACAGCGATAATAGATTTTTCCAATAGCGCCCTTTACACATACGCTCTTTCCCGCGTGATTGAATGCACATGTAAAGGTTTGGTGAGGAAGGGAAAGCTGCTTTGGAGCGTACTGCAAGTTTTCCCGCCCGCAATCCCGTACGCTCGAAGCATTCGTGAAAGAGCGTACGTGTAAAGGGCGCTATTGGCTAGGTTGCATCGTTTCAGTGAATTCGCGTTTTTTATTCATTTGCTCTGCTTTTCCTTTCATATATGTATTCTACACTAAAGTGAGAAAAGTCTATAGCTATTTTTTCTTGACGTGGATTTATATTGTAAATAAAAACTACTAAACTAAACTCATGGCGCAACAGTCCGCTGTGGACCAAGGCCGGCGGTGCCCATTTCTGCTTTCTTGACCGTGGGTTGGTCTTTGGGGTGCCATACAGCATATGTCTCAGTCAGGTGGTCAATCTGACGTGGGACTCCCACAGTTTAGTTCCCAAGTATGTTTGGTTCTCGTTTTATCGACCCACTCGAGGGATGATAGGCTGAGTCGACGTTGCCCAGTCGTAGGATCGAACCCTGGACCTGTGGCGTGGCAGCTTGACGTGGGACCCCACAGTTTAGTTCCCAAGTATGTTTGGTTCTCTTCTTATCGACCCACTCTAGGGATGATAGGCTGAGTCGACGTTGCTCAGTCGTAGGATCGAACCCTGGACCTGTGGCGTGGCAGCTTGACGTGGGACCCCCACAGTTTAGTTCCCAAGTATGTTTGGTTCTCTTTTTATCTACCCACTCGAGGGATGATAGGCTGAGTCGACGTTGCCCAGTCGTAGGATCGAACCCTGGACCTGTGGCGTGGCAGCTTGACGTGGGACCCCACAGTTTAGTTCCCAAGTATGTTTGGTTCTCTTCTTATCGACCCACTCTAGGGATGATAGGCTGAGTCGACGTTGCTCAGTCGTAGGATCGAACCCTGGACCTGTGGCGTGGCAGCTTGACGTGGGACCTCTACAGTTTAGTTCCAAAGTATGTTTGGTTCTCTTCTTATCGACCCACTCGAGGGATGATAGGCTGAGTCGACGTTGCCCAGTCGTAGGATCGAACCCTGGACCTGTGGCGTGGCAGCTTGACGTGGGACCTCCACAGTTTAGTTCCCAAGTATGTTTGTTCTCTTCTTATCGACCCACTCGAGGGATGATAGGCTGAGTCGACGTTGCCCAGTCGTAGGATCGAACCCTGGACCTGTGGCGTGGAAGCTTGACGTGGGACCCCCACAGTTTAGTTCCCAAGTATGTTTGGTTCTCTTTTTATCGACCCACTCGAGGAATAATAGGCTGAGTCGACGTTGCCCAGTCGTAGGATCGAACCCTGGACTTGTGACGTGGCAGCTCGACCCTTTTAACCACTGCGCCACCGGGCGTCTTCTAATGTAAATACTTCCATGTTAATTCACGAAACGGAACGGAATCGTATGATAAAAGAAAAATACACAAAAGTTGAATAATCTGAAAACTTTGACATAGACGACATAATCCCTGATAATCCAGTTCAGGGTGCTGGTCCAGCAAACCATGAACGTTCTTACTTCTATTTTTTTAACTTTATTAAGTATACTAAATACTCACAAAACTAACTGATTGGGTTGGTAAAAGTACTGACCAAACATTGTTTTAACTCTTGTTCGAATAGTATCTTTTCCACGATTTCTGCAACCTTAGATTAACTGAAAAATCCCTTCGTCCACCAAAGATCTACCTCACAGCTAATGTATCCACATAATTCTGAATTAATTGAAAATGACCGAAGTTGACCTTAATTGCATCATGGCGACAAATGCCCAAATTTCACCATTCTTGAGCCTTTTCCAGGCGGCCAGCAATTAATTGGAGTTTTCGCGCAACTAAAGGCTTTCGGAGTGGGCATAATCATTCAAGGAGATATAGTCTGTCTCCCACGACGTTTTGAAACATCATACGGCACGGCAAGTGATGGGAGAGATTTAAAATAATAACATAGCGATGTCAGTTGTTTCACAGAAATATCATACGCTCGGCACGGGTAATCCATTATTTCGTCAAATTCGGCGCAGCTGTTTGAATGATGCTTCGGAATGCAATTTGTGCGAGATTATAGTGATTACTGCCTAATCGGGTGTCGAGTTTGTAAAGTTTTAGGCAAAATTTTTCGTCCCCAAACAGGATAGTGATATGGTGCATACGTTAGGTGTGAAGAACATTTTAACTTTAAAATGCAGTGACCTTCTCCTTTAGACGTATTGCATTGTTAAAATGCATTTCGCAATTTCATATATAGATACTTATACGTAGCGGTGTTAATTAACTCCTCGTGGCAAAAGCTTTGCTGATCACTTTTGATGTGAATTACGGCTTTGATTTAAATATTTATCCTGATATGTAATCTATCAGGGGAAAAGCTTCTATTCTCACGATCGATAACAGTGGATTTACGTTCTATCAGAAATTCTACCTCGTGAGAAATATTGAAAAAATGTTTGTTAGTCAAAATCTATTTTTTTAATTGGTTGATTCAAAATACTTTTATAAAAAAAGGAACTGCGGTTTCTCTGTACAATATAAATCAAATATAAACTTCGAAACTTAGACTGAGAAAAGTCAGGAAGGTGACGAAAATTGCATAAGGCCATTATCCATCCAACAGCACCATTTCACTGAGAAGGCGAAGTTTATACTTTCTCTAAGAGATTCATATTAGTTTGGTTTGGTTTGATTTTGGAGCACTACGATCAACTGTTTTGCTACACGAGAGCTAATTAGACCTGGACCTACAGTTTAAAGCCGATTCCGAACGGCAACAAACATCCATGCCTACAGTGGCACTCGAACCCACAGAATCTGAACCGAATGCCAGAGCCCTAGCCATTCGACTATCACCTGGTGAGATTCATATTAGAGATGTATACTTATGCAAAAATAATTACTACGGTTCTAAAAATCATTTACTGGACGACAAAGCTGGGCGACATAAAAAAAAAATCTATCGAACATGTATCATTTCTTTGAACATGCCATGTCATTAATAAATGATGAAGGAAAAAAATCTAATCAGCTTTGACATTTGTTAGTAGCTGATGGCTACTATGGTTTTCCTGAAAAAAAAAATGATACCCTTCCGTAAATGAAATATTTCAATGGTATTTTTATTTTTCATGTGTAATCATGAATAAGCGTTGATAGGCGTGTTGTATCGTCAATTAAACCCTCGTCGGTAATACAGAAGTGATAAACAATGGCCAGATGGCATTAGCCAGACGCCTTGATGGGAAAATGCTGTTTATTTTCTTATGGGGATTACGAATATGAAATTCTTTTAGTGTAATAAACAAAAATTAACGTTTATGTAGTTTCGTAGATCTTGAGTTTTGATAAATAATCAATTCCTCTTATGAATGTAAAATAAAATAGACACTTTTCATTTACTCATTCCTTAACATCATGCGCAGTACAATAATTTAAATATAACTAGTTGGTGCCCATCAAAACATGACGGCTGGATAGTAAATAAATGTACTAATACACAAATTATACCCAACACATCATTTCCAAATACTAAAAATCATAATATTAAGAATAGAGAAATACACTTTAAAAAAATTACTATTTAACCCAGCAAAAAGAAATAGGGGTTTACTCAACAGCGCGAAATAAACAATTTTTGTCAGGTTTAATTCTATATCTCACAGACATAATTAAAAATAAAAATGGCCGAGAGTGAGCTAGAGAGATTCTTTGGATTAAACAAATTAACGCGTTGAGGCGGCCTCCTGCTTAGTGAGTATCTAAAGCCAGATTTAAGAATGTCACTGAGCATGCTCAGAAAGCAAATTTTAATCGTAAATGATCGCTAATTTATAGAATTTGCTGTTACAAAAAGCAAATTTGACAAATCTACAGATTCCAATCTTTTGTTTAAAACCAAAATGAAGTAAATTGATGCAGTAATTTTCTCTCATGGACTGCCCAAACAATCGGCTTAGCAACTTAAATATATAGATTAGTTTGCGAGCAATATCTTTAACGAAAAAATCTGGATAAACAAAATTTCTTATGTGGCATTTTCATTGGACAAATGAATAAATATATTCCGCTCAAATGTACTCCGTAGGTCAAGTGCTCGGGGTACCAATCGAAGCTAAAAATACGAAAAGTATTAGTCCGCCTAATTCTGAATCCGAGACAATATGATTTAGATCGGTTGATCCAATGAAGAGGCCATATAAACCTCGTTTTGTGAAGTATGCGGCTAGCATCAATTCAAAAGATAGTGTTAAAACCTTTAAAATGTGTTTCTTAATTTGGTCCCTAAGTGATGAGGATTTCTATCTCTTTCCTGAGCATTTATCATGCAAAAAAAAATGCAGTCAAGTTCCTAAAAGCCCAGCAGATGACCTGCAGTCCTGATTCTGCACCTGGTGATAAATGTATTTACACTGAAAATTTAACTATGCATCATATCATTATTAAGTATATCATTATTAAATTTATACGTCAGTATGAAGCTTCCATCGGTATTCTATGCCTTTTTCATACAGAGAAATGTATTCATATTCCTTATATTTCTGTGTATGCCTTGTAAGTCCTAATACCACACTCAGCAATGTCACTGTCATAGATCTATTCACCTTAAAGATATGACTATGTAGTCATGTAGGATTTTTTTCTTGGGGCTACATGCATTGTAAAAAAACTTAAGAAAAGAAACCACGTGATCAGCATTTAATAAATTAAATTCTAAAAATTAATCTTTAAAAATTCACCAAAAATATGAAAATGGAAGTAAAGATTCGAAAAATATTTCATTTTAAAGGAATTTTTATGATTTTTTCTCGTGATATAAATTTTATAACCCTCAGTTTATTATTTTAAATGCAAAACTTTAAAGAATGTTACAAAACAGCTTAAAAATTCAATTTAAAAAAATCTAAGAAGAATATTTCAAAAATCTTTCTTAGTGCACCCCTACGTTATAAGAAAAATCGCCATGCAAAATGTCAGCCCTTTAGGTCCAACGGTTTAGTCAGTGCGTTATCTGTTAGTCAGTCAGTCAATCAGTCAGTTACAGAACTGTTTTATATATAGAGACAATGTACACCTTCATTGGTTTTGATGGATATATACGCCATGGATGTTCGCTTCCTGAAGCTCATCTTGTCGTCTATAGGTATTTTGAATAGAAATATGATTAAAAAACATTGAGAGTTATACGTTTTTTTGGTCAGTTACGGCTCACGAATATTACTACTCTCTGAATCTTTTTCATACGACATCAGAGTAAACTCTCATTTCTTGTGTACCATTTTACCTATCTTTGAAACGGTACATCTCAGAAAGAAAAATAATTAATAAAACCGCCCTGCGAAATTTCGGGAGAAGGAATAATCTAAAAATTTTCAGTCATTAACGGCTCTAATACCTATTTTAATCCTCCGAAACTGCCACCGAGAAAATTCTCCTTCGAAAGACAAATAGCAACTGTGCACAAAGTTTTCGCCAGAACTTTTTAAACCCATATCATATCCGGGAAGTGTTAGAGTTTCTACTTATTCCTGGAGTTTTAATTACACGTACTGGAACTTTCAAGAAGACGACTGGGTAAGACCTCTGCTGGAAAGAATGGGAAGCATTTCATGTTGGTATGAAGAAAATTTGCCAATTTTAGAAGAAGATGATTAAAGGCTAACAGTAGGAGAGAGAGAGAGAGCTGGCCAGAAAAGAATTTTCGAAATATTTTGAAAACTGGACGTATTCTGTGGAGTTTATTTCAAGAAAAATGAATGCATAAAGTTTGTGGATCGTTTCAATTCTTTAGTGAATACACTTCATCAATGCAAAAGTTTCCACAAATAGAAAGGTTGATTTTAAAACCAAAATTAGCATTTAAATAACAAATATATTTTTAGTGGACTAAATTAGAAATAAAGATCTCGCGTTATTTTTTTTTTCATTTCAAAGTAGATTTAACAAAAGTCAATCACTAAGAAAAGACTTGAAACTTACTAAGTTCTTAATGTATACAGAAAAACTTTAATGGTTTACAGAAATCAAAATTAACCTACAGAAATGATAATCAAGAGTGCCACTCAGTTTCGTAATTGAAATATTGTGAAGCCTCAACAGATATTTCAGTATCAGTAACATTAAAAAACCAGATTGCTATTATAATTTTTTAGCGGGTTATATAGGTTTAATAGCAAAACATATTTGATATTACCGATTAGTGGCGGTTTCAGGAGATTTCACGTTTTTAAAAATGATTCTCTTATCTGTATTTTTCAAGTTACTCGATTTCTGCAAAATGGGATCATTCACTGGAACCTCAAGATTAGGCCTGAAATTGATTAGACCTTCCTAGTAAGTTTCGAGAAGCAAAATTTCTAAGGGCCTGTTCACATAGGAGTCCAGTAGCGGAAGCTTAAAAGGAAAGATGGCGCTGAGACGGAAATAAACCAATCATAGTTGTTAAAAATTTCGTTGCTAGTCATTTGGAGGTCTGTCATTGGTTAAATATGTTTCAATACTTTAACGCTTCCGCTACCGGACTCCTATGTGAACAGGCCCTAACTCTCTGCTTCAGAAAATCCAGGTCATGACCCTCGGATCATAAATTTTGCCAAGTGTCCTCGGACACTTTTGCACAGATGATTCGTTCGATGATTCGTTTACCTTGTCTAACACCGCATTTACACAGTCGCGATAGCGGCGAGTCGAATTGCGGGAGACGAATGTGTAAACGGTGTTCTCACCGTTTCTCCTCGCCAATCGTGGCGCTCGCTTCGGGAGCGGTTTTCTGTCAAGAGTCAAAGGGACGAATGGCGCCAGATGTCAGACGACTGGCTGACACAAGCACAAATCACAACAAGGGGGGCGAATGTGAGAACGGTCATTCGCGTCGATGCAGGAGCGTAACTAATGTCTCGCGAATGTGTTAATGCGGCATAAAAAGGTCGAGGCGAATTATTATGGGACTCTGGACACTACATTTAATTTCACCTTTTTTTCCATGTTTCTCTAGCTCCGAAATTATTGTTTAACTTTCGAGGTCGTGCGGCATTTTTATCCCTCACGTTACGGAATCTCAGTTTCAACTTCCTTACACAGATGAGGGCAGTAGTCTGGTTAATATTTCAGTACTATTGTTAGATGCCCGTCATTGTCAAGGTATACTACGAAATCATTTAAGGGTTTAGGGTCTTCGGAGCTGCTTTTTCCAACCACATTAAACGGGCTAATCCTTCCCTTGTTCCTAGATTTGTAGTTTTCGGATTCTCTCTATCGAATTACTCGTGTTTCGCAAAAATTTCAAAATGAAATTTTTTCAATCCCACCCCTTTTTATCGGTTGGAGGCAAAGTGACTATTCTGTTACTAGGTTCACCCATCATCTAGGGTTTTTACCTAGGGTGCTCTCTCAAATAACGAACGTTAACTCTAGTTGCTGTCTTGCTCAAAATTTTAGGTCTAAACCAATGTTAACTCTAGGTCCTGTCTTGTTTAAATTTGTAGGTTTTCTCTCTGGTAAAAGGGTTATTACAACACCATTCATTATTTTTTTATCTTATATATTTTTAAAAAATTTAAAATTCTTCGTTTTTAAATTTTTCTATAGAGAGAGCAGTGGAGTAAATTCCGAGGGAGTAAACAATGAGCTCTAGATCAGCTAAGTTTGTTGGTTTAGAGCACTAAGATCAATTTTTGCTACTCAAGGGCTGATTGAACCGGGAACTCCAGTTTAAAGCCCAAATACCCATGCCAACAGTGGGACTTGAACCCACGGCCTCTCTAGTTCGTCAGGGAGCTCTAAAAATGAGCTTTACATTGATCTTGAGACTGCATCACTTGTAACTGTTTAAACATCGATAAAATAAAATATCGTTAAAAAATTAAACTCAATGATGTCACATACCCTATAATTTCAATCTATTAAGCGTATTTTGTAAACACTAAAATAAAAAATACTCTCCCATTTCTTTCATTCAAATAATAATTTAAAGATCGACCCCACTAATGAACACGTCTTGTATAAGTACCGAACTTGAGGATTCCAAATAAGTTGAGGATATATTAGATCAATTTATTAAAATGTTGCCATTCCTTGCTTTGTATTATTTTTTTTCCTTTTCTGAAACCTACATATAAACAGGTTGAGGGAGAGTTGCAAAATTCAAAAACAGTTAAATTTGCCAATAAAGTGTAGTGGTGGAAAACCTTAGTAGAAGCTAACTCCCCCCGGGAGCATTATATTTCTTAAAGCAAATTTCCTTTAAATTCATGAAAACTGGGAGAGTTTTGAATTTAGCTATTCTTTATAACGTTAATTCGCAGAAAGCAGAAGTAATTCTCTAAAAGCAGAAGTAATTAGAGTCATACCTCGGTACTCATCTGCCTCGGTACTCGTCGAATTCGTTACTCGTTACATTTCGACGCGAAAAATTTACTTCGCGACTCATCGTTTCCTCGGTACCCGTCGAATTTCGAAGCGAAAAAATTACTTCAGTACTCGTCGCATTTCGACGAGAAAAAATTACTTCGGTACTCGTCGTTTCCTCGGTACTCGTCGCATTTCGATGCGAAAAAAAATGCTTCGGTAAGCGGTGTTTGCTCGGTATCGCATATGCTGTATTGTGTTCTAAATGAGTTGAATCACAAAATTTTATACAAAAGTATCACCCTGACAAAGCTTTAGCAAGCTGAAATGGGGACTTGTTTAATGATCAAATAATATCTCACTTCAGAAACATAGGCAGAAGTAAGTTTCTCATGACAGGTTTGTAGTGAAACTCCCTAAATCTGAGTCTACATCAGGGATCGGGGGTGTAAAACCTTCGTTGGGAACATCTGCCTCTCAAGCAGCTATGGTTTCTTTATTCAAAGCTGCCCCCCTCCCCCCCACACACACACCCTTCGACCTTGGTTGTGAGCCTACATATACTTCAGTCAACTATATTATGATGTACAAAGATCATTTACTAAGTTGTTCTTCATTGAACGAAGAAAACTTATACAATCGATATTGGCGGGCTAGGGAGTTGATGCAGTTGACATCCAGCAACTAATTTTCTTTCATGTTTATGTATTTCATATTTGCCGTTTTGATGCAATTATTGTTCTTCTTCTAAGTTATTGTTTTTGTATTGTTCCGCTGTTCTATTTTTGTTTAAATGCTCCAATCTCATGCATCTTTGATGCATGGGAGCCAATGATGTACAATCAAGTGCTTTTGCAATAAATAAATAAAAATTTAAAAAAAACATTATTATGTATGTCTTCAGTGTGGAAGGGTGATTTATGACGCCAGCCTTCTATGGTTCAGATAAAAATTAGGTTAATCAGAGCAAAAATTAAAAATCCCAACCCAGTCACTCGTTCTACTAACTAAATGCCTCTACAAAACAAACCGTAATATAACCTGTGATAGTTGGGGTTGACTACTTGAAGAATCGGATATAAAGAATCGTTTCTCATATAGAATGGGATATGCAAAGAAAAGTTAGGCTTACCTTTGTTCCAAAGGTTGTAGATAACGTTGCAAAACTAATGGCTAAAAAAACTTCTCCCACATGAGTAAAGACTGTAGACTGGCATCTTTAATCACTTTTTAATGATGAACGAATGTAGTAACATGTTGACTACATCTATAACAGAATACGAAAAAAAAAACAGCTACTTCAAATCAAAAGCGAAATTTTTTAACTCACATTGTTCTCCCTTTCCGTATAAGCGTGGAGTCTCTCTCTAGGTATCGTTCTCCCATCTAGTGTCAAAATCTGTCACAATTTCGTTTCCGACAATTGGTTTTGTTCAATTGAAACTGGTGAAGAATTAAGGAGAAATGGTTTGACTATTGTGGATACCATGAAATGTAATAAACCACAAATACCCTCTGAATTTTTAGTTAGGAATTCCTGGGAAAGAAATATTCTATTTCTATCTGCCTTCCAGAAAAGAGAAAGAATCCCTGTGCAAGCGCCTGGTGTTTTATTGCAAGGAGACTCCACTTGCAAGCAATAATTTCTCTCCTTCTCTACTTCACTATTCCATTAGGCTACCAACTAACTCCATTCAGTAGTCGAGTGAAGTTAGTTGGTAGAAGTGAAGATAACTTTTATTTCACTTTATCTAATTATTGTTTTAAATTATGCATGTCTAGTTTTAAGATTTTGTTTTTAAAAAAACAATCCCATCCATTTAGAAATTTCTCAGTGAAATGTGAAATTTTTGGTTTTCAGGAACGAATTAATTGAATTTACATTACTCCTTATAGGAAAAATTTCTTCTGTACTCGTCGTAACTTCTGGAACCAGTTAACGACGAGCACCGAGGTACCACTGTACATGTATAAATGAAAGTCAAATTGTTGAATGAATTCAATTTTATTTCGAAAATTTAAATCGCATATATTTAATCATCATTCCAATACTCGATTTGCTTCACAGGTACAGAGATAAGTGCCAAAGTAAAACAAATTCTAACTTGCCTGTATAGGAGCAGCAAATCAAATTGCGTGTGCAGCACAAATTGTTCGAAGACTTGAGTATTCACTGGCAGATAGATCAGTGGATAGGCAATTACACTTCTCTGGATACATTTATCAAAGGAAAGCTCAATTTATAAGTTTTTTTTTTTTTTTTTTTAATATTGCAATATTTTGTAACACCGTCATTTTGTAACACCGTCACACCGTGTAGAACGAAACAAATAGGGTGTAGCTTTATTAACTCGAATTATGATAACTCAAACAGGACTTAAATTTATTTTCCTTTGCGGTATATTATATAACCTTTTACTGTTGTATGAGTTCTTTTGTTTTCTCCTCCGGAAGAAAACTGTAGAACGTCTGTAAATATACAAGATGGAACAGCGCATTAAACTGAAAATTAATTTATAATTTCGCTAGAAGATGGCGCCAGTATATACCACTGTTACCACGGGATAAGTGGAAGATATTTTCTTTTAACATACATTTCAAGCAATGTTTTTATTTCACCAAAATCATACATCGTTATTAAGGTTATACGCATTTTATTGATTAACAGATAAGGTTGAATTTTTCAAGGGAGGAGCTGTGTCTCTTTCTTACTTCATAAAAATTAGAAAAATTTTTATTATAATTGAGATACACAATAGATAATTTGACAAATGGGAAAATAATTAAAGATAAGTTAAATCGAGAGAGGAAGCTATACGTTTCTCAGTGTTTTTGCAGGGAGTAAAGAACTGCAGAAGCGGAAAGAAGAAACGATAAAATAAGACTCAAAACAATTCTTTGAAATTAATTGTGTTGTTTTCTAATGACTGAAACCAAAGATTTCAGGCGATGGCTACGTAAGTGAACTTAGATTTATGAACCTGAAGCTTAAATACGCATCAAATAACTTTTAACGCTCACGAAAACTAATTTTTGACCAATGCGTATTGTATCTGAAAGAAAATGTTTTAGCGTAGAACAGGTGGTTTCTCAAATTTTAAAACTTTTACAGGTATTTTTTTACGGGATATTTTAGCATAGATGCGATGTATCTCTCCCTATGCATTAACTTTATTTTGAACACTTATAAATTTTTTAACAACCTTCTCTTTATTCATTCTCTTTCAGGTGCCAGAAAAAAATGAATTTTTAATCTTTGAAGCTCGGTATAAAGGGCTTAAGTTAAAAACAGTGATTTTTAGATATTTGTTAGTATTGATAAAAAATATTTTGACTGGTATAAGAGGCTTAAATATATTAATTTTGTATACAAATATAACTAAAAATAAATAAACTAACAGAGCTAGATAGTTATAGGAAGAATGTAGACAAAAAACAAACGGAAAACAAGCACTCAGGGCTCCACGCACCAAAGGCAAGATTATGTAGTAGTGCTGGAACTAAACCAGAAATCGAGGTAACCGACTGGTCTCGTCATCAGGGAGCCTAACCAAATCAGTTACCGCAAGGGGAACTTTCTGAATAGGATGTAGGTATAACCAAAAGACATCCCAAGGCCCCGAGATCCCCATTGAAATAGATAGTCAAAAGAAAATGAAAAGACACGGACAATTTGCACTAAGGGCTCAACGCACCGTATATGCAAGTACACATACAATCCTAATGAAAAGACTAATGCAAAGATGCACACATACCCTAATTCAGTGAGTGACGGTTATCGTGAAACAGCAGCCAATTTTTACCCTAGTAGTTACGTCACTGTAGCAAAACCGCATTTTTACTATCTGTTTCAATGGGGATCTCGGGGCCTTGGGATGTCTTTTGGTTATACCTGCATCCTATTCAGAAAGCTCCCCTTGAGGTAACTGATTTGGTTAGGCTCCCTGTTGAAGAGACCAGTCGGTTACCTCGATTTCTGGTTTAGTTCCGGCACTACTACAGAATCTTGCCTTTGGTGCGTGGACCCCTGAGTGCTTGTTTTCTGTTTGTTTTTTGTCTACATTCTTCCTATAACTATCTAGCTCTGTTGGTTTATTTATTTTTAGTTATATTTGTCCATTTTCAATATGAATATTTGCTGAAACTGCGCAATCTTATATTGAAAAGTTATAAGTTTTCAACGCTAGGGTAGGTTTTAAGTTTATTTGTTTGGCAGTCTATGCCCGCTTTTTAATTGTTTTGATTGTGTTGAATTGTTTATATTATTATACTTTTGAATACAAAATTACATTACTTTGTACAAAAGAATCAAATCGAAATTATAGCTCTGCGATTGGTATAAAAGCCAATAACTTGGTATATTTAAATCACTGTTTTTGACTTAAGCCCTTTATACCGGACTTCCAAGAAATAAATCATTTGTTTACTTGAATTTAAAAAAACAATTTTCTCGAAGTTTAAACAGAAGTTATCCGATCTCCGGTTTGTATCGAAACGGACTCAAAAGCTTTAACACTACTCACGCCCAGAGCAATCTTTATACATTTATATACACACCGCCAGATATATGGTCCTTCGAGATCTCGCCTTTAGGCCTGTTTTATGCTGGCGCGGCAGTTAACCTTCCCTGATTTCTCCTCAATTCCTGATAAAGCACCGACAATTTCCTGTTGCTTTGCGAGTCACCACCTCTGCCGTGTATTTCACTCTCCGCAATAATTTAAAGATAATGACTCGAGATGAAGACAGGTCATTAAACGGGCTCATCGAAGACTCCGATGAAG
This sequence comes from Dolomedes plantarius, assembly GCA_907164885.2. Taxonomy (NCBI): domain Eukaryota; kingdom Metazoa; phylum Arthropoda; class Arachnida; order Araneae; family Dolomedidae; genus Dolomedes; species Dolomedes plantarius. The sequence continues at coordinate 103,556,641 of OU015495.1, forward strand.
GCGTTTATTGCTATCCAGGGCAGTGATGACTTCTTTAAATCGTGTGATCTCTAAAGACGTCATAATCAGTACCCCCCCCCCCCCACACACACACACACACCCATATACGACGCGCGTTTCTCGACTCAAAATAATTACCTCCATGATTTCGGGTAAATAGGTGTCGGGATTTATGAATCGTTTTCTGTGGTGCAAAGAAACTCATTGACTCTGTTTCCGATTTTGTAGAAATTCAGAAGCATTTAATTCCGACAGCGTAAAAATAATCTTTAGTTCGATTTTAAATTATCAAAACGGTTACAGTTAAAATTTTATTTTCAGTAATTTTCAATATATTGCAGATTTGTTAATCTCGACATAAAAAGTTTTAGCTTACTTTCCATTAGACACCATAAACATGTGATTGATACGTGAAACCATCATTACGATGGGGTAACTACCTACACCAGCGCCGCTATCCAAGAATCAGGCTGTTTTAACAGGATTGTACTCAGCATAGTCACAACGGTTCCTAAATTAATACGTTCGTATATACACATTGTTGTTATGGCTCTAATTTTTGGAGATACCTTTGTTAGAATTAGTGTATTTTTTAGACATGTTCAAATACCTTCTGGGATTGTTAATTTCTTCTTACTTATGTTATATGACAAGAAAATCTAGTATTAATTCCCTGTAACACAGCCTGATATAGAGATCTTAATTCTAGCAGCCATTAGCTCGATTATTGTTAATGCATATTTATGGAATTAACGGCTTGCAACTGCACTGTTCACACACACACACACATCATACATATGCATATAACACTGTAAAAAGATATTCCTATTTCTGTGTATTAACCTTTTCCTTACCTTTTCCTTGGGAACCTTTTCCTTACCTTTTCCTTAACCTTTTCCTTGGGATAGCATGTATCCCAAGAATGAATATATATATATATATATATATATATATATATATATATATATATATATATATATATATATATATATATGCATATATGTATAACCCCCTTAATGGCCGTTCTTACAAAAGGGTATGAAATTTCCCATTCCAAAGAGGGAATCGGAAAAATGGGCCCCGTAAGCTAAAGGTTAAGGCCCAGGATAGCCTAGTGATAGCGCGTTGGGTTTGGAACTGGGGATACTCGGTTCAGATCTCGACGAACGCCATTAAAGACCTTCGTGTCTAGGCCGGATATGGGCATGTTAAATCCGTAGACCGGAAAGTCCTTCTATGAGGTCGGAGAGGGTAAGAGAAGGTACGAGCCCCCCCCCCCCCCTCAGATGTCGCCCCTGGGGATGTTGGGTCGAAATTGGGGTGACACCACGGGTTGATGTCAGCCTTAGTAGACTAAATATTATTAAATCATTATCCATAAGGGTAGATGAGCATATAAAATATATATGCTTTATCCACTTAAATATCGTCATCAATAGCCACTGCAGGAGTAAAACTTGAAAAATTTACTGCTATTAAAATCAAACTTCTTTTGAAAACCCTTCCAACAAGTCTAACATTAAGCTCTTCATTATTAAATTTTGCAAGCGATCTTACTGCATATTCGAGATTAATAATCGAATATATATTACTCTGCTGTAATAAAGTGAAACAGGTGGCATGTAAGTCGTGAATCTTTTTTAAGTAATAATAACTATTCTATAAAACTCATAGTAAACATCTTTCGACTGACTATCATTTTTATGGGTGAATAAATAACATTGCTGGAGTTTCTCCGTGAACCGCAACGTGCACTGGTGTCAACACGCATTTTATCTGCGAAAATAACCTGTTTCAGTTTGTAAAGCTGCATTCTTCCAGGGTAGTGACATAGTATCCTAGTGGCTTCATCCTAGGACCAAGCTACTGACTCGCTAAAGCAGAAATTGTGATAAAAAAGTTTTCCTGAACATGTCTGAGAATGGGGTTAAGTCGACCGAAAGAAATGCCGATAAAAATGCCTGTAGGGCACCTAAAGTGCTTGTCTCTGGATAATAAATAAAATTCATATTTCACCTTTAACACCACCCAGACACATGTGTATACGTTATTAAAATGCTGAAATTTAGAGCAAGTTTTTGTGTCCAATTGGAGTCTTAATCACGAAACCTCATGTTCAAGCAAATTGATTGTCTGTTACTTCCTGTTTTCTCATGCATATTTGAGTAATTTAATACATTTTACTAATTATATTATGGGCTTCAGTGGTCAATATATAATTAATAGGGTTCCCTTGAGATAAAAATATGGTCCAAGGTGTTTATTCATTAAAGAACAATCTAATTAAATGAAAAAAACAATTTTTTTACAAAAAAAAGGTGTGTGCTTTTAATTTTTCTATATTATAGCAAAGATTATTAAATTGAGTTTAGATTTAATGTTTTATACTATTAAATATCATTAAATACATATTTAATAAAAGTATAGATTTTACGTGATTTAAGGGGTTTTTAAAACTAATTTTAGTTTTATTAACATGGCCTAGTTGGTCCGAGTTGCAAGTTTCTTACTCGAAATAGAAAATTTTTTTTAAAAAAGAGACCAGGTCAGTTAATTTGTTTTAATTTGGTTTAATTTAATTTAATTTTTAAGGGGTCAACCAAAAAGAGGATCGACCCCTCAATAGCATCCCGATAAAGGCATAAAGGAAATAAATATCCTAAAGAATAAAAAAGTAACTATCATAGGTAAATATACACTTGATTGGGATTTATCAAATTTTGTCAAAATTCCTTAGCCCCAAACTGGCATATTATAGTGGCATCACAGTTATTAATCTTCCTGATTCTTTAAATTTTAAGGAACTTACTGCAGTTAGCGTGTCTGTAGTTCGTTTTAGTTTTTAGTTATAATGTTTAAATAATTCACAAGATGAGTATACATGTGCTTCGTGTCCCGTTAAATTAAGATTTATTAACATTTGTCATGTTTTCTGAGCAGAAACATTTGCCTTATAACAAATAAAAAGCAACAAAAAAAAACTACAGTACTTTGTTATATGGAAGGACATCATCTTATTCAGCATTCATTTAACGACCCTACCTCTCACACCAAGTTCATTCATAATTTTTTCCAGACTCAAAAACGAACTACCGTCTTTAACAGGAACCAAACCCATCGTCTGCGGTTTCCAGGGGGGATGTTCTAGCCACCGAATAAAATTTCAGGGTAAAATACTCTTATAAATCCAAAAAGTACTTTAACCCACCATAATCATGATAGATTTTGGAATGAATAAGTCCCAATATTTTTTTAACCTTAGTTGGAAACACGTAGTAAAATGAAGAATATATAAATATGTATCGAACTGAGCACCCCCAGTCTGAAACCCAACGCGCTAACCACTAGGTTAACTCGGACCCCGACCTTTGATATAAAAAGGGGCATAAAAGGAATTTTCCAGAAGAACTTCGTGTAATCGGCTTCACAAGAGGAGACATGAAAGGAGTTCGTCTGTCATCGGAGCGGGGAACTGAAATTTGTGACCTGAGGCGGTTTCGGTGACGTCATCGCTTTCATGAGTCACTTGAAACCTGCGCCCCTGTTTCCTTTTTTTGGGATGCATTTGGCAGAGCATAGTTGCCTAGAACTAAAAAAACTTTAAGAATAATTTCAAGAAGTCTTCAGCTGTATGACGTCATACAGCGACATCGGCGGAGACCGTATCGCATCGTTCTCCTCGGGATTTTGAAATTCTCGCAAATTCGAGTATCCTTGCGGCTCTGCGACACCAGACGCATGAAGGGCAAGTTGGTTCGTCCCGAAAGCTTCGTGTATCTTCGATTGGCAGCGGGAAAATCCGTAATTTCGATAATCTGACTCCACCGCTTTCACGGTTAATTCGGAATCGATGCCAACGATATATTTTGGGGTTTCTGGGCAGTGGTCTTTTGGAATAATAGATCTTTAGTATTAATTACTGACATCTCTAGTGCAACTTATTATGTGCAATTCTTAATAAAGGAGCTGCGTGTTTCTGCTTTACGTATTCCACAAGTTTTATTTCAGTAGCATGCATGAAACATTTGTCATTAAAGTAATACAGACTAAAGATTTTCCCAGAAATATAATACCATTTTCATATTTCGAAATTAACATTCAAAATGTCATATCATTTTCATTTTCTTTGCCCGATTCTCATCTTCTGCCGGAATGCACAATTATGACATGGACATGGACATAAAGCTTTCGTGAGGTTCCAAATAGGACTATGAAAGCCCTTTTCCCTCGGTATAGATATGGGAAGCAGTGAAGCTTTTCACGCATGGTCCAAGAAGAAATGAATTAAGTTAAAAATTTAAAAAAATAAAGGTAATGTTAAGTTACAAAATTAATTAAAGAAGTTACAAAAATAAAAATAAAAACATTAGAATTTAGTAAGTTAAAGTTAACACACAAAAATTAAATTAGCAAGACTTTTCAAAATAAAATGTTCCAATATAAAATAAAATAAAAAGCAAAATATAAAGATTAAATTCTCAAAAGTCGAAGACGAGCTACAGATGACCGCGAGCAGCAAAGATGTTAAACGCTGGCATAAAACCCATGATGGGAAAGAACTATCAAGCAACCCGTGCTTGAAAACAGCTCGAAAAAGGAAGAAATATGATGAATTTGTATTACAGAGGTTAAAAAAAGATCAATCTTAACCACTGGTCCAGAGCAAAATGAGTCCCGCAACCTGATTGGTTGACGAAACAGGGTCCAGGATATTAGCAGAAGATATAATCAGGGAGAACGGCTCACAAATTGACCATCAGGATTCGCAGAGGCATATTACACCAACGAGACGACGCATGTGTCAAAAAAGCGTAAGAGGATGTGACTGCATGGAATATACAAATGAACACGTTACACGTTTTCCCGCAAGATCTGGCACCGAATTGTTCCATGTTTCGATCCACAATGCTTATTCATTCTACCCATTATATAAGGGGCAGGAAAGATCCAGTTGGGACAGAAACTATGCCAGAAATGCGTACTTTTAATTGGAAACTGCTAATAAAGAATTTCCATTGATCAAGGGCATTGAAATTCTTTTTCTGTCTTCAAACGCTTGAAATAATTTTGATTAAGTGAGATATACACAGAAGGTGTGCGTAGAGAAAGAAGCGCTAGGTGTTAAATGGATGCTGAATAAGGTAATTCAAAAGGATCAATTAAACCTACGTTTGTGGAGCTCAAAGAATTGAAATCATTTTCTGAGAAGAGGTTCTAACGTACTTGCATTTTAAAATCTCAAAATGAATTAAAATTATAAGAATTTGGATCAAACGATGTATGGCCAAAATTTCAGTCAAATAAAGAAATATTTATAAATGGATTTTTTAGAACGTATATTGAATTTTAAGTTTTGTAATTTTCAATTTTTTTCGATCAAATACTCTTGATCATAGAATTAAAGAATTATTAGCATCAATGAGCAAAAAAGCAGACGTGTCTAATGCTAAAACTCTAGACTTTGTTCATCTGTAATTCAGTCTGTGAGCCTTAAAACCTGTGTTTAATAGTTGCATATTTTTAAGAATTCGATAGCCCTGAAAATAATAGAAGCAGAGTAAAATAAGTTTCATTACAATCCGCTTGGGTTACTAAATCATACTTATTTTCGTGGCTGTATTTTCAATCAGCTACACCAAATGGCGATTTATCGAAATTCATTCACTAAATTTTAGTGGACAAAAATCTCACCTAGCATCCGTGAAAAGGAAATAAATTTCAAAAATGCCAGATTTGGCAAGAAATCACACAGATAGTGATAAAATCATGAATAGTTCCTACTCGATACTACATCCATTTTCACACACAACTAATTTATCATCAAGTTACGAAAGGCGGATTCATTTGAAATCTCATTATTGACATCTATCGATCGAATTTTAATTAATGGCAAAACAATTTTATTTTCAGATAAAATAACACTATTGTAATATATTTGATCTAAGCGAAGTAAAAAGGAAGAAATATGTTACAATAACCTAGAAAAAGAACAAATTGATGAAAAAAGTCATCAAAAATATTTCTCAGCGCGCAGACAAGTTTCTTTTCAAAAAAGTAATTTGTATTTGATTCCGACTTCCATCTAAAACACGAACAGACAATATATTACTTAGAATAAGAAAATATACCAAAACGTATATTTTCTTTTCGGTGCAATATTAAAATTAGCTTGAAATTGCTCATAACCAGTATAGTATCTAAGCTAACGTCTGTGAACTAACGTTTTATGCTTGATCTAATCTTGATAAATACTGCTGGTTTACATGATGTTTACGAGAATAGCTTTTAAACACCATAGAGATATCTGACTTCTACCCTTTCTAGGATATATGTATATCGAAGTCATCCTCTACTAAAGTAGAAATGACACTTTTTGCACTAGATAAATAACAAAGTTTATTCTTCCCTTGACACATAAAACGTGCAGTGTAAAAACAATACTGAGTAAAGACTGGTACAAAATGTTATAAACACTATACGAGGAAATGAATTTCTAGTACTCACAATGTATATATAAAGTCAGACCAGTGATGCTGCACGGTAATCCACTATTACTAACACAACAACCTCTTTATGCCAGAGTGGCAAAAACTCGCTTAGGCTTAGAAGCGATCTAGCTAAGAGCCACTGAAGGCAACTCGTATAAACAGCTCCAAACAAACCAGTCTCTTCCGCAATCTGGCTACGCGGTATTTATAGTAATGGTTTGTGCTGACTTTAGCATTTTTTTGTAGCTTCTGTGAATTTATAAAAATACAACGATCGATTATTGTTAATAGATCATTAGGTTGACCTTACATCGGCCTCCCTCGAAAAAAAAATTAGGTAACTGAAGCCTGAATGGCTTCAGTTAGCTAACTGAAAACGAGTGCTGGTCTGACTTTTTACATGAATGGCCGGCAAAGCCAAAAAACCTCCACAACACCATAGAAATTCTCTCGGGGGTCAGGTTTCAGGTCATCATTTTAACATCTCCAAATGACCCAGAGAGATACAAACTTTAAGGAGGCTGTGTACTAACCTTATTGGATTAGCTCACCTCAATGTTAACCTGTAGAGAAAATGTGTCTAAGGACTGCCGACTTGGATTTAAAAATTTTTTTTTTCAAAATATTGTACTCCGAAATGGAGAAAGAAATTTTACACCTTGGGGCATTTTTCCTTTTTTAAAAGAAAATGCAAATAATATTTTAAAATTAAAATTTTTCGGGGGGAAAAAATCTGGTCAAGTGTGTTTTAAACGCTTCTAAATTCCTTTGGTGGATGAAATTTATAAAATGAATCCTGTTGCAAGGTACAGAAAAGTTCAGGCTATCTGAAAATACCATTTTTATTGGATTATCAGCATTTTTGTAGCTGTAAATAGCAGACAAATTTTCTCCATAGGTAAACATTGAGGTGAGCGAATCCAACACGATTAGTACACAGCAGCTTTAATTTTTCTCCCTTTAATTGCTATTTACATACCGGACCCCGGCAAGAACATCATCGATTTAGTAAGAAAATACACCTTGTGGACAATAATACGAAGAATAGAATGGTTATAATGCGCATTTTTTTTTCGTGATTTCATACACTGTGATGTCAAGAAACTTGAAGGGAAGGAGAAATGATTATCTTTCGGGCAAAACACGACACCGCAATGTGCACAGTGATATATCGCTTGTGATCCCCAATCAAAAGGACCGCGGTTCAAACCCCGAGGGTTGCATCCTTGTACTGATTGTCTTTATAAACAGAGTAGACAATATGTAGATCGTGTAAAATAGTGTCGCATCAACTCAACGCAACTTGTGCTTTGTGTTCGAAATTTTTGCAGTATGCAAATACGTAAGAAATGTCATGCCTGTTCACCTGAGGCAGCTATAAAAGAGACATCTTCTTGGGGTTGTAGTATGTTGATGCTCTTGGTCATGGCTGAGTATTCCAAAGCTAAGTACTGTGAGATGGTTTTACTATACAGTGAATGTGGACGCAAGGCACGATCAGCAGCAAGGTTGTACCGAAAAAGTTTCAATGCAGGCCCGCATCCTTCTCATCAAACCATCCTAAGTGTTGTAAAACGTTTAAGGGAGACATGCTGCATTACTAGTCGACCTCGATCTGGCAGACCAGCTAAGGTAGGATGGCAAGTTCAATCGAATGAGGTATTAGCATACGCCCTCGCATATCCGAAATGCAGCACAAGAGAGATCAGTCAACGCTGTGGCTTCTCCAAAAGTCAGGTTTGGAAAATCCTAAGCGAATTAGGCGCTCACCCATACCGACCAACGCCTCAACAGGTTTTAGTGGACGGGGATGTTTTTACAGCGATGTTTTACCGACGTTCGACATCAAATGCGGTATGCTATTAACGTTTGGTGTGCAATTTACAATAACAAGCTTACTCAGGAACCAAATAATTGGGAATGGCGGTTTCGAAGAGTAGCCTCCACGTTCGCCTGATCTGACTCCACTGGACTTTTACTTGTGGGGATACCTGAAACAGCAGGTGTATGCGACCCCTCCCCCACACAAATATTGCAGGACCTTAAACGAAGCATTACCGACGCTTGTGCCAACGTGTCACGCTCTATGCTCCAACGTGTGCAACGTCAGATTCAAACGAGGATCCAAATGTGCATTGCAGCTGACGGTGAGAAATTTGAACATCTCAAATAAAGGTATATTGTTATAACTAGTTGTTTTTTTTCTCTCTCGGATCGTTTTGTCACGTCACAGTGTCGGAAATCACGAAAAAACAAATGCGCATTTTAACCATTCTATTCTTCGTATTATTCTCCAGAAGGTATCTTTTCTTACTAAATCGATGATGCTCTACAACATTGTAAATCACTTTTTTTCCTTATCTCGTTCTGTTTTCAAGATAGGAATGCTAACTCCGCAGTTTTCCACCAGGTGGCGTGGTAGGTGGTTTTATTCAGTAGCGCATGGCTACTTTACTATACCTAGACACCACTTTTATGAATATAGCAGCAGCCGTTCCGAAGTTAAGAGGGTGGGAAGGGACTTTAGTGGGCATACTGTATATAAAACAGTTCCGTAAATGACTGACTGACTGACTCACATATTACGCACAGACCAAACCGCTGGACATAAAGGGCAGAAATTTTGCATGGAGATTCTTCTTATAGTGTAGGGGTGCACTAAGAGAAATTTTTGAATAATTCTTCTTACTTTTTTTAAAATTAAATTTTTAAGCTGTTTTTGTAATATACTTTGAAGTTTGCATTTAAAATAATAATCCGAGGATTATAAAAATTATATCACGAGAAAGATCATAAAAATTCCTTTAAAATGAAATATTTTTCGAATCTTTACTTCCATTTTCATATTTTTGGTGAATTTTTAAAGATTAATTGTTAGAATTTAATTTATTAAATGCTGATCACGTGGTTTCTTTTCTTTAATTTTGCCTCAGGTGCATAACAACGAAATAGACAAAAAAAAATTCTTGCTAATGCGGCAGACGATTGGACATTATCTAAAAAAATATTAACATACAGTAAAAGAAATGTTCCTCAAACTGTACTATATTCTTTAGTATGCTCTATTAGATTTAATTTGAATATTTTCTTCTACATTATTTTGTCTATAAAAATATCCGTTACGATTTTTATAAATATATTTTTTCGTTTTTTTTACATCAATTGCATACATTGATCGTTGTATTTATTATATACACTGAAGTGCCACTGAATTAGGGGTACCTACCTAGTAACGAGTTGGGCCTCCTCTGGCCTTGATAACGGCTGCCACACGACGAGGCATATATTCAATATGTTTCTGGACATGTTCCACGGGAATGGCTTGCCAAATATTGGCTAAAGCTGTCCATAATTCAGTAAGGTTCTTTGGTGCTGTGTGATGGCCTTCCACGCCTTGTTCCCAAACATCCCAAAGATGCTCAATAGGATTTAAGTCTGGGCTTCTAGGTGGCCAATTCATGACAGAGAAGTCAGAGGAATGCTCATCCAACCAGCCAGTAGCCAACCGAGACTTGTGAGAGGTACAGTTGTCTTGCTGGAAAACTCCATTACCGTGCGGATAACAGAACAGCATAAACGGATGGAGGTGATCACCCAGCAACTCTACGTACCGAATTGCATTGAGGGAGGTTGGTACACGCACCAAAGATCCAAAACTGTGCCACGAAAAAACATCCCAGACCATGATTGAGCCACCATGCCCTTGTACAGTTCCAGCCAGGCATGCAGGATCCATGGCTTCATCAGCCTGACGCCATATTCTCAGCCTGCTGTCGGCGTTAAGTAGTCGGAATCGAGACTCATTACTCCATGCTACTCGTTTCCAGTCCTCTACACTCCAGTCTCTGTGCTCTCTTGCCCAGGCAAGACGTGCAGCCCGATGGCGAGTATAGAGCAATGGTACTCTCGTAGATCGACGGCTCCCGAAACCCATACGGTGAAGCGAGCGTTACTGACTGTACGACTGGAGCCGTCATTAAACTGGGTGGTAATTTGAGCTAATGTTTGGCTTCTCTGGCTACGTATAATACGCCTGAGCCGTCTCTCACCACGCACTGTCAAGGCTAATTGTCCTTTGCAGTTTGCCCGATCGCTAGTTTTTTTTCCATCATCCATGTATTCTTGGTATACTCTTGACACTGTCGACCTTGAAAATCCTAGCTGTCTGATGATTTCGGAAATTGAATGGCCCATGCGTCGCGCACCTACGATTTGTCCGCGATCGAAGGCGTCTAAATCAGGCAGTTTACCCATACTGGCAATTCCAACAACTAATTCAGAACAACCACAGTACGCGCTATATATGCAGTTACCACGGCGCCCTCCCTTGCGCATACATGATGCGCAGCGCTACACAATTTGCATAGGCTTTGCTATCCCTAATTCAGTGGCACTTCAGTGTATATATATATATATATATATATATAATAAATACCCGTAGCGAAGTACGGGTTTTCAGCTAGTATTCAAAGAGCAAATGTTCTAGAAAATAACAAACATTATCAAACATAACACTATGTATTTAATTGTTTCTTCCCAGGACTTATCCGAGCAATGATTGCGTTATACTCGATTCTATTACATTTAAAAATTCCTTAAACCAGCAACCTATTTATGTGACCTCGGTAGAAATCCCCTTTCAATACATCCAACTGCAAAAATAATGCTAGACAGTAATTCTGGATAACTGAGTTATTCGGCTGGGGAGCTCAAGTCCCTGCAGACACCTATTTCTATCGAGGTTTGTCCCGCTAATTAAGTAGTTTGCTTTTTCCCATCTCCGATATCGGACTCAAAGGGTTATTTGCATTGAACTACCCTGGGTATACTGAATATTTCTTGAAAGAGTTTCCTCAGAGGGAGTGCCTCATTTGGATGAGTGCAGTGAAATAATGAAATTTTGACCCGCTCTGGTAAAGCACATTAAAAGCATAAAATTAACTCAATTCATTGGAGGGTTTTTAAATTTTTAGGGGGTAATCTGCTGTGCTTTAGTGAACAGTTACGTGCAAGTCAGATACTCGGATATAACTCGGATATAATGGTAGTTAGTGGCAGGGATGGCTCCAGTCCAGAGTTGTTGGTTGTTTTTTTTTTGGGGGGGGAGGGGGCAACGTCGGCTATTAGGTTATATATATATATATATATATATATATATATATATATATATATATATATATATATATATATATATATATATATATATATATGTATGTATGTTTGTGTGTGTAAGTAATAAATCCGGGGTAACTCAAAAAAGTTCCGATTTAATCCGTAGTCTTGGAACCGGGGTAGGCGATGGTTCCTCAAGTAGTGAGATTCAAAATTACTGAGAAGAGTAGTCGTGACTGTTTCTGCAAAACAAGTGGCTGGCATATTGATGCAGGCACGCTGGAGAGAAAAGGACACATCCAGAAGGACGGAGGAATCAGCTTCTAAAGGCTTATTCCTCCACTTATTTCGGGATAACTTATTTCGGGAAAAATCCCGGCAGCGCAACGCTACGAGGATATGGACGGAGAGCTCAAACGCACGTCATGTGGGGTTTGAGTACGAACACACAAAAAGCTGAAAAAAGACGCCGAGAAACGGTGACGTTAGCAAAGGGGTACAGGCGTGCAAAACTTCTAATTGGCAGAAAGGTGACACCTGACCTTAACACGTCATATGGGGTGATGGTTTTCGAATGTCCACTTCTCTCCCCGTTTGTCTTCAGAAAATAAACAACCACAAAAAAGGCATTCAGCGTCGTTTTCATCAATGCTATCATCACTGCTGTCATGGAGAGAAAGTTTTTCATCATCTTCAAATGAGCTGAGATCATAGCTTTAATTAGGCTTATTCTTCTCTGTTTTTTAACTAGTGTTGCATTTTCATCCATCCTTAATTTTCCCATTCCTGTAGGGACCCCTTTGCCTTTTCATTTTCCCTTTATTGTTTCCTTATACTTTTCTTTTTTATCTTAATCTCCTTTTCCTTGTTTATCCTTTGATTTCTTATCTTTTAGGTCTCTTCCATTTTTTCTTGTAGGAAACAAAGTTTTTTTTCGAATATTCTGCAGTTCTTCTCTATCAATCAATTTATTTTTATAGGGCGATGATATGATAATATCGGCTTTACGGGCCCTACTTGGTTTCGAGGTGTTTTTCTCAGGTAACGTAGGCAACGTATTTATTTCTTCAGGAGTCAACAAGAACTGATTTGAACTTGTTGTTCGATCAATACCTTCCACATTGTCACTACTGCTACATGATTGTGGATTTCGCCTGGGCGTCATTGCATCTGCAGCTTCAGAGGAAACTAGGCTGTGAGAGGGAACTCTAAACTCCACATCAGCCCCCCACGCTTTCGCGTATCAGCAAGAGAAAGATAACAGGTCGCGCCATAACAATCCTGCCAGCACTAAGTCCGGAGGACGAGCGCAATGACTAATTTGCCACCAAGTCGGAATTAAACAAAATTAAAAGTTAAACCTCACAAAAAGGGGAGAGCAACGGGAAAAATAAAAGAGGGAAGAAAGGCGTCCCCGGTACCACTGCTGTTCCGTCCAACATTTTTTTTTCCGTCCACAGTTTTTTTTTTTACTGTAAAGATCAGTAACAATACAAATACAAATACATTCACATTTTCAGAGAATACATAGGTGATCCCCGACTATTAGAAATACATTACAATTCGGTTTGAATTGAGTAAAAACAATAACAAAACAAAACCACGGCCCAGAGAGCCTGAAGTAGAGAAAATGTTGAATTACATGAATTAAAAGTTACAAAGCACGAATTACAAATTGTTACAAGCTACAGTTTACAGATTACACTAAATTATATATTCCAAATCACAATAACAAATTTTACAAATAAGTCAACTGCATCGGTTGATTTCTAGCGCATGAGTAGTACATATAAGACGACACCAAGGAAATCCACAATTCACTTACAGTTACAATATTAAGTGCAATAGTAATTTCATATAAATACTAACAATGCATTAATAATCAACACATTAACCATTTATTAATTAAACAATACAATAAATACAACACAAAGTACTCAAAGAACTACGTAGACCATAAACTAGAATTCAATACATTTTAACCATAATCCTAGACATTAGCCATTAATTGCTAAAACCCATAAAGCATTGCTGAAACGAAAAGAAAAACAAGCTTTTCAATTCAATTAAAGATTTTTTTTATTGTTACCACAATAATTATTTAAACATATTTTTTTGATAAATTAGCGCACTTTAGCACTTTACAAAAATGGAATTCCTTAATTCGCTATTCATATACGAACCCGGAACCTCACAACCCGAACCACAGAAAGTCAAGACTTTAACCAGTGAAATTTAGAAAAACACCCCAATTTTTAATACGTAAATTTTTGCTATGTAATAAAACAATAATTACCCAGACCATATATTTGGTATGCATGAAAATGAAAAAAAAACATAATTTTTTCCTTTCCAAAATACACAGACAAAACAAACAATTTTAGGTACCAGTTGAATTAATATAAGCTAGCAACAAATCCTAGTTCAGAGATAGGAGCCAGCCGGCAGATAATGTAACTGTTGACATATAAACCAGCACCGTGAATCCAGAGATTCAGAGTACCCGTGTTGAGCTCCAACCCAAGTCTACCAACCTCAAGCCAGCGGTAAGTAACTTTATTACCATTAAGTTAATTGAATTGTATAAAAACCTCAATTTGTGTTAAAAGGTAACGAGTAAATTAGCTAGTACAAGGGAATTATCCAGTTATTAGCCACATAAGCTTGAAGCCCACACAAATATGGCGGCCTCCATACCAACTAAAAGTAAACAAAAGTAAGCAACCCGATATTGTTAATAAAAATTTAAATAGCACTAATAGTTTGTACATGTTTAAATTTATTCTTTCCCTATAACAACAAAGCAGTAGAAGAGACTACCAAAACAAATTTCACTTTAACTCAACAAAGTAAAAAACCAAGTAATGCGAAAAGCAAGATGTCAGTCGACTATGAGGTTTAAGTACACTGAAAGCCTAAAACAAGATGTGGATGTCCATTGCTTTTAAGAGCTACGCCCTAAAGTAGTTAAAACCCAACAAAAAATTTTTTTCGCGTGAGAGGGAAAACTAAAATGCCTAATATGAGACCCTATCTCATATTAGTCATAATTTGGGGTCTCATATTGGGAACGACCCTGTTGTTCAACGAATTTTTTAGGTTAGGATTGACGTTAGCTTAAAAACAAACAGGCGTGTTTACACTCCACATTTATAGCTACCTATCCAATACTAACAGTTTTAATAAGAGTCTTACCTTAAAGGTGAAAACAGCCAACGAAAATGGTGATGCAAAAAAGTCGACGAGCACATATTCAGGGGAAAAAAATACTGCACCTTTGTGTTCGCTTGCAAACACTCGACTGACTCACCGATTACGAATGATGCAATAGACTACTGTTTTACGCTCCAGTCGCCAGGAGGCAGCCCTTTATACGTCCTATAAGATGGGGTTTCATATTAGGCATACTTACCCTATATATATATACACTCATGGACAAAAAAATTAGCGCACCAAGAAATAATTGCGGGATCGTAACGAAACTTGCAATGAAGGTACATGTCGGGGAGATATGCAAATGATTAGAAATGCAGCGTGATTGCGCATTACGTAAAGCCGGTAGAGGGCGTTGAACTTCGTAGTCTGTGGAGTATAAAACAGGTAACCAAAGCTTGTTTGAGTGTGCTGGATCATTTGCAAAGGAAGAGCTGAGATAGACATGCCATTACGCCATGTTCGGAGACAATATAAGTAGTTGTCGCAGTTTGAGAGGGGGAGAATCGTCGGGATGATGGAAGCTGGGTGGTCAGCTAGGCGAGTAGCTCGTCAATTAGGCCGCTCTGATTGTGTTGTGAGGAGGTGTTGGGACCAGTGGACCCGAGAGATGTCATGTACACGAAAACCAGGCTCAGGACGCCCTCGACAGACCAGTCGTCGAGAAAACCGCCACATCGTAAGAAATGCAGGCGTACAGCCAACTGCTTCATCGGCCGCCATCCAGGCACAGGTAGCACCTTCTCTAGGGGCCTCTGTGTCTTCTCGAACCATACGAAGGCGCCTGGCTGAAGGACAGTTGGTATCGCGGCGCCCATTACGTGTGCTGCCCTTGACGCCCACCCATCGACGCCTCCGTTTGGAGTTTTGCCGCGCACGAGGAAACTGGACTGCAGCGGAATGGAACCAGGTCGTCTTTAGCGACGAATCCAGATTCAATCTCGGCAGTGATGACAATCGTGTTCGTGTGTGGAGAGCCCGTGGTGAACGCTTCAATCCTGCCTTTGCTGTACAGCGACACATCGCTCCCACAGCTGGTGTGATGGTATGGGGTGCCATTGCCTACTATACACGGTCACCCCTAGTATTGTTCCGTGGCACCATGACAGCCCAGCGGTATGTTCATGAAATCCTGCAACCACATGTGTTGCCACTCATGCAACGGCTCCCAGGAGCCATTTTTCAACAAGACAATGCTCGGCCTCATACGGCAAGGGTGTCACAAGACTGTCTCCGCACTGTTACTACCCTTCCTTGGTCTGCCCGATCCCCAGATTTGTCTCCAATCGAGCATATCATTTGGGACGACGAGTTGGGCATCCCACGAGTTTGAACGAACTAGAGGCAAGGTTACAGCAAATATTGAACGAAATGTCTCAAGACATCATACAGAACTTGTATGACCCAATGCCCGATCGTATCGCATCGTGCATTCGCGCTAGAGGGGGTCCAACGGAGTATTAACTCCTCCGTTCTTTTGCCTTTTTCTCTGAAATAAATTATCCTTTTTCTTTGATTTTCTTATCATTTACTTATATCAAAGTAGTCATTACGTATGTAAAATTTCGTTTCATTTTGACGACTCCTTCTTGGTGCACTAATTTTTTTGTCCATGAGTGTATATATATATATATATATATATATATATATATATATATATAAGGAATAAACATCGTCTCATTTTAAATTTAAACTCATTTAGTATTAGGTCTACGAATATATAATTTTAGGCTATGAAAAACAAATACGCCGGGCTTTTTTTGGGGGGGGGGGATCAAATGGGGGCAAATGCTCCTACTGCCCCCCCCCCCGCCCCCCATTGAAGCCGCCATTGGTTAGGCGTAAACTCAAAAGTCCGACTCGTGTTAGAGAAAAACGCCTAAAATATACTTAAATTGTGGCCTACGTTTGTCTAGTCGGTAATTTTTATGTGATGCATGGCCAAGCTAAATCTTATAAAAACATTTTTTATTTCGCGTTTTTCTTCTTGAAACAACGAACCTCTGTTTTCCAAACAGGTGTTTGTTAACCACTACTCCCCCACACTACTTCCACACACATCTGCACTGCACAGTATTCTGTGGGAAACGAGTGATTTATGGGGAACGCTCTGCAGAGTTGCTCTGCAGCGATCCCTCTCCAAGGCGGTTTTTTGCACAGATGATCAAAGAGACACGAGGGACCTTGGGGGGGGGTTCTAAATGGGGAATGTCTGGAAGACAGTCTAGTGTTCCTTCACGCATCGCTTGGGGGGGAGGAGCGTGACTAATCGACCCCAAAATGTGTCAACAGGAGTCGGGGGTGTATGTCTACATGTGTGTGAAAGCGCCATCACACTCTGTCATTATCTTCCCTAATGAACAATACAAACTCTTCTCTATGGAATTTTTTTAAATCTTCACTTTTGTAGAGGGAATTGGGAAAGCTAGCTTGTCTAACTGCGTCTGAGGAAGTCAGGAAGATTCTACTCCTGATGTTCTCCAATGTGCAACTCCGGATCAAATTACTTGGGGTGCATTGAAAAATCCCATGCCAACTTATAAAGCTATCAAGACAAAATTAATAGCTATGGGTTCTTTTCTCCAGCAAAATTATGACTATGATAGGGACATCCTTACTAAAGGAATATGATGTGAAGGAAAACGTATAACAGTCTGTAATAACGTGCAAAAAATATGCAATTTCAAATTTTATTTTCTTTAACTAGGGGCTCTGCCCCTAGGCTCGCTACGCTCGCTCCTCTGTCATGGCTAATAGCGAGATACATAGGGGTGATTCTCGGGCAATGTAACAGCCATTTCCTGTTTTCACCCTTATGCGAAGGGGAATCACTGATGAATCATCGCTGTTTCAGCTTTAAAATTCAATTAAAAATCGAAATTTTAAGATACAGACTTAATATGAGGTTTATATGAATGAGAAAGCTTTCATCTTCCAGATGATGGAAATATTTTCTTTGTAAGATAAAAACTCGAAGAGCATCGACCGTAGATCCTCAAAACTGCGTGAATTTCTCGAAAAAGTGGGTTTAATATTTTGATAAAAATATTAGTCTGTTTTAAATTATTTTTAAACAAATGAGCTCTTGTTTGAAGGAGAAATGTCTGTAGTCTTAGATTGTAAAAAGATCAAAATTCTACGATTAATTTTTGGCGAGTTATCGTAATCTGAACATGAAAATGTCAATATTTTTCCACAAAACATAAAATAAAAAAAACTTAAAGTCCGACGAAGACCTTTAAGTTTAAAAAAACTTAAAGTCCGATGAGACATGTCTTACTTTCTTCCCCGCATTTTTCTGCATCTATTGATATCGGTCTCGACCCCATACCCCCAGCGGTTTCGGAGGAGATAGCGTGACAAGCTTTTGACAGCGGCGGCGGCGCCAGTTACATTTTTTTGAGAAAAGAGAGATAGTAAGTAATAACAGGGAACAATGTAAACGTCAGACCTCAGCTTAGTAAATCCCTTTGGGCTGTTAATAACGAGCGCGTATTTTTTCTTTTGTAGTTTTTTTAACGTAGGATTACTTTCCTTCATAACGGTCCTCTGGAAAGGAAAATTTCAGACGCTAAATCCGTCCGTCCGTCAGATTTATAATTTTTGGGCGAGTTATAATTTTGGCAGTATGCCAAACCCAGTCTATCTCTTTGACATGTTAAACAGAAAAGTACCAAGATGCGTCAAAATTTTGCCATACATGTATATATATATATATATATATATATATATATATATATATATATATAAAACAGTTCCGTAACTGACTCACTGACATACAACGCACAGACCAAACCGCTGGACCTAAAGGGCAGAAATTTTGCATGGCGATTCTTCTTATACTGTGGGGGTGCACTAAGAAAGATTTTTGAAAAATTCTTCTTAGATTTTTTAAATTAAATTTTTAAACTGTTTTTTTAACTTTTTTAAAGTTTGCACTTAAAATAATACATTGAGGATTATAAAATTTATATCACGAGAAAGATCATAAAAATTCCTTTAAAATGATTTTTTTTTCGAATCTTTACCTCCATTTCCTGATTTTTGGCGAATTTTTAAAATTTAATTTATTAAATGCTGATCACGTGATTTCTTTTTCTGGTACTTTAAATAAATTTATAGTCACCTGCATAACAACTAAATAAACAAAAAAAAATTTTTTTTCTTTCCCATGCAGCAGACGATTGGATATTATCTAAAAAATATCCCGTCCGATTTTTTTCTAAATATATATATATATACACTCATGGACAAAAAAATTAGCGCACCAAGAAGGAGTCGTCAAAATGAAACGAAATTTTACATACGTAATGACTACTTTAATATAAGTAAATGATAAGAAAATCAAAGAAAAAGGATAATTTATTTCAGAGAAAAAGGCAAAAGAACGGAGGAGTTAATACTCCGTTGGACCCCCTCTAGCGCGAATGCACGATGCGATACGATCGGGCATTGAGTCATACAAGTTCTGTATGATGTCTTGAGACATTTCGTTCAATATTTGCTGTAACCTTGCCTCTAGTTCGTTCAAACTCGTGGGATGCCCAACTCGTTGTCCCAAATGATCCCAGATATGCTCGATTAGAGACAAATCTGGGGATCGGGCAGGCCAAGGAAGGGTAGTAACAGTGCGGAGACAGTCTTGTGACACCCTTGCCGTATGAAGCCGAGCATTGTCTTGTTGAAAAATGGCTCCTGGGAGCCGTTGCATGAGTGGCAACACATGTGGTTGCAGGATTTCATGAACATACCGCTGGGCTGTCATGGTGCCACGGAACAATACTAGGGGTGACCGTGTATTGTAGGCAATGGCACCCCATACCATCACACCAGCTGTGGGAGCGATGTGTCGCTGTACAGCAAAGGCAGGATTGAAGGGTTCACCACGGGCTCTCCACACACGAACACGATTGTCATCACTGCCGAGATTGAATCTGGATTCGTCGCTAAAGACGACCTGGTTCCATTCCGCTGCAGTCCAGTTTCCTTGTGCGCGACAAAACTCCAAACGGAGGCGTCCATGGGTGGGCGTCAAGGGCAGCACACGTAATGGGCACCGCGATACCAACTGTCCTTCAGCCAGGCGCCTTCGTATGGTTCGAGAAGACACAGAGGCCCCTACTGAAGGTGCTACCTGTGCCTGGATGGCGGCCGATGAAGCAGTTGGCTGTACGCGTGCATTTCTTACGATGTGGCGGTTTTCTCGACGACTGGTCTGTCGAGGGCGTCCTGAGCCTGGTTTTCGTGTACATGACATCTCTCGGGTCCACTGGTCCCAACACCTCCTCACAACACTATCAGAGCGGCCTAATTGACGAGCTACTCGCCTAGCTGACCACCCAGCTTCCATCATCCCGACGATTCTCCCCCTCTCAAACTGCGACAACTACTTATATTGTCTCCGAACATGGCGTAATGGCATGTCTATCTCAGCTCTTCCTTTGCAAATGATCCAGCACACTCAAACAAGCTTTGGTTACCTGTTTTATACTCCACAGACTACGAAGTTCAACGCCCTCTACCGGCTATACGTAATGCGCAATCACGCTGCATTTCTAATCGTTTGCATATCTCCCCGACATGTACCTTCATTGCAAGTTTCGTTACGATCCCGCAATTATTTCTTGGTGCGCTAATTTGTTTGTCCATGAGTGTATATATTTTTTACATCAATTGTATACATTGATCGTCGCATTTATTATAAATATATAAATATATTTTTTTTGGCCTTAATTGCATACATTGACCGTTGTATTTAATTTGAATGTACTCCGTAGCGAAGCGTCGGTTTTCAGCTAGTATATATATATATGCGCGTGTGTGTGTGTGTATGTACATATATACACTGCTGGCCACTGTAAATGTAACACCCTGAAGGAAACATGCAAATAACATGAAATGTACAACATGCATTAGCGGAGGTGAGATATGCAAATGATTAGAATTTCAGCGCTGACGCACATCTGTAAGTCTGTAACGCTTCATCCAGTGTCTGCGCGTACCATTCGACGCCGTTTACAGCAGAGTGGTCTGTCCGCAAGACGTCCATTGTTTTGTCTACCTTTGACGGAGAACCACAGACGTCTCCGCCGCCAATGGTGCGATGACAGAAGGATGTGGACGGCAGAATGGAATGAAATTGTCTTTACTGACGAGTCACGCTTCTGTCTGCAACACCACGATGGTCGCATTCGAGTCTGGAGACACCGTGAAGAGAGGGTGCTGAACAGCTGCGTTATGCACCGCCACACTGGTCCTGCAACGGGTATTATGGTATGGGGCGGTATTGGATATCACTCTCGCACAGCTCTAGTACGCATTGCCGGTACTTTAAACAGCCAGCGCTACATCTCCGAGGTGTTGGAGCCAGTTGTCCTTCCTTACCTTCAGGGCTTTCCCACAGCCATATTTTAACAGGATAATGCGCGACCACACGTGGCACGCATTGTCCAACGGTTCTTCGTCAATCGCCAGATTGAATTGCTTCCCTGACCGCCTCGCTCTCCGGATCTTTCGCCGATAGAAAACATGTGGTCCATGGTTGCTCTACGATTGACCCAGATTCCATCCCCAGCTGCCACAGCAGATCAACTTTGGCAACGTGTGGAAGCTGCTTGGTCTGCTGTATCCCAATAACTCATCAAAAGTCTCTTTGAATCAATGCCGAGGCGTGTGGTAGCGGTGATCTCCAACAATGGCGGCTACTCTAGCTACTTATTTTGGCAGGAACCACACTTCACAGAAGTCTATAAACTTAATCATTTGATACTTGGTCAACATGTTATCTACAAAATAAATTTTGTTGTGATATCTCTTGTCTTTCTTGGTGTTGCAATTTGGGTGGCCAGCAGTGTATATGTGTGTGTGTGTGTATATACGTATACATATATGTGTATATATGTATGTATATATATATATATATATATATATATATATATATATATATATATATATATATATATATATATATGTGTGTGTGTGTGTGTGTGGGGGGGGGGTGTACTGGAACTGAGGAACGACGCCTTCATACACACTCACAGGGTTTATTTTATCACTACACAAGACACTTAAACATATAATATAATGAAATGAGTTTTCTTAGCTCCTACTCGAGCAAAGCGATCTCTCCTCCGCGAGAGCGTATTTCCAACTCGCGTATTTCGTCTTGAAACAGGAAGTGGTGGGAAATCCCTCTAGCGGCTAAAAGTAACTCGCTTCCACATTCGGCATCCTGACTCCCTTTTTCTGCCTCGAAAACGACAGTCAACATCAAACTATGGATCAGGGCTTCATGTGGTCAGCTGCTGTGGAGGTGCAACCGGGACCTTCATGTTGTCCTACTTTTTCCACTTTGTACCGATCGTTGCCCTTTTTTGCTGTTACTCAGTATGGTCCAAAGAACTTTGGTCTTAGCTTTAGACCGCTTGCAAACTGCGTGCGTTGTATGGCCACCAGGTCCTTAACGTTGTACACCTGCGCCTTTTTTCTTTTTCTATTATACGTTTTTCTGTTCCCTTCCTGTATTCTTAGAATGTTCTTTCTAGCCTCTTCTCTTATATCTTCTCTGTCCTTCATCAGACAGTTCGTTTCTGATATATGTGTGTGTGTGTAACGGAAGTGAGTGCTCAACGGAATACTTTCTTTGGGTATAGGGTTCAGAAAACCTTCGCCCTTCCCTCGTTTTCTGTCACACAATATGCACTCTACACAATTTGCAATGACTTGTTCGATTCGTTTTCTGGGGCTAGGGAAAAGTCCATCTTCAGCAGATCTTCCGTTTTAGACACTGCGAAATGTCCCTTGCTATGGATATCTCGGATGATTTCTAGCTCCGACGCTTCGGGGATCACAAGTAGTTCACGGCCATTCTCGTACTTGTATAGTACACCGTTTTTTACCGCGTAGTCTTCCTTGAGTCCTTGCTCGACTAAGGATTTTAACAACTGGAGGCGCTCATCTCTATTTTGCGCAGCTGCAATTTTAGCAGTAACTTCTCCCTGAGAACGAGTAATCATCATGACCGCGTTTCTACTCAGCTCGTCAACGTGCTTCATTTGCTGTCCAGTTCTGTGAACGACTTCGTATTCAAACTCTTCAAGAAGTAAAGCCCATCTCGCCACCTTGGGAGTTAGGTCTTTTTTTAACATAGTCTTCTGAAAAGCATCACAGTCCGTAATAATTTTGATTTTGGACCCCAGAAGATAGTTCCTGAATTTTTTAGAGCTTGTACTATAGCTAAAACTTCAAGCTCATAACTGCATAGCTTTTCTAGTTGGGGGTCGTTTTTTTATCATGAAGTGTATGGGGTGTAATTGTCCATCACCAGATTTTTGGAGCAACACGGCGCCGAAGCCATGGCTGCTTGCGTCCGTATGCAATTCTATTGGGGCTCCTTGTTTGAAAATGTGAAGAACAGGGCTTGTCGACAAAAGTTCCTTCAGTCTGTTAAATGCTTCATTTTGTTCAATTCCGAATTTGAATTCTACCCCGTCACGAAGGATGTTTGGCAATCTTAGAGTAGTTGGCAATAAATTTTCTGAAGTACCCCGTCAGACCCAAGAAGCTCTGAATTTGCTTTAAGGTTTTGGGCTCTGGAAAATTTTGAACCGCCAAAGTTTTATCAGGGAAGGGACGAATTGTACCATCTTCAATAATATACCCCAGAAATTCAATTTTTCTTTTTAAAAACTGACATTTTTTTAAAATTAATTTCTAAACCGTACTTCTTGGCTACTCCTAAAACGCGTTTCAACTTCTCTAAACCCTCTTCTTCAGTACGTGCCGGTATAATAAAGTATACACAACAACAGTGTTATCCCGCATTAATTCCCTAAACACATTGTAAATGAATCTCTGAAATACACTTGGGGAGGTTGACAAACCTAAAGGAGCTTTCAAAAATTCGTAAAGACCAGCATGAGTAATAAAAGCCAAATATTTCGTGCACTGTTCCTGCACGGGAACATGAAAAAAACCGTTTTTCAAGTCTAACGTTGAGAAGACCTTTGCTTCACCCAAATGATCTAAAACTTCCTCCACTTGAGCCATTGGGAATGAATCTTTAACTACTTTCTTATTTAACTTCCTGAAATCCACGCATAACCGCGAAGTTCCATCCCGTTTTTTACACAAAACGATAGGCGAAGAATAGTCCGAACAGGAAGGTTTAATAATCCCATCCCTTAACCATTCATCTATCTGTTTATCGACAATTCTTTGTTCTGCAAAAGGAATTCTCCTGGATCGTTGAGAAACAGGTATGTCATCTTTTAATACGATATTCATTTTTACATCTGTGCCAAGTTGCTTTTTCTGCGGTGTGTACTCTTTAATCAAACCAGAAATAGTATTACGCAACCCCTTATCAACAATGTGTGTTAAATCCATCTCGCTCTGATCTACAGCTGCCAAAATAAAAAACAAAAAGTTTCTCGAGACAGGCAAAGAATTATTGCTGTTTTCCGAAACCACAGTGTCGCCTACACAGGAGTTATTGAGTAATTGTAAACATTTTGGTGGAAATATCTCCTCCACTATAAGTTCGGAACAGATCACCGCTTCAAGGTCAATCCGCTCGTCACTCTCGCATAAAGCAAACTGAAAAGTCGCCGTGTCATCGTTGGTCACGTTGCCAAAACAACTTTGGATTTGCAATTCCCCAGTAGAATGTTTATCAGGAAAGAGAGATTTTCTCAAAACAACCAGCTCACTTCCCGAATCTTTCAAACATTTCACTTTTTTCCCATCCACGAATAAATCAATATATTCTAGCTCGTTCTTGGCCGTACTATCCGATTTACTTTTCAGTCCTGATGCTATATTTTTCCACTTTTTTCAAAACGTTTAGGACAATTTCGCGTGAAATGAAATGATTCCCCTCTACCACCACAAACATAACAGATTCTTTCGGAAATTCGCTCGACAGGGTTACTCAGTGATTCATTAAAATTATATTGTGTTTTTTAAGAATAGTTTTTGTTAAAGCTAGACCTTTTCTTTACTGTATTATCCACTCGCGTATTATTGACCTCGGCTAAAGACTTTCCTCTAGATGAATTATATAAATCACATTCTCTCCCTAATTCATTAGGCTTAAAAAATTTTTTACCCTCCCGAATACTAATGTGCTCCCTAGTTTTAAAATCTAATGTTTCATACAATCTGTCCGAAACTATAAGCTCACACAATTTCTTAAAATTATCAACTTCCCTTATCTGGCAATAGTAATCGAAAGTCGCACTTAAACGCGAAGAGAATCGAACGTGCGATTCATTAGGATTTCTCACCGCATTTTTAAAATTACTTAAACAATCGCGTGGCGTTGGCTGAAATTCTTTTAAAATTAACGCTTTTAAATTATCATAATCAGCAATTTCTTTTTCTGTAGCGCAAGCTAGAACATTATTACCCTTTTCTCCCAGTAGATTAATTAATAATTCTGATTTCAACTTAACGGGAACGTTTTTGGTACTAAAAGCTTTTTCTAGTGATTTGAAAAACAAATGCAGAGCTTCTGGTTTCTCAGGGACAGCTATTGTTAATGTTTTGACACTTCTAATTAAAGTCTCTAAATTATCCGATTCTGGTTCAGACTCTCTAAGCACAGAATGATCTGAAATTTCACTCGTACTAGGTGACTGTAGTTTTAGTTTTTGAAGCTCAATCTCCTTCTCGAGTCGGGCTAATTTTATCTTTTCAAGTTCAATTTGTGACTGCTCCGCAGCGGTTTTAGCTTTTTCATCCTCCACGATCGATTTTATAGTACCGCGCACAAATTCAGGGTCGGTTTTGAAAATGTCAGAACTTTCAATCAAAGTTTTGATTTCTACTACTTTCGCTTCAGCTGGCACCGTCTGGCCAAGCTTTTCAGCGACTAACCTCAATTCTTGTTTTTTTAAATTACTAAGCATGCTCATAATGTTCATAAAAATTGTACCTTACTTTTGCTTTCAAAGATGCCGTTAGTCCATCCGCCTCGGGCCCCCAAATTTCCTGTGACTTGTACTGGAACTGAGGAACGACGCCTTCATACACACTCACAGGGTTTATTTTATCACTACACAAGACACTTAAACATATAATATAATGAAATGAGGTTTCTTAGCTCCTACTCGAGCAAAGCGATCTCTCCTCCGCGAGAGCGTATTTCCAACTCGCGTATTTCGTCTTGAAACAGGAAGTGGTGGGAGGTCCCTCTAGCGTCTAAAAGTAACTCGCTCCCACATTTATATATATATGTATGTATATATATATGTGTGTGTGTGTGTGTGCGTTTGTTTGTTTATCTATTTATTTTTTTATTTATTTATTCATTCATTCTTGGGCCCGTATTCTTGGGATACATGCTATCCCACCCCGTAAGGAAAAGGTTAATTGGACCCCGGTGTGTCAATGACCCCAGAGCCCCGTTGTGAGTACCCTGGTACAAAGTAGTGATAATATATACAACCGCTCTCTAGGGGAGAGTGATTTAGACTTCAATAGATTAAAAAAATAAGGGGGTGATCAAGAAAGTCACAAGTGCTTGTCACAATGGAACTTATATCATAAACAACTTGGGTCTCAAAATGTGGAGAAATTTTGCACCGCATTTCTCTTGTGCCGATGACCTCTTGAAGCTCCCATAGCAGAAATAAAAGTCTTCCCTCGATTGTTATGTTAAATGAAAATGCGATAAATGCATGTAAGTCACATAGGTTTGCTCGGCTATAAACATAAGGCTGCTGTGTACTAACCCTATTGGATTCGCTCACCTCTATGTAAACCTATGGAGAAAATGTGTCCGAGGATTGCCGACTTGGATTGAAAGATATATTTTTTTTCAAATTTTGCTCCGTATTAGAGTTAGAAATTTTACACCTTGGGGCATTTTTCGTTATTTCTTTTTTTTTTTTTTTTGTTGTTGTTGTTTTGTTAATGCAAATAATTTTTTTTAATTTAAATTGTTCGGGGGAAAAAACCTGATATAGTGTGTTTTAAACGCTCCTAAATTCCTTTGGTGGACGAACTTTATAAAATGAATCCTGTTGCAAGGTGCAGAACAGTTCAGGCTATCTTAAAGTACGAAACCATATTTATTGGATTATCAGCATTTATGTAGCTGTCAATAGTAGATAAATTTTCTCCATATGTTAACGTTGAGGTGAGCGAATCCAGTGGGATTAGTACACAGCAGCTTTAACATACAAGGCTTACTAAGGTATTCCCATCATTTTTTTTCAGTCATAGTTTTACAAGAGTTCTGCATTAGTGTAAAATGTGTCTCACGCAGATCGGTTCTTTCTCTAAAAATTTCTCTCACACGTGACCGAAAAAGATTTTGGAAGGGCTCTCGTCTCACTCCAGAGTGTTCGTCCAACTTTTGTTTGCTTCTGGGCTTTAAATACACATCCGGGGAATACACCGAGATAATAACAAGAGTCGACTCCCAGGAAAAATGTAATCGATATATCGAATGACTATTTGGTCAAAAGATTAAGACTTCGAAGATCATCAGCGGAGGGAATTGTACGCAGACGTCGCGGCGAATGGGAAGCTTTTCCACCATTCAAAGGTCTAATGATACTGTTGCTCATTATTGCTCTAGTCATTAGGCTAAAAATTATTGTCAGGGGGTGCTAAATGACGGGGATATTGATGACAAAGCAACAGGGAATAGTTCAGTCTCCCACTTCCATGGATTGTTGCATTTCGAGACAGAAAGTTTATATAACTCAGTTTATAGTCTGAAAAAGGTCATAGTCTTTTCAAAGAAATTCTAATAGTAATGATAAAAATGCATGAAAAAAATATGAGGATGTTATTTAAAAATTTACATAGTCTTTTAAGGCGTAATAACGAAGGGAAAAAATTCGCAATATATGCTCACGGTGAGGAAAGTTAATCAAAAGCCGTGAGAATATCTTAAAAGACCAAATCAAAACAACTCTTACTAAGGCATTCAATACTCAAATCGCTTAGAGCATCTTCAAACGAACCCATTTTAGATCAGGAGTTCTCTCTTACATCTTCACCTTTATATCTTTCCCATCGTTCATCCAAAATATTTCACATCACATATCTTCAAATCACATATCTTTCATATCTTCAAATGGCCATTACCTTTTCTATATATTTTTTGAGATTCCATGATCTATATCTATCAGATTTTACACTCCTTACTCTACGATGTGTGTGTTTGTGTCAGTAAGTAAGTAAGTAAGTAAGTAAAGAAATCCGTTTGACACGTCGGCTCCCAACGCTTTCGCGTAATCAGCCAGTGATTCACCGAAGACTGGCGATGCATAGCAATTCCTGTACACACAGTCGTAGGTTAATTTCCCATGTTCGGTGAAATGTCATTTTTATAGGTCTGAGAGCCGGCCGGACATTAAAGATCTGCCGACAATTGGGCAACCCTGGGCCCCTCGTAAATAAAGTAAGCAAAGTAAGTAAGTAAGTAAAGTAAGTAAGAAAGTAAGTAAAGTAAGTAAGTTAAGTAAGTAAGTAAAGTAAGTAAGTAAAGTAAGTAAGTAAGTACAGTAAGTAAGTACAGTAAGTAAGTACAGTAAGTTAGTAAAGTAAGTAAGTAAAGTAAGTAAAGTAAGTTAAGAAAGTAAAGTAAGTAAGTAAGTAAGTAAGTAAGTAAGTAAGTAAAGTAAGTAAGTAATTACAGTAAGTAATTACAGTAAGTAAGTACAGTAAGTAAGTACAGTAAGTAAGTACAGTAAGTAAGTAAAGTAAGTAAAGTAAGTAAGTAAGTAAAATAAGTAAGTAAATAAAGCTAGTAAGTAAGTAAGTAAATAAGGAAGTAAGGAAGTAAGTAAAGGAAGTAAGTAAAGGAAGTAAGTAAGTAAGTAAAGTAATAAAGTAAATAACTAAATAAGTAAGTAACGTAAGTAAGTAAAGTTAGTAAGTAAGTAAAGTAAGTAAATTAAGTAAGTAAGTAAAGTAATTAAGTAAATAACTAAATAAGTAAGTAAAGTAAGTAAGTAAAGTTAGTAAGTAAGTAAGTAAAGTAAGTAAGTAAGGAATGAAGGAAGAAAGGAAGTAAAGTAAGTAAGTAAAGTAAGTAATTAAGTAAGTAAGTAAGTAATGTCTCCAAAACCAGAAGGCGATATTACGTCGGGCTGTCTTGGTTGTAGTCGAGTTTGAGTGGTCAGCAAACTTAGTGAGTCTACTCCAGTTGAGAGGAATAATTATTTTATTTTATTGAACACATTATGGACAAAAATAAATAAAATGGCTAGTATATTAAACAAAATCAGTTGTCTAACACTGTTTGTTATACTTTTTTCTGAAAAGACCCTTTATTGATATTTATCAGCAAATGCCCAAAATTTTCTTCTCCATTTAAAGTGCAGGTAATATCAATGTACGGAAAAAATGAGCCCAGAGCTTATCTAGAAGCATCTTCTATCTCAAGGAAAAAAATGCATCAAAAATTAATTTATTTGCTAGGTATGCTATCTAGATAATACCGAATGATATACAGTTCTTACTTCACTTGCCATAGTTAGTTTGAAAGTAAGCGCTATGGTTTATCATTGTACTAAGCAATTCCAATGGACAATTTCCTTTGTTTTTCGAACAAAAAGGTATTTAATAAATCTGATATATATGTATAAATATCGTATCTTATAATATAAATATCGGTAATTGTAAAGAAGTGGGTGCCTCTTGGCGAGGTTTGGCGAGGTTTTCAAAATTGACAACACTATGCTTCATAAGAACTAAACGGCAGAACTTTGACAAAGAATCGAAAACTGCGTTATGAAATACATTATGTAATAATTCTATTATGAAGCTACATATTTCTTAAATTAGAACCTTGCTAGCAAACGACCCTTCATTCCTTTTTAACCAAACTTTTTTAGTTATAACATCTCATTTTAACAAACGGGGATCTCACGAAATAAATTACGAATTCTTGGGATTTACGTTTGTTTTACGTCCTTTTGGTGCATTTATCGACCCCGTCAAAAGGTGTACCCACTTCTCTACAAGAGCTTAAATATCTCTTGGGAGCTAAAAGTATAGATTAACAGTAGGTTTTAAATGTATTATAATCCCAGATAAAAACAAAGCCGCATTATGTGCAACAAAATTATTTCAAGTGTACCCACTCATTAACAAGAGCCTAAATATCTCCTGTGAGCTAAAAGTATTGATTAACTGAATACCCGTGCTTCTCTACGGAGTACATTCATATTAAATATAATGGTCAAAGTATGCAATTAATTTGGATGTTTAATATCAATAAAACATGCTAACTTGAATTAAATTCTTAAAAAACTTGCATCTCAATTAGTCTAGTGGTTAAATTTTATCTTCTACCGCATTTAATTTTTTTTGTCAATTTATTTCGTTGTTAGGCACGTGAAGCAAAATTAATTTAAAGTACCACAAAAAAAAAGAAACCACGTGATCAGCATTTAATAAATTAAATTCTAAAAATTAATCTTTAAAAATTCACCAAAAATCAGAAAAGGGAGGTAAAGATTCGAAAAAGATTTCATTTTAAAGGAATTTTTATGATCTTTCTCATGATATAAATTTTATAACCCTCAGATTATTATTTTAAATGCAAACTTTAAAGAATGTTACATAAACAGCTTAAAAATTTAATTTTAAAAAATGTAAGAAGAATTTTTCAAAAATCTTTCTTAGCGCACCCCTACACTATAAGAAAAATCGCCATGGAAAATTTCAGCTCTGTCGGTCCAGCGGTTTGGTCTGTGTGTTATCTGTCAATCATTCAGTTACGGAATTGTTTTATATATATATATAGATTATACGTTTTAAAAGTATTATAATCTCAGATTTTAAAATAAATCACCAATATGTGCAACAAAATTATTTCAAGTTGCATTTGCTTTCTTCAAATTTACAAACTGTAGCAAGATTACTCGATGATCTTTGAAAAGGTTATCACGGCTTGAAAACAACCGATGCCAAACATGGTTTTATTAAATTCATGACGCGGAACGCGAGGCGATAATTCATGGAGACGCGGTGATCACTTCGATCCCCTCCGAACGAGTTATCCAGCACTCATTTAAAACCCGAATGACTGTCACCGTCGCTGAAATATTGTTAAACAGGAGAAATAATTGCCATTAAACCACCGACTGTTGGAATCGGCAGCTTCGGCGATGATGTTGTTTTCCCTGGACAATGACCATCTAATCTCAATTATTACGTAATCATGTCTTCCGACATTCTTCGCTTGAGCGTACTTTCTGACCGGAAGATAAATGATGCGTTAGGTAAGTATCACTTTGCTGTGTCCCGGCTTGATGAATGACTGGTAGCGTCTTGAGGCACAGTTTGAATCAAATCTGAAGTCATGAATTATATGTAAACTAGGTTATAAGGCAATACCGACGCCTCTGGAGCAGAAATTCGAAATACCATATTAACCAATGATAAGTGATTCGATTATAATGGAACTAATTACGGCAATTATTTTTCTGTGTTTTGATATTACCCTAAATTATTCGTGATAATTACAGTGAATGGGTGTAGACGCAAAATGAAGATCAAGAAATGACCCAGTGCAACGTATAAAATAAACCATTCATTGTTTTATATTAGGCACATACGGTGTAAAAAAAGAGTTTATTAAGAAGAGTAAAACACTGGTAGGTTTTCAATATTCCGTTCTGAAAAAGTCATGAAAAGTCACAATATTCCATCCTGATAATTACAGGGAATGGGTGTAGACGCAAAATACGGAAGATCCAGAAATGACCCGGTGCAACGTAAAAAATAAACCATTCATTGTTTTATATGAGACACATATGGTGTAAAAATGATTTTATTAAAAAGAGTAAAACACTGGTAGGTTTTCAATATTCCGTTCTGAAAAAGTCATGAAAAGTCACAATATTCCATCCTGATAATTACAGGGAATGGGTGTAGACGCAAAATACGGAAGGTCCAGAAATGACCCGGTGCAACGTATAAATAAACCATTCATTGTTTTATATGAGCCGCATATGGTGAAAAAAAGAATTTATAAAAAAATGCAGGTAGTCTTTTCTAATGAAACTACCGCGGGTTATTAACTTAGGATTACTTATCGTTGCTTACCTCTTTTGTATGTATATATGTATCTATATATATGTACGAATGTATATATATACATATAAGTATGTCGAAATTTTGACGCATCTTGGTTCTTTTCTGTTTAACTTGTCCAAGCGATAGACTGGATTTGGCGCGCTGCCAAAATTATAACTCGCGAGGAAGAGCGGACGGAAAGTTTTAGTGTCTGAAATTTTCCTTTCCGCAGGACCGTTATGGAGGAACATAATCGTACGTTAAAATAGAGTAAAACACTGGTAGGTTTTCAATATCCCATCCTGAAAAAGTCTGCTGTATTTCTTTGTTTGGGAGAGAAGTTGACATTCTTCCCAAATAATTTTAACTTTCTTCCAAACCTTTTTCTTCCATGATGCACTTACAATTGGCAGACCTTCCGACATCCCCTGAAAATTATTCCCCGCCTTTGAATAAAATTAAATTCGCAGAGGAAAAACTTTAAAGTAAACAAATTAGTGAACTCTGTGAAGTCAGGATAACAACACCATCGTTTCCGCGGCTGTGTTTATCAAGCGTTATTGAGGGAGTCAGATTCCCTTAAACACACAGAGACTCGTTGAAGTAAAAGTTCGTTTCAAAAACATTTCATTGATCGCATTTTCCGAATCAGTGGCAGCAACTGAGCCGAGTGATCACGGGAACACTGAAAAACCACAAAGACATTACTGTCGAATGAAGATCCCGAACACGGGGCAAAATAAAATTTTAATGCGATACAAGTTGATAAAAAAAAACCTCGCAAATT
Organism: Dolomedes plantarius; assembly: GCA_907164885.2. NCBI lineage: Eukaryota > Metazoa > Arthropoda > Arachnida > Araneae > Dolomedidae > Dolomedes > Dolomedes plantarius. The sequence continues at coordinate 103,589,284 of OU015495.1, forward strand.
ACATATCAATACTCGATCAGCCCCGAAGTTTCATTCATGCTCGCCTGGACACTCCTCCGCCGATGTCTTCCGTGATGGAATCGCTTAGGCGCTATGAATACGTCAAGAATTTCAATTACGACCCGTAGCGTGAAGGAAGGGGTTTATTTGAGTGTGTTTCGTTTTATTAAATATTTTGGTGTCTGCAAGCCTTCCCCCCCCTTTTTTTGTGAAGTTTCACTATGCTGTATCGATTTCTTTTAATGAATAATTTAATACGACGTCGAGTGATTCATAACGTTAATTACATTTCTATGCTGCTCCGAGTTTAGTAATGGCTCGATCTTAATAATAAAAAAAATTGAGATTCATTAAAAGCATTCTGAAGCGAGAAGAAAATACAGATTTTAAGGTTGTGCATAGGTCAACCTCGTATATTTTCAGTTCCCAAGTTAAGCTATGGGGAATTTTTTTGTCCATGTTGTTTTATTGCCTTAGTTAAAACATATTTTTGAATTATATCTATTTTTTTCATATGAAGGTAGACATTTAAATAAATAAAGAGTATTTTTTTTACTTCTTAGCTGTTAAGACAGCTAAGAATTTTTAAAAAAACACACTCCACAGCATATAATAATCAAAATCTAAGGCCTTGTTCCCATGGCTACCGTAACGGAGCGTCACCGATAAAAATTTTAATCCATCACAGAGCTAAAAGCAGTTACCACGTGATACGTCAAACCAATATCAGATTATGTCAGCAATCTCGGTGCCAACGGAATGCTTTCCACAGCATAAAATAATCAACATCTAAGGCCACGTTCCCATGGCTACCGTAACGGAGCGTCAGCGATAAAAATTTTAACCAGTCACAGAGCTAAAAGCAGTTACCACGTGATACGTCAAACCACTCTCAGATTATGTCAACAATCTCGGTGCGAGCGGAGGAACGCTTTTCCCAGCATAAAATAATCAACATCTAAGGGCTCGTTCCCATGGCTACCGTAACGGAGCGTCAGCGATAAAAGTTTTAACCAATCATAGATCTAAAAGCAGTTACCATGGGATACGTCAATCCAATCTCAGATTATGTCACCAATCTCGGTGCCAGCGGGACAACGCTTTCCACAGCATAAAATGATCAACATCTAAGACCTAGTTCCCATGGCTACCGTAACGGAGCGTCAGCGATAAAAATTTTAACCAATCATAGATCTAAAAGCAGTTACCACGGGATACGTCAAACCAATCTCAGATTATGTCAACAACCTCGGTGCCAACGGAGGAATGCTTTCCACAGCATAAAATAATCAACATCTAAGGCCTCGTTCCAATGCATTTGCTGGCCTGTGATTTGAAAAATACTGAGCAAAAACTCCCATAACTAGGGGTCTGAATATCTGTGATGTCAACTAATCACAAGCCCTTAAAGCATGTGAGGAAACTTCACTAGAAATATCTCCTCCTCGCATTTCTTACTCACATCGTATGTGTAGTTCAGTTGGCAGAATCCCGTCTCATGGTTAAGAGAGTCGAGTTGAATCATCACCTCTGGCAGGTGGACGCTTTACTGACATCCTACAATCAAAAGGAACAGTTATAAACCATTATTCAAACGTATAGCAAAAATTCACAGTCGAAAATAAATTTTTAAAAAATGATAAATAAAAATATAACTATGCTAACATACTCTGATTTTGGCTTGGCAGAGAAAGAGAGAAAAATACGAAGTCATTAAAAATAACAAGCGCAGAGTTAACTACTCGGCTACTTCAATATTAGGTTCGTGATTGGTGTATTACGAGTCATGAGGTTTGGAACCATGAGTTCGATCCTCGCCTCTGGCAGTTGGCCGTTGTAAGCTCTTAATCTGTAAAACTAAAAATCTCACTTTGTTTGTCGGTTATTCAAAAGAGAAACAAACAGTGATCATGAGTTACTGAGTTATTGATATTTTTAGTTATATTTCATACTGAATTCATCATTCAATCTAATCTCATTGCTGGAAAAGGGATCTTTTGTACACAAAACTATTTTATTTGTTGAAAAACTTATTTTACACTCTTACTAGGTGTTAAAATAGCTCTAACTTGGTGGTTGGGCCTACACTCATTCAGACAAAACTAGCTTATCAACTCATTGGCCTAAACGAGTTGATGGGAAATCATTCTCCATCAACTCGTTTCTCATTTTTTGCTTCAGTGTTAATTCCTTGTTCAGTTTGCTCTCTGTTACCAACTCACATATCGAAACTTACTTTTTATTCAATTTAATTCTTTTCATTGAGGTCAAGATTAAACAATCAATCGAACATAACTTAATATCACGTTTTCATACAAATATTCTTCTAGAATTATACAAATAATATTCTTGTAGTAAAATCAAAGAACGGTTTATGCAACATAAAAAAATACATAATCGTGTTTAGGCAATTTAATGATTACAACAAAAGAAAAAAAGATTTTTTAATTAAAAATTCTAAATTGTGTTCGCTTGTAATTAATAATAATGGTTTACTCAAAACTTGAAATTGCTTATATATTTTTTAAATTCTCACATTTTAGCATGTACATATCATTTCAGGGCAATGATAGTTAATGCATCTTATTGTAATCTATAATCATGACATGCTTTATCTATTTTTCGTTGTAAGATTAATCGGAACAATAGATGTCACTCTGCCTGGGGCACTTTCGTGATGGAAATATAGAGATGTCCCAAAATTTCGGAAATATTGGTCTTTCTAATCATAAAATTTCGATGTTAGTTTTATGTCTGTCTGTTTGTTCTTTTTACATACATGCTATTCAAAAAAAGGAAGGACTCTAAATAAAATCCTCCTAAAAGAATCCCAGTTAGAACTATAAAATTCTTCTCTCTGAAATATAAACTTTTACTTTTTACACACTGCACGTACTTCGGAATTTCGATGTGCTATAACCAACCGTTCGATAAACAAATCTGCATAATGTTCAGTTTTTGACATTTGGAACATACAAACATTACTTGACGAGATGTCAAACTTTTGCTTGCCCTCCAAAAGCTAACAATTCAGTTTTTTAACAAAAAAAGGTAATTCAAGAGTGATTTACATCACCACCACTTCTAAAAAAATCACTAATGGGCGAAAATATTGATAAATAAGTTCTGGACATTTAGTTCGCTGCAAGGTTTTCGGCTTCCAGTATTATGGCAACACGTGACGCCAACGCTTGGTTTCGTCATGTGGCACGTGGTAACGCTTGGATCTCTCGTGGTCTGCTTTTCTTCATTTCAGCTCATTTCATTAATAATAAAAGCTTGTTCACGCGTACCCCCCCCCCCTCCAACAAGACCTGCTAGTACTTGAAGAACTCTTCACATCTAAAAAAAGTAAACGGTTGTAGATGTGATTTGAAAGCCTTATTGTATCAGCAGTTTTCGTGGCGAGCCGTACAACACTGGTAATAATTTTTGGTGGTAGACTTTATTATACACTGGTTATTGAGTATTTCAATTTAAAGATTATAATATTATGCAAATAAAGGAAGGGATTCATAAGAAAAATAAATCATCTTTTCAAACAAGAAAGTCATTTATTGTTACTGTGTGCACTATGACCTAAACGAGAAACTGACTAAAATTCATATAAAAACGGAAGGGAAATAGACAAAATATTTTTTCTTATACCCCCTAAACCCCTTAACGATCACATAATTTTCAATAAAACAGTAAAAAAAGTGCATATTTTTTTCGGATGATTTCATTTATTTCTTGATCTGCTACATCTAGTTTAAAAAAAAACCATTGACAATTACATTATAAATAGTCTGGTGCTGCAGTCTGGTATGTAAAATAAGAAATAAAAAAATTTCAGGGTAAATGAAATGGATTGTTTTTAATCTTTTTGGTGCGTTACTTTTGAACACTCCAACTCCGGAAATATCACGAGCACGATAAATAGAGAGCAAAACCTCACCCCGTAATTTTGACGGGAGTGAAAAGGAAGGGGTTAAGTCCTGTTAGTTGTCTCATCGTGGCAAAGGGGTGTCACTAGGAGGAATGGATGAAGTACGTTGGGAGATTTTCTCCTAGTAGGATCGCCCTAGGCGTGAAGGCTATTCCATTTTCCCAGCTAAACACTATCAGGCAATTCGAGGTCTCGTGAGTCTTCTCTATGTTTCCAGGTTCCTCGGTCAATTCGAAGCTGCCCATTTTTCCCTTCGCCATGGATTTGTAGTGTTTTGAGCAACATTCTGCATGGCTCGCCTTCGGAGTGGCTATACAAAATGTATGGGCTTCGAGAACTCTACTGAGGTCTTTACCCCTTGTTCCTGTTCTCCTGCTCCTGCGAATCCTTCTCGCATTGTGGACTGTTTAGGTGTCCCCGACAGCATGCTTGCAGAAGATCAGGATGCTGCTGCTTAACTTTTGCTCACATGACAGAGCCTCATGGACCTGGTCTAGCATTTTCTGGTCCAGGGTATAGATTAGAATAGAACCTTACTAAAATGGTGCGTGAATGTGTGGGACAAGCAAGGAAACATAGAGAATTGGCAGTTATCGTACTTTTATTCGACAATACTAAAAATTCTTTTAAAGTAAGATTAATAATAAAATAAGGTTAACATTCATATTATCAACTCCTACATGAGGAATCCAGAAGCAGGGGCAAAATATTCAGTCAAAGCAAATATTTCTAAGTTCTTTCGGGAGGCCCTTACGACTGTTGAAGAATACAGCGATGAAGGCTTCCGTTGACAGGTACCCACATCAGGTCAGACTACAGGAACCTTCGTAAGTCTCCGCGACAGTGCAATCGGCTCTCTCCAGAGCTCGGGCATCAGCAAGCGAAATCTGTCGACCTTCTTCCTTTTTCTTTTTTTGGACGGGCTGGTGTCCGTTTCCCGGAGGCATTTTGGCCCTCCCCTTTCTCTCTCATTGGACAGTGGGCTGCCCTTATCTTAACAGTTCCTGCCCCAATTGGTCCCTTATTTCACTGCTCATATTCACAGTATACCAAGTGCCTCCCCACTTTCGTTTGCGATACCACTTTGACAATTATTTGAAAGTTTTATTGTGGGCCATAAAATAACTTGAACTTAACGTCACCATCTATCTTACAACCTTTATAGTCTTTTCATTGCTATCATAGTGTTCAAGTCTTTTTTCCCCTCTAGAGTGGTTATAAAAGTTTTATTATTGACAGTTTTATTATTTATCTCTCGACCACACACCGAGGTTTCTACTTCTTGGAATTATATCATCCAGCGCTTCTACACAGGGGGCTTAACAACAACAACATTTAAAAAAAACCGTCAATTTCTAAATACAGGAACGACTGACTAAGCCTTGAATGAAAAAAAAATGTATAAGGAGAAGTTTTCTATAGAATATATCCAAACTTGTTTCCGTATGCTTTATTTTCAACAAATGAGGCTTTTGGGCCTTTAAAAGTAATTTTGAAAGGCATCAAGTTTTAATAAAATTAAAATTGCAAAAGAGAGCTGCAATCGTTAAGTAATCATAATCATTCTGCTCAGTTTACGATCATAACAGCACACATTGTTACATACGTGATGAATGTCTTTATCTGAATGATATAAATTTCGCATCGCATCGACTAATACATACACTTTCCGGAAGAATTTCATCAAATATGGTAATGAACAATCAATTAGTTTCTGATGTGGGTGCTGAGATATGTAAAAATTCCCTACCTCTCAACGTTCAACAATGTCCCAGGAACTAAAGCATGGAGCTGGAATTTTCGAAAACTCGCACCGGCCTGTTTAGAATAAACATCTTATCGAACGTTCTTCGATAAAGACATTAGAATAATGGCAGTAAATTACGAACGAGCACTTTCATTAAACTAAACTAAGGGCATTTGAAACGTAGATCTATGATAAACCGATTCTTCTCTATCATTGTCAGCCAACGATAATCACTCAGCGCTTTGTTTTCCAGGGGGAAATGCTACTTTGACACTTGTTAATACCAGATGCGGTGGATCTCTGCCTTTACGAAATCACTCTGTAAGACTGAAGTAATAATTTTGTATTGCAAATCAAAGAATAAATTACGCCAAGAGCCTGTTGAAAATGGATGACGTTTATAAATTTAAATTTGGATCAAGTGTACTTCTGCCTCCATCCCCTCCGTAAGCATTAACAATGTAAATCGATAATTTGCAGAGATTAATGTCATTTATAATTGCTAAAACAAACCATTTTGGTGATAATTGATTGCGCACCAAATGAGAGCAGATTTACTATTTATGATAAGCGATGTAATTAGAGTAATTTATCTTCGGTTAATAAATTAAGGAGAAGGAAAAGATCCGGGATCAATGTAAACATGGCATCTCAAATCAATTTGAGAAATCTGGTCTCGATTTAGACGTTGGGGTGAGTTATAAAGTTCTAGCTGCTCCACCATATTTCAAGCATTGTAGACTTTGTAAGCTTATTGGTTCCACTTCTAATTGCATGGGCATGGGGTGGTCTTGTGGTAGCGCGCTGGCTTTCGGTGTTGAGGGTGATCGGATCGAATCCAGACAAGCATCATTAAATACCTCTGTGTCTAGACCGGATATGGGCACGTTAAGTCCGTAGACCTCAAAGGGTCAAAACTGAGGTGGCAACTAGCTAAGACGGATCTCTCCGACCCTTGTGGTGATGTGTAAACTGGAGCCGCACACTTCAGCCGGAGGCCTATATGGGCGTGGTCTGGAACTTCCAGCCAGGGGGCATTAGAAACAACAACAACAACTTCTCATTGCAGCATCATAAACTTTTGACATTCCCAAACATTTACGTTGCCAAGCAAATTAATTGATGGATTTCTCGTGATTTAAAGACCTAGGGATCAGGAAACCTCTAAAATGCCATGCTGTCTATCAGTGAGTTGATCCATATGTAGCACGGTTACAGATCTCGGACTCTACAGCTTGCTCTCAATTCTAAATGCAGTCAGAACGTTGTAAATAGCTGGCAGTCAGAGCTCCGTGTCGTTAAATGGCAAATGCATCAATCTTTCGGGTTATAATTCTGGTTTTCTTGTGATTTAACGTCTCAACCGTAAAGATTCAAAAATTGTACTCGGAGGATTCAGCATATTCCTCCAATTCCAAACGTGTACAAAAATCTGTGCAAATAGCTAAGGATTTTTATAATTTTTACTGTTCTCTACGACAGAAAAATGGACGATTTCAGTTCAAATGAAAATCAGACACTCATATTTATTGACTTTCCGCAGGATTTTTTAAATGTATATTACTCTAAGATGAAATTTAAATGTTGAAGTTTTAATTTCCAAATGAAATATTTTGAGTGTTTTTTTTTCAAGATCGATGTTTGTTTTCAAAAAAAAAATGGAAATATTAAAATGCTTCATCATTTTTTCTTTTCTTTTTTAAATATAAATCTAACAGCTTCACTCATCTAGAAGTAACCTGTTTTACTGATAGTATGCGCCTGCAGTTCTCAATTCCGTATTTAATTATTTACTTGATGAAATCAGCCAAAAGAAGTTCAAAAAATATTTAAACTGAATGCAGTGAAGAAACATGCGAAGAGAGCATAAAGCTCTTACATAAAATGGTTTTTTAATACATATAAATGGGTAAAAACAAACTCTTTATAATCATACAAATTAGAAACAGTGGACAGCGTAAAATACAATTATGTATTGAAAATACATCATGAGGTAAATTTTAACAATTGGAATGATACGCTGAAGAAACGTGGGGGAAAACATCCCAGAGTGGTTGGCATCGACATAAAAAAACCTTCCACTACAGACAGAAACTAACCAAAAAACCTTCAAATACCAGTTTTCAACTGCTTTTATTTTTCTTTTTACAGGGTGGTCCAAAATTATTGAGCGCATTTTATGTTTGAAAAAAAAGAACAAAATGAGGTAGTGCATGTTTATTGTTTTCTTGGAAAGACAATTTAAAGCAGTTTTACACAACAAAATTTTAAATATTAAATAACTTCCACATAAGCCGGTAGAGGGCGTAACAACATTTCGGAAGAAAAATTTACTGATTGCGTCAGTCTGCAAATGGCTACCGTGCTGGAATAAGCAATGTACGGTTTGTGGTTCCATGAAAGCAAATCTGTTGTAACTCCTTTTGTTCTTTTTTCTTTTTTTCAAATTTGGATCACACTGGTGTGGTCCAAAATTATTGAGCGCATTTCATATTTGTCAAAAAGAAGAACAAAATGAGCTACAACGGATTTGTTTTCATGGAACCACGAAACGCACATTTCTTTTTCCTGTACGGTAGACTGACGCAATTAGTAAATTTTTCTTGCGAAATGTTGTCGCGCCATCTACCGGCTTATGTAGAAGTTATTTAATGTTTAAAATTTTGCTGTGTAAAACTGTTTTAAATTGTCTTTCTAAGAAAACAATAAACATGTAATACCTCATTTTGTTCTTTTTTTTTTCAAACATGAAATGCGCTCAGTAACTTTGGACCACCCTGTATATCTATGAATATGTGCTCAAATAAATTATTTGTACAAGATTACATTAAGTCATTAAAATTTAGCCTATAAGTTTTATTTATTCAGAAAACTCATGGATCCCTATCACGTAATAATTTTTTTTATCAAGTGATACATACCCTACATGATAATAAGAGTTCAGTTATACCAAATAGCATAAAAATATTGCCTGCGTACCATTTGTCCCTTTGCTTTTTAACAATGGCTATTACTGCATGGGGAAAAAAACTCAAGTGATCTCCACCTTCTCATAAATCTAATTTCGCTAAATGTGGCACGTATCCGCCCTTATTAATCAATGAGATCTAATATTCTTAATTAATCACCAAAAGAGAATTCGCAGCTTCAAACAATAAATTAGCCTCTTCGGAAAAAAACCTGCAAGAAGAAAAGAACTAGTCTACTAAATCATATTCTGACATTTCTAAAAATATCTCGTACGATTGAGTGACTTAGAAGTAATCTGTCAGAAAATATACCCAGTTAAATATGGAATTATGTGTAAAGATATATTATTATAATAGAATTGTCTAATTACCAATGGTTAACGAATAGCATTAAGTATGATAATTTTCCATTAATTTCGTTAAACGCAACGTATTTTTTCTTTCTATTATATGGTAAAGTTTCGTTTGCAAAGTTAAAAATTTAATTTACCTTTACGATGATACGTGAGGCATATATAGCTGAATTCTAAATCTTGAGAATTCAGTTATATATGCTCTCATCTCAGATTGATAAATATGTGCAAGGGTTATCAGCTGAGCTATCTACCGTATCATTTTATGTTTAGTTCTCCATCTTTGCAAACCATTCTAAGTAAATCGCGAAAGCCACTCCAACTCTGTATACAGTTCCGTTTCACACGAGATTAATATCAACTGTTTATTCTGTATGAATGAAAATGAACACATAACTTGAAAGCGTTATTTTCATTCATAAGTCTACTCTTAATTCAACATTATATTAAAACAACGATGCTCTTTGTAAAGTAGGCACTGCAGTTAAAATAATCAATAAAAACATGGTATATAAAAAGTTCTTTTTATCTTGTAATTATTTTTAACATAAAATGATGGGAATTGATTCAGAGGGCCATCATGGCCCTCTGGACGCGTGTTAAAGATCCTTATTTGCAGGAACTTAAAGATTAATATTAGCAGGCCATAAACGACTGAAACGGGGAACTGAACCATTCATACATCGGCAGTTCCTTTAACAAGGCTAAAAACTTTAAAAAATTTACCCAAATAAAACTGTTCGTTAAAATTATGGTATATTAAACATTAAATATTCCAACATCAAATATTAGTAATAATTTAAATTGGCATTCAGATCTTTCTAATATTAGATGTGTGTGTTTTGATTCTTATGAAAAAAGGGACGGTATGGAGTTGGTTCTTCTGTATATAGTAGAAATTTTTACTTCTATTATAATGTTTCTGTCTGCATATACAGTAAATCCTCGTTTATCTGTACTAACTGGGACCATAGACAATCCGGATAATCCGGGTAATAAGCAAAACAAAATCCTTAACTAAGCAGACTTACCATTTATTACGATAAAAAAATTATGTTTTGTAACAAAATTACATAGTATTGTTTACAAGACATTAAAAAATATAAAAATAACTTTTCACATCATTTCTTCGTCATTTCTTTTTTCATTAGCAAAGAATTGGTAAGTCTAGTAAAGCTTTCTTAAACTCAACAAAAATCATTTTATTACCATAATTTATTGTACAATCTATGCAGGAACTGTACATTGAATCAAACTAAAAAGTGAATATTTGGCGTACTTGTATTTAGTTCTTGCTATCATAGTTAAAAATTATTATATAGGGTGAATCTGAACAAGTGTGCAAAACTTTACGGGGTGATAGAACGCATCTACAAGAGCAATATTCGTCGTAGAAAGTATGGGCGGAACGCAAACAGCGAGGCGCTAGGTGGCGCTGTAAATGGTACCCGCATGCCACACGTCCTCATTCGTTCCAGCGGCGGTTTTCCGTAAATGTTTGGGCAGGGATCCTCCATGACCATTTGCTTGGCCCATACCTCCTGCCACACCGTCTGGACGCCGAATCGTATCACCCATTCCTACGAGAGGTGTTGCCGGATCTGCTGCGTCCGATTCCAACCCCCATCAGGTCGAGAATGGGGTTCTAGCACGACGGCACGCCTGCACACTTCAGGTTGGATGTGCGGAACAATATAGATGCAACATTCCCAGGGTGATGGATTGGTCGAGGTGGTCCCATAGCTTGGCCACCAAGATCGCCGGATCTCTCGTGTTTGGACGTTTTCCTGTGGGGACATATGAAAAGCCTAATCTACGAGTACCCCATTGAAACCAATATGGAACTTGTTGCCAGGATCGCCGTTTTTACCGGCGATATTCAGGAAATGCCTGGTGTCTTCGCAAAACTGCGTCAGTCCTTATCCCGCAGGTGTAAAGCCTGCATTACAGCTGGCGGAAGCTCTTTTGAGCACTTTTTTTGATCATGTAAATCAATTACATTCCTGTCAATAAAATGTTTTCTTCAATATCTCCTCTCATTCTTGTGTTAATTCTTTAAATGTCACAGTGGAAAACTACCTTTTAAATTCTCACCGCTTGAGTTCCGACCATACATTCTATGACGAATATTGCTCGTATAGCTGCGTACTATCACCCCGTAAAGTTTTGCCCACTTGTTCAGATTCACCCTGTATAATGCGAACATTAAATAAAAATGATGTCTACAAATCTGATCCTGATAAACGAAGTTTTACTGTATGTGCAATTACTACAGAGGTTCCCTTGGAAGTTTCGGTTCTTTCCTCTGGATTTTATTTTAATATTTTCATTTTTTTACAAATTACTTTTGTTAATCTAAAAATTAAGAAAAAAAATATTTTCCAAAATTAACATGCTTTGGGTTGCCATAAAAACGAAGCGATATAGATTTGATTTTACTGTACATGAATCATAAAGTTCAATTATAATGTTTATATAAACATATACAAGCAAGCAGTTCTGAGTAGAGTTGTTTTAGCTGCTTTCAGTCTTCCCCAGCATAATTGTATAAAAATTGTGTTAACTTTTACAGAATACTGGGCTAAAATGAATATATATATATATATATATATATATATATATTTATTTATTTATTTATTTATTTATTTATTTACAGTGGAATCTTGATCTATCGTTTTTCAAGGGACCCACTGAACTGAACGATAAATTCGGGAAAACGATAGATGCGGGGATGCGGGAACATAAAAAGCAATATGATCATCGGAACTGGGTGAAATAAACAACACATACGGAAAATCGATGATTCGGGGAACGATCGATCAAGATTCCATTATATATATATATATATATATATATATATATATATATATATATATGTGTGTGTGTGTGTGTGTGTGTGTGTAAGTAAGTAAGTAAGTAACCCCCCCCCCCCGTTCTTACAAAGGGGATAAGAAATTTCCCGTTCTAAAGAGGGAATCGGAAAAATGGGCCCCGTAAGCTAAAGGTTAATGCACGAAAATATTGTGGCTATCGTGAACGCCTAATTGCTAATAGATAAAGCTCGAAAACCATTAGAATATTCCCTAGTGTGAAATGGGAAACTTTCAGACTTGCTTACAACTTTTCCGATCTATAGCTATGAATTATCATTTCATCTTTATCTCCCTCATAAAATCACGCGTAATTAATAACAAAAGATGGCCAACGTATATCTATTACCGCAATCACTGACCGCCCGCCCTAATTAGCTATAAGCTTCTGATATTCTTAATTAATAAACTCCGGGCATTAGATAGGCGGGAAACTTCAATAATATATTTTTTTTTTCGGTGAAGGGACACGCCTATAGTTTCGAAGGGAAAAAATAACCTCGTAGGGAAATTTTTTTTTTACTTAGTCTCAATGGCCTAGTCAACTATACATCACTGAGTTTGAAATTACTCATTAGGCAAAGTTATTTAAAGAGGTGGATAAGTTAAACAATTAGTAATACATGAATATGGAAGTTATTTTTTTATAGCGTTCTCACGTCTCATCTCCGGAGACGATGGTGTCTGCTATTAAGGAGGTGTGCCCGAAATGCGATCTTCAATTTTAGATGGGGATTTTCACACCCTTGGAAAAAAGCCATATTTCTTTTCTTTTTTTTTACCTGAGGATAATTTTTGATTGCTGAGTCATTAAATAGAATCTTTTTTTTTCTCTCAAACAAGAACTTGAGTCGAGATATAAAAATCAGAAAAGTGTGTAACTGGTAACTATTGTAAGCATAAAACATCAAAGAGATTTATCATGCAAGAGCTTTTTAATCGAAAGTTAGAAAACGTTTTTAAAAAAAGCATTAAATTAAATGTAAAGTTAGTTTATTTTCTACATTTGTCCCTGAGAGAAAAATATTTCCAGACTTTTTAAGGATTTAAAGTATACTTCCAGGATAAACACGAATCTTTAAAATAGATGTCCAGATATACAATAGCGTAAAAAATTATGTGAACATAGTATTAATCTATATATATATATATATATATATATATATATATAAAACAGTTCCATGACTGACTGACAGATAACGCACAGACCAAACCGCTGGACCTAAAGGAGTGAAATTTTGCATGGCGATTCTTCTAATAGTGTAGGGGTGCACTAAGAAAGATTTTTGAAAATTCTTCTTAGTTTTTTTAAATTAAATTTTTAAGCTGTCTTTGTAACTTTTTTAAGTTTGCATTTAAAATAATAATCTGAGGGTTATAAAATTTATATCACGAGAAAGGCCATAAAAATTCCTTTAAAAGGAAATTTTTTTCGAATCTTTTCCTTAATTTTCTGATTTTTGGTGAATTTTTAAAGATTATTAAATGCTGATCACGTGATTTCTTTTCTTTTTGTGTTACTTTAAATTAATTTTGCGTCACGTGCATAACAACGAAACAAACTGACAAAAAAATATTAAAATACAGTAAAAGATAAAATTTAACCCCTAGACTAATTGAGATGGAAGTTTTTTAAGAATTTAATTCAAATTAATATGTTTTATGGATATTAAATTAAACCTATATATAAAACTGCAATTTCCCCTCAAATTATGCTTTACCATAATGATAAATAAGTCTCAAGGACAAACTTTAAAATTCTCTGGCATAGATTTAAGGGAAAATTGTTTCTCCCGTGGTCAGTTTAACGTAGCTTGCTCACGCGTAAGTTCGCGGACGAGTCTGGTAATATTAGTTCCACCCAATAAAGAAACAAAAAATAATGTTTATAAGGAAATCCTCTAAAAAGCAATTTCATTATTTTCTCATTTTAATGATCCTAAAATATACTCCGTGGTGAAGCACGGGTATTCAGCTAGTTGGGATATATAAAAAAAGAAATGTATATCAACAAAATACAAACTATAAACTTGTTCTACATTTCTGGCAGCAAAAGGTTTTTATAAAATCTTAACTAGGATCATTACGGCCTTTTCCCAAAAATCTGTATAAGAATGAACCCATTGCGTTTTTTTTTTTAGTGTGACGACGCTTATCGCATTATCCCTGGTTGTGGGAAATATTCAGTTAAAGTTATGCGTCTCTCTGAGTTTTCCCCCAACCTCTGCTCCAAACACTCGTAACTCCCCCTAATGCAATGGTTCCACTGAATCGAGCACATTAACTCGGCTAATTCATTTCAAGTCCAAAACTATTTATCTTAGTTATCATGACTCATAACAGTCATTCCAGCTAGTAGTCTATTTCAAACCCTTTTCCTGATTTGAATAGTGAATAGGCTAACAGTTTCACGACGTTTCAGTTTTTTTATTTATATCGCCACTGAAGAGAACATTTTTGGGTGAAATATCCATTATATAATCATTGAATACCGGCATAAAAATAATTCCCCAAAAACTGATAAAAAAAATTTAACCCTTCAGCGGGCGTGCCAATTTTTGGAGCACCAGTAGGCGCGCGTGGCACAAAGTACAACGTCTCTTTCGGCCTTGATTATTACTTTTGTAATAAACTTTTTTTTTTCAAATTGAAAATAATAATTCTACGTTTTATGACAAGATATAAAATGTTGATATTATTGAGATATATTTATAATTAAAGGCAAAAGAATGCCGATACAATCGCCTTATTTCAAAGCTGTCCGGTTTAATAGATCAAAGGACATCTGGCGAATCGATTCCTATTATGTCCAAAAACCTAAAAAAATGAGATTATCCATCTTCGTGATATGTGAGATACCGTGTAATATCTGTACATTTGATCGACTACATCAACTCCTGCTTTTGTCGCATTGTAATCCAGCATAATCACTGGTTTACCACGGTTAAATCACGACTAACAATGAATGGAAAGGAATACAAGGGTCAGAAAATCCGACCTGCGTTAGAAAGGGTGTAGCTATAAATAGAAACTACTTAGAACATTAAGACCTTACATGTAAAAACAAACCATTCAAAATTACGAAAATGTTGCACTTTGTACACGGACGCACCCGCTGAAGAGTTAAAAAGCAAGTAATTTCACATGTAGCCAGATCCGTGTGAGAAAGTACCAATCAGTTAAACGCAAAAGCGTTAACGATTTTAAATAACTCTAACATTTTGCAAAAAAAAAAACACAAATCCATTTTCAATGAACCCACTGCGTTTTGTTTCCAGGTGTGACGTCTGGGGGATCGTACCCTCTCCCACCCTCTCTGAACCGATAGAGAGACTTTCCGGTCTACGGATTTAACGTGCCCATATCCGGCCTAGACACGGAGGTATTGAATGGCGCTTATCGGGATTCAATCCAAGCTTCCTCAGCACCGAAATCCGACGCGCTACCACTTGGCTACCTCAAGCCCCTAGGGTCCTGTATATCCCTATCACCCTCATTTGAGAGAATACGTATAAATTTTCATATGACATATCGTAAACCCGAATTCCAAAAACTTTTGCAATTGTATAGTCTAACCCAAGGGTTCCCAACCTTTTTCCTACATCGCCTCTTTTATAAGAATATTTTTCATCTACCCCCCCCCCTCACATTTTTCTCTATAATATGCAGCATACAGCATAATTATAATACTAACAACTGCACATAAAACACTTAAAGATAACAATTTGACTAAGAATAGGAACAAAAAATTAGAAAAAGTGGTTCATTAGGTTTATGTTCTATTATTTTTGTACTATTTTCATTTTTAATGTCACAAATATAAACAAGATTTCAGAAACACAGATTGTAATTGCACAATATCGCCAAGAGATAAACGAAACTGCTTCTAATTGGTAGTATCGGTTGGACCCATGTGTTGCTTAAGGTCCAGTGGATATCCCCAGTTCTGCCTAGTGTTGGTACACAAATAAAAGCCGACAGCGGCATTCGAGGCATATACAAAAGCGTCATGACATTCGACTTTAGATGCGCGGATCACTCCGCCTTATGCAAATCTGCATTTATACATATTAAAACGGATATTATTATCTAATAATTACATTCCTAAAAATTTGAATTAAATTCTAAAATGAAAAAAAAAATTATCATAGACCCCCAATAGACCCCTGGAATACTATAGACCCTTTTTCAACTTCCATCGACCTCCATGGGTTCACTTGGACCCAGTTGGGAATCCCTGGTCTAAACTATAGTCACTTTATAAATAATAAAGGAAGAAAGCTAGTCTGTACCACACATGATTTTATAACCCTGAATGTAAAACGGAAATTAATTTTATACACAAAACATCGTGTAATGCTCAATAGCTGGGCAAATTTTTAGCTGTCAACGTATATGGAAATGCATGTCGATACTTTGACACATGCGCCGAAGTACCTTATTAATATCACATAAGCAATCATATGTGATTGTTTTCATAGCCGTATGTGCGTTATTTTTAATTAATCATCGAACTTCTTCCGGACGTAACAACTGTTGAACTGCAGATAAATATCTCGCATTTTCATCAGATGTGGAAATACAAATTATTCTCCATATAAAAACTTTTTTTTTCGGACGTATAAATCATCCAGAATTTTCATAATGTGTTGTCGCTAAAGGGCTTCTGGAATACGGAACTCGTGTTTCAACACAGAATATACATTTATCAAAATTTCTCACAATTTACCGCCAAAGAGACAATAATGAGTCGAATCCCAAAGTTTATACTTCATTCGTATAAATCAGGTCCGGGTTTGTTTGCTTTTTTCTTCTTCGGCGAAATTTAGGAAAATATCCTACGCATTCTTTAATGATCGAGATGCGAACATGATTTCGATTTCAAAATAATGCGTTCGTAATAATTTTTAACGCCCTGGTTCATGATTTCAAGAGTTTCGGTAAAAGCTTCATAATGTCTGTGTGCACGTTTATTTATTTTTTTTTCTCTGCGAGAATGCAACAATTGAATTACTTGGGGTAGAAATAATGTAGGAGATTCACGTGTTATAATTCATAATGTACCTGTAAACGCCCATTCGTTTTTATTATCGTGTAGCAATAGTAAAGAAACCCTCTACAGAGCGTACAAAAAAATTGAATGAGGATTCCTTTATCACATCCATACGTAACTAGGAGTTATGAAGTTAAAGTATCAATAACAGGGTAAAGACACGAAACTGGAAGACTATCCAATTAGCTGACTTATATGTAGTTATAATGTATACGCGATTAATGATATTGTTTGCTAGTCAACATTAATACTTGTGATACCAAACCAGTTAAAAATGACTGATTTTAACATTGGCAGAAATCAGCAGACCATAATTATTGGCAATAGACTCACTAGATACCAGGCGTTTTTAAGCTATTTTTATTTCCTAGAAATTTCTGGACATTTTTTAATGTTAGTTTTCGATTTTATTTTTCATTCAAATGGAGAAATAAAACCATCAGGCTATTAAGGATGCTGTGTACTAACCTTATTGGATTCGCTCACCCCAGTGTTAACCTATGGAGAAAATGTGTCTACTATTTACAGCTACATAAATGCTGATAATCAAATAAAAATGGCATTTTCAGATAGCATGGACGTCTCTGCACCATGCAACAGGGTTCGTTTTATAAATTTCGTCCACCAAAGGAATTTAGGAACATTTCAAACACACTACACCATATTTTTTTACCCGAATAATTTAAATTTTAAAATATTATTTGAATTTTTGTAAAAAAAAATGAAAAATGCCTCAAACTGTAAAATTGTTTTCTTCATGGAGTACAATTTTTAGTTTTAAATCTTTCAATCCAAGTCGGCAATCCTTGGACACATTTTCTCCATAGGTTAAAACATGGAAGTGAGCGAATACAATAGGGTTAGTGTACACAACAGCCTAAATGATTGTACTACCAAGGCAGTAAAAATGATTGATTTTAACATTGGTAGAAATTAATAAACCTTAATTATTCGCAATAGATTTTTTGGATTCCGTGCGTTTTGAAGCTATTTCTATTTCCTGGAAAATCCGAGATACATTTTTAAAATGCTGGTTTTCACTATTTTTTATTCAAATGGAGAAATAAAACTATCACGATATTAATATGGATCTTATGCTATATACATATATATATATATATATAACAGTTCCGTAACTGACTGACTCACTCACTGACTGATTGACTGACTGACATACAACGCACAGACCAAACCGCTGGACCTAAAGAGCTGAAATTTTGCATAGCGATTCTTCTTATAGTGTAGGGGTGATCTAAAAAAGAATTTTTAAAAATTCCTCTTAGATCTTTTTAAAATTAAGTACAAAAGGTTTTTAAACTGTTTTAGTAACTTTTTTTAAGTTTGCATTTAAAATAATAATTTGAGGGTTATAAAATTTATATCAGGAGAAAGATCATAAAAATTCCTTTAAAATGAAATTTTTTCGAATCTTTACCTCTATTTTCTGATTTTTAGTGAATTTTTAAAGATTAATTTTTAGACTTTAATTTATTAAATGCTGATCATGGGATTTCTTTTTCTGGTACTTTAAATATATTTATCGTCACGTCATAACAACGAAATAGACAAAAAAATATTTTTCTTTTCTTGCTAATGCGGCAGACGATTGGACATTATCGAAAAAAATATTAAAATACAGTAAAAGATATGTTGCTCAAACTGTACTATATTAACTTTACTATATTCTTTAGTATGTCCTATTAGATTTAATTTGAATATTTTCTTCTACATTATTTTGTCTATAAAATATCCATTACAATTTTTTTTATAAATGCATTTTTTTTTACATCAGTTGTATGCATTGATCGTAATATTTATTATGTGTATATATATATATATTGGCATTAATTGCATACATTGACCGTTGTATTTAATTTGAATGTACTCCGTAGCGAACTGCGGCTTTTCAGCTAATATATATATATATATATATATATATATATATATATATATATATATATATATATATATGTGTGTGTGTGTGTGTGTGTATACACATACATATATATACACATACATATATATATATATATATATATATATATATATATATATGTATACACATACATATACATATATATATATAAATGTATATATATATATATATATATATATATATATATATATATATATATATATATATATATATATATATCTATATATATATATATACACATACATATACATATATATATACATATACATATACATATATATATATATATATATATAAATATATATATATATATACATATATATATATATATATACACATACATATACATATATATATATATATATATATATATATATATATATATATATATATATATATATATATATACACATACATATACATATATATATACATATACATATACATATATATATATATATATATATAAATATATATATATATATATACGTATATATATATATATATATATATATATATATACATATACATATATATATATATATATATATATATATATATATATATATATATATATATATACATATACATATATATATATATATATATATATATATATATATATATATATATATATATATATATATATATATATACATATATATATATATACATATATATATATATATATATATATATATATATATATATATATATATATATATATATATATACCTTTTGTATCTAAGCTATCGAAGTCACTAGTTTCCACTTTAATTTTTTAATAAGTACCCTCTGAAGATGTCAGACAGGCTCAAAAAGTCCTCCGAGAGTGACTTAAGAGCGTTATATTTGAAGATTGTTTTACTCCTCCAAATTTTTCGGATCAGTGTATGAAGTTAATAAATAAACATTTAAACTCTTACAAATTTTATGGCCTCACTTTCTAAAAGGCATTCTTAGGGAATAAAATATTCTTTTGGATATATGTAAACTTTATTAAAACCAATACATTCAAATCCCGTTATAGCGAACCCGGTATATAACGAACTCATGAATATAACGAACTAAAATTTTGGTCCCGCCGTTTTCCTATTGTACGTAATTTAATTAGTATTGTGTCAGTTTAATGTAATCGATTTTAGTCGATTTAATTCATTAATGATCATTTTTAATATATTTTATCATTTTTAATACATCATTATTGAATACACATTGCAACAAATGGGTTTTACATTTTGTGAAATCTAGCATTTTTCTTGACGGTTCGAATATAGCGAACCACCGGATAAAGCGAACAAAACCTTTGGTCACTCGAAGTTCGTTATAACGGGGTTCGACATTAATTAATTTCCAAAAATCTGTTGTATTTTGTGGGAAAAAAGGGTTTTGAAGCATGCAAAACAATTCTACCGCGTTCGTAAAAATTAAATATTTTGAAAATAAAAAAACATAAACAGCAAAACCTCTCCATATTGGCCAGTAATGGTTCAGAAAAAGAGTGGCCGTTTCGAGGGGTGGCCGTACGAAAAGAGGTTTCCTCCATGACATTAGATCATTAGATATATCTCTTCAGATATTCTCTCAGTCTTTAATCGGTCATTCAGTCTTCTTCATTCAGTCTTTATCATTATTTGAATATATAACAGTTCCGTAACTGACTGACTCACTCACTGACTGATTGACTGACTGACATACAACGCACAGACCAAACCGCTGGACCTAAAGAGCTGAAATTTTGCATAGCGATTCTTCTTATAGTGTAGGGGTGATCTAAAAAAGAATTTTTAAAAATTCCTCTTAGATCTTTTTAAAATTGACTGAGATTGAGACTGAGAGTCTTTAATCGGCTCCCCAAAATATGACCGTTTAGAGGGGTGTTTGGCTACAGAAGTTTCACTGCACATTGAAAGTCTCCCTTTTCATTATATAGAAGCTGTACTAATACCTGAAATATTAATTTAGATCTAATAAAACTGTAAAACTGAACACAATAACTGAACACAACTGTAAGAAAACTGTTTACACCACTAACCTTTTGCATTCTCTCTGTACGATCGAAATGCAGACATTTAAAATTCCAAATTTTTCTTTTCTGTCAGATACCTTAATAAACTACATTTTTAGACAGGAAAATAATCTACGAACAAGAACTGCATTTATATTTCTTGAAGAATAATTAACATTTCAAGTCCATGGTCTTTCGAGAAAGAAAAAACTATTTTTGAGTCAAACAACTAAGTAATCACAAAGTTAAAAAAAAAGATACAAAGTCCTAGAAAAAAATACAAATCTCTTTATCCTTTCTCACTTTTTCAATGGATAAAATTTTTTAATCTATAATAAACACCCCAAATACGAAATAAAAACAGAAGATGCGCATAATAAATGTATATATCTTGCCTGATTCTTCTCTTTTTGTATCTATTTACATTTCAAATCGTTACGGATGTTCTTATTTACAGATGTGTTAATATTTTTTTTAATTTTTCCTAAAGTATATTGCCACATAATTCCCCGTTTCCAGGCGAATATCTCCTAACTCTGATTTTAAAATATATCTTCCCTGTGTAAAAAGATAAATATTACGGAGTGCAAACATTATATATCAAGAAGGCAAGAAAAAAAAAAAAAAATATATATATATATGCAAGAAAAAATATATTAAAAAAAACACACACACAACACTTTCTTTACCTCATTATAACACATTTTGCATCTATTACCAAGAAAGCTATTAATATTAGCAATTTTTTTTTTCGTTCCCCTGCAGAAGTGGGTGTATTTTGAACAATGACTTTCTTTGTAAATTCCGAGACAAGAATTTTTCCAAGCACTGCCATATTTTTCATTCTTAATAAATAGCGATTCTTCTGCTCACAATATGAATTACTATATGAAGGAATAAAGATTAGGAATGGCAACCAAACAAAAAAAAATGGCCATGCAGAACAATAATATGCAAATGATAATTCCGAGACTATTATGCGATATTTTTCATTTCACTCCTAGAGCTTTTTTTTTTCTTTTTTTTATCTTCCTCTTCCAGGAGGAATTTTTTATAGCATTTAATGACATTTTGATGCAAACGTCGAAATTATGCTAAATTGCGAGACTACTCTGGAATTCTGGGATTTTATAGTGAGGGTTGATTGGATTTTAAAAGATTTACCCATGAGTTATTTGATTTACTATTCGTTTGACGCATAATCTGTAACCATTTGTTTGTCCAGGAATTTTTGCTCGTATAATCGAAGGGGTGGAAAAAGGTCGAAAATTCATCACAATGCGCATGTCAAAAAATAAATTTCCAACTGCAATAACTGGTTGCATAAAAATAAAATAGAATTTGAATTTTTCTTTTTTGAAAATGGGGGCAGAAGACTATTACGTATAGAGAAAACTGATAATTTTTTTATGGGTTCCTTCCTAGTAATAAGGAATAAAAAACGTTAAGGGCCCAAGGTAGCCTAGTGGTAGCGCGTAGGCCTTGGAACCGGAGATGCTTGGTTCGAATCTTGAATGAACGCCATTAAATACTTTCACGTCTAGGCCGGATATAGGCACGTTAAATCCGTAGACCGAAAAGTCCTATGATGTCAGAGAAGGTGGGAAAGGGTACGAGACAACCCCCCCAGATGTCGCCCCTGTTGGTGCTCGGTCAAAATTTAGGTGGCATCAGGTGGTGATGTTTGTTTACCTACACGGTATCCCCTTTGAAAGTAACCAAATACTCTCACGGTTAAGACTGCTGTGTACTAACCCTATTGAATTCGCTGACCTCAATGTTAATCTGTGCAGAAAAGGTGTCTACTATTAACAGCTACATAAATGCTGATAATCCAATAAAAATGGTATTTTTTAGATAGCCTGAACTTTTTTGCACCTTGCGACAGGATTCATTTTATAAATCGTACGAAAAGGTCGTAAGCATGGAAGAAAAATACGGGTGAAATCAAGTTTAATGATGATAGCTCAGGGCCCCGGGTTGCCCCAATTGGTCGGTAGATCTGTACTGTCCGTCCGGCTCCCAGGCCCATACTATTCATAAACCGAAAAAGGGAAATAAACCCTCGGCTGAGTTTGCAAGTTTTGCTACGCAGCGCCTGGTCTTCAGGTTTTTCATTGCGTATGGACTAACAGTCCGGGACTTTTATCTTGTTGAATTAATGTTGACAGCTCTTTATTAACAGTGCGCCGACGTTATATTAATGCATTCAAACGTTAGTTTTCAATTTCAAATTTTATATATACGTTTCTTCTTTCGTTGTAAAGTGCTGCGTTTCGTGCTTTATCGTGTATAGCTATGAAAGGCATTTAAATATCAGAGTAACCTAAAAACATTAAATATACAGGGTGTGTCAAAAAACCTTGACACATTTTAAAAATTTATATATATATGTAAGTATACAAGGTAGGAACTGTAAATTCACAGATGTGTTACCGCATATATTGGAGTTTTTCCTGTGTCAAAAAAAGTTCAACATAGGGCGCTAGTTGTTCCGTGAAAGTGAAAGTTATAAAATGGCTAAAGTTCTAAATGGCTATTTTGCTGTCCCACAAATTTCTTATTTAAACTGTGCCACAAAAGGAACATATATTGAAATTTATTGACTATACTAAAAAAACTCTAATATATAACAAGTATGTGAATTTCTAGTTCCTACCATGAGTACTTTTTCTACATAAATTTTTAAAATGCGTCAAGGTTTTTTGAGACACCCTGTATTATGTATTTGGAGTATCGAATCCCAACAAGCGCCATTAAATACATCCATGTCTAGGCAGGATGTGGGCACGCTACAAACCCGTATACCGGAAAGTCCCTCTATGAGGTCAGAGAGTGTGGGAGAAGGTACGACCCCCCCCCAGATTCCCCCCCCCCGCTGGGGCTGTCTGGTCAAAATTGAGGTCACACCTAGTTAAATCGGACTCCGACCCTTGTGGTGTCATTATAAAACCGGATTCGCACCGCTCAGCCCGTTAGCCTTTATGGGCCTGGTCTGGAATACGATTCCGGCCAGAGGACATTAGAAACGAAAACAATAACAACATGTATTTGGGTTATGTACATTTTAAACCTCATTCTATGTTAATATAATTTAGCCTTAATTTCTACTGAAGCATTCCGAGAATTTGTAAATTAACGTCCGTAACTATAAATGACTAAGGGCCTGTTCACATAGAACCCGTCGGCGCTGATTGGTTAAATGGGTCAATGATTGGTTTATGATTGGCTAAAAAAAACTCACGCTAACGCTGGTGGATTCTATGTGAATAGGTCCAAACTTATGAACCTTATTTTCTATTCCAGAGTTACAAGAATTTGCAAATTTGGAAATTACTAGAATTACGTAGATACTCATTGAAGAAACGTATGAACAACGTTCTAGGGTACAGTCGAACCCCGTTATAACGAACTTCGAGGGACCAAAGGTTTTGTGCGCTTTATCAGGTGATTCGTTATATCCGAACCGTTAAGAAAAATGCTAGAGTTCACAAAATGTATAACTCATTAGTCGCAATGTGCATTCAATAATGATGTATTAAAAAATGATAAAATCTATTAAAAATGATCATTAATGAATTAAATCGACTAAAATGGATTACATTAAACTGACACAATACTACAGTTGAACCCCGTTATAGAGATCCCGGTATATAACGAACTCACGGATATAACGAACGAAAACTTTGGTACCGCCGTTTTCCTATTCTAAGTAATTTAATTAGTATTGTGTCAGTTTAATGTAATCGATTTTAGTCGATTTAATTCATTAATGATCATTTTTAATAGATTTTATCATTTTTAATGCATCATTATTGAATACACATTGCAACTAATGAGTTATACATTTTGTTAACTCTAGCATTTTTCTTAACGGTTTGGATATAGCGAACCACCGGATAAAGCGAACAAAACCTTTGGTCCCTCAAAGTTCGTTATAACGGAGTTCGACTGTACTAATTAAATTGCGTACAATTGGAAAACGGCGGAACCAAAATTTTCGTTCGTTATATATCGAGTTCGGTATAACGGGGTTCGACTGTATTTGAAAAAGGGCTCATTTATGAACTTGCAGATATAGTGGATTTATATACCCTCAATTTCCATATCATTGTTCTGGGAATTTTGGAAATTCCCGCAACGACTGCGAGAAACGTCCAGTCTGAGACGATTTTCCACTGCATCGTTCATTTTTCCTCTTATTTTCGTAGATTATTTCTTGATACGCGCTGACAATTAGTTTTAATGACAGCGAGTGCCTCACTGCAACCGTCACCGGACGTCGCGGCCGCCATGAAAATGATGATTTCTTCTCCTTTTTTTCCTTCCCCCGAGATGAAGCTCTAATTTTTAGCCACGAGGCCCCGACTGTCACATCAATGGCGAATCATTCTTATTCAAATATTCCTCGACATTCCGCACGAAAGAGAGAGAGAGAGAGAGAGAAGTTGGAGATACACACACACACACAGACAGCGGAGGTTCGGAATCCCGAGAACGCATTAGTGCGTCTTAGATGAGAGTATCATTTGGGGGGAAATCATCAAGTACGCATCAATCAAAATTTTCCACCCATTTGCTCACCCCCGCCGATTCTTTTAATCTCATCGTACAGCATCGATTCATCAGAAGAAGAAGAAAGAAAGAAAGAAGGAAAAAAAATTGTTGAAGAAAGAAATTTCGTGGGAAGAGGGGAGGAGAGGAAGGAATCGCGCGATTCATTTTAGAGGGGTTTTACACGGGGCCGTGAAAAGCAATGAAAACCGGGTTTAAGAGAAGATACAGTTTCGATTTGTCGGTGACAGTTTTCGCTCGAACTTAACGGTAGGGACGGCGCTAAAGCGGTGGGAATAAATCTTAGTTATGAATAATGGGATTATACTGAAGCTCATGGAAGATTTGGCACATATATATCAGTCTCTATTTAACGAAGTTACGCCCGGTGGCGTAGTGGTTAAAAGCGTCAAGCTGCCACACCACAGGTCCAGGGTTCGACCCTGCGACTGGGCAAGGTCGACTCATGCCTTTCATAACCCTTGAGTGGGTCGATAAAATGAGGACCAAGCATGCTTGGGAACTAACTCTGGTTGGTCCTGCGTCAGGATGACCACCTGACCGAGATATATGCTGTATGGCACTCCAAGTCCACGGTCGCGAAAGCGGAGATGGGCACCGCAGGCCTTGGTCCAGTGCTGAAAAGCAACTCGGACTGTTGTGCCATGAGTTAGTTATTTAACAAAGTCCGTTTGAAAAACTTCGTTATAAGAAATAATTCGTCGAACAGAAAGTAACTAGAGTTCTAAAAAAAATCTCCGCAGGTCCCTTCCGTCTTACATTTAGTATCGGGCGTGCAGGGAACACATGCATTGGAGCATACCCGTACCGTTTTTCCGAGTACAGTAGAACTGAACCTCGAACTATAATTTTTAAAGGGATCCATTGCACTAAACCGGCGATTTCTAACGGGGTCTAGATGGACCCCTTGGGGCATAGTCGTAGCGTGTTTCTAACTTTTTTTTTTTTTTTTTTTGGGGGGGGGGGGGGGGGGCACGAATTGAATTCAGTTAGGGACCTCCTCAGCGCATTGACTGCCGGACGGTCCTTAAAATATGAAATATTATGATTTTTTATATGAATAACAGTAGAATTGATGTTTGAGTAGTATTCAAAAGCTATACAGTGAGAAAAATTATAATATAAATAAAATGAGAAAAAAAAACATCGAATTTTTTTTATGGATCATATCATTGTTTAAAACGATGTTAAGGCTAAAGGTATCATTGGAATCTTCAGTGTCACAGTTTGAAAAAGCGGAAAAAAACCCAACTTTCTTAAAAGATTTCTACAATTTTCCGATTTTAACTGAAATTCTATTAACGTTATTTATTTCAAGTTAAGTTGGGGGGAGGGCACGTGCCCCCTACGCTACGCCTATGCCTTGGGGGGTCGATGGAAGTTTAAAAAGGGTCTATAGTATTCCAGGGGTCTATTGGGGGTCTATGATAAATTTTTCCGTTTTGAAATCTAATTTAATTTTTTTAGGAATGTAATTATTAGATAATATCCGTTTTAATATGTATAAATACAGATTTGCATAAGGCGGAGTGATACACGTATCTAAACTGGGGAATCCACTAGACCAGGGGTTCTCAACCTTTTTCAACCCACGTACCCCTTTTTGTGTATCATTAACTATGCGTACCCCCAACAAAAACACTTTAGTTTTATTAAAATGTGTTCTATTAGTTAGTTTAACTGTCCACGCACAAAGAAGCCATTTATTCATCGTCGTAAATTAATAAATATAAACACTTATCGTTAAATATATAAACACTTTTCAAAGTATACGACCTTTAACTATTACTACAGTAATATTTCCATGCACAAAGTAAGATTGGAAACTGGAAAGTTACTGAGACTGAGCAGTTAATAAAGACTAAATAACAGACACGGACAGACTGGCGAAAGAGGGAAATGAATGTACAGTGGCCGAAAGCGCGGTGGAGGTTACTTTACGTTGTGGCAGTGTGCCGGTAGCCAGAGCTGCTCTCCCTGTCTGTGACTCTGTGTTGCATACTTGCACACTACTGTTCCAATTTACTCCAGTCACAAATACAACAGTAACGAATGACGTATTTGCTTGCTGCTTTACTGATAGTTTTCAGTTTTAAATCATTACTCAAATTTTTTGCCACAATTAAATTCTAGCATGTATCAATATAATTTTGTATACTATTTGGTAGTCAACCGCGTACCCCCAAGGGGTACGCGTACCACCGATTTAGAACCATTGCACTAGACCTTAAATAGCACATGTGTCCTCCCGACGCAACCAATCAGAAGCAATTTCGTTTTTTCTCTTGGTGATGTTCGTGCAATTACAATCTGTGTTTATGAAATCTTGTTTATACTTCTGAAATTAAAAATGAAAATAGTACAAAAATAATAAACCATAAACCTAATGAACCACTTATTCTAATTTTTGTGTCCATATTCTTAGTCAAATTGTTATATTTAAGTGTTTTATGTGCAATTTAATAATTCCACATAGTTGTATTATAATTATGTTGCATGCTGTATATTATAGAGAAAAATGTGAGGCGGTCGATGAAGAAAATCATTCTTTTAAAAGGGGTCAATGTAGGAAAAAGGTTGGAAACCCCTGCTCTAAACGAGAAATACGGGCAAACGATAGATGCAGGAACGTAACAAAAGAATTTTTTTCATCGGGACTGGAGGAAGTAATCGACACATACGGGAAAACGAAGATTCGGGGGACGATCGATCGAGGTTCCACTGTGATTCGTCAAACATTTCAGATGCCCCGGGTGTACACGTAAGGAATCATCTGGTGTACTTCATATTGCTGTTCGGTGAAGTATAAACTGTAACGATAAATTCCTCCTTTCCCTGGTGGTACTTCCGGCAGCACAAATGTCGTCACATTCTTCGGTGATGGGTATACTTCAATACAGTTTCGATAAATTATTTTTATCAAACTTCAGGAAGGGGTGAGGAGGGGAAAACAACAAACGATACTCCTTTTTCATACAACGCAACTCTCCCCTTAGCTGTAACGCATTCTCCTTAGCTGTAACGCATCCCCTTAGCTGTAACGAACAGAAATGTAAGTCTGTTAAAGTAATAACAGTAGCACCTTAGGGCTAATAAAGTCCATCGTCTTAAGACAAATGGCCATATTCAGAAAGTTTTGCATGGACCATTCTTAACTTAGTTTCTGTTCCGATGGGAATTTTATTATTAATTTAGATTTAGTGTTTATATCATGTACGAAATATATCACGTCCGGTGTACTTAGACACTCACAGGGTAAATCCTTAACTTCAGATAATCCTAAGTCTCATTGTTTAAAGGTTTTTATTGGTGTTTTCATCATGTATTAATCTGCGTTAATGATGTTTATATCATGTATCAAGGATTTTTACGATTGTTTATATCATGATTTAATATTTATTTATTACTTGTAAGAAATATACCTCATCCGATGTACTTGAGACTCTCGATCATTAACTCCATGTATACTCAGTCCAACTGGTTAGGATCCCTTATTTATGTTTATATTATGCATTAATGTGCGTTAATTATGTGTTTAACATACACTGCAGACCATTAAAATTGCAACATCAGGTACGGAAGCAAATAACAGAACTTTACTTATTGTGCGTAAACAACACAGTAGGAAGAAAACATGATTAAATTTGCAGGCAATTTGGGGGTATACAGGGTCCGAAATAAATACTCACAGCTACCGCCTCTGGCAGCTAAAACGGCTCTAACCCGGTTAGGCGTCAAGTCGAACTGAGCTTGGATGAGAGGTACGGGCAAGTCATTCCATGCTGCTTCAAGTCTATGCCACACTTCATCAATCGTAGTGGCTGGAGAGCGGTGGCGGCCCAGTCTCTCAGCAACCTATGGCCAGATGTTTTCAATGGATGAGAGATCTGGAGAACGTG